>NWBT01000048.1:1892387-1916346 GCA_003386485.1 Colletotrichum lentis
GGGGGGGGGGGCCTCCTATAACATGAGGAAGTAGTATCATGGTGCAAGGGATATGACTAAGATACCTGGGCTTTGATAATAGGTAGCGGAGTGCCGTCATTGGGGTGTTACTGGCGAACGGACCACGGCGCATCAACGAGAAATTGAGATGGAGGGCGTGTATTCTGAGCAGCTTCGGAAACAGAGAGAAGGAAAGGAATGAGAAGCATCGGGATCAAGCAAGAAAAAAAGAAAAAGAAACAACCTACCAAAAGGAGAATTAAAGAAGGGGAAGGCGATGGACACAAGATAATTCAATGGGGGTTTTGGTAAATGACTGGCCCAAGCGGGGAGATACTTACTAGCCCTTGTCGAATCCCATTTGTCTCAAGTCAATCAACCCCCGGCATATTTCAAGATGAAATTTACGGGATGCTCCTTCATTGCTCCCGAGGCTTCTCAGGTTGCCAGCTTGTTCGAGAGCGAGACACGACACGACACGAGAGGGGATTGGGCTGGCATGCTAGCCTCCCTGAGAAAGGGGCACACCCACCTGCTGGATGCGCGCGTGCTTGACGAACACAACAGCTGCAGCTAAGAGAATAAGAGACTGAGAGGCATCAACCAACAACCGCCTGCAGTGTCGGCTCACATATGAAATTGGGGTTTATGCTGGCTTAGCGGCGGCAGCACAGCAAAGGAGTTCCGGCCAACCAACGACCTGCTGCTGACCTGCTGCTCCGTCATATTCGCGCGCGCGCACACAAACACATAGATGCTTGGGTACAGCCGCCTGCACACAAACGTACACAATACGCAACACACAATACGCTTTTGGGGTTGACACCTCCCGCATGACCTATGCCTCTCCAAGGTAGGTACGTAGGTACACGTCGTTCACTACTTTTCTACCACCCACGCACACTCTCCTATTCCTCCCTACTTTTTTTTTCTCCCTTTTCGCTTTTCTTCGACGTTACCGAACCAAGTCTTGGGCAGTGTTGGAACACTCGATACACCCTTGATTCTCCGTCAAGGAAGAAAGAGAAACGAGAGAGAGAGAAAAGCCTGGACTGATCCAATATCGTCAATATTCACCGTTGGTATCAATCTCGACCTGCCCATCGCTCCTTCCCCCCCCCCATCATTGATTACCATTAATCTTTTTTCTTCTGCCAACGATTCATTCGCCTCGCCTCCTTCACCAACTGCACCATTCCCTGTTCTACCTATTCATAGCCCGGCTCCTTGCCAGCCCAGCCCAGCAAAGCAAACCATCCAACCCAAATCAACTACCCCCCATCCTCCTTCGTCGACACCAAAAGCGTCACCTTCCCTGGCCTGTCACGACAATAACGCCTTGACCCTTGGCCTGACGACACACACGACACACAATTACAACCACGATCCCGCCGTTCCTTTCCCCCCCGCGCGCGCGTATCAGCGGGCCGCCAACACTTTAGACAGACATTGTGAGGAGGCTCCAGCTGCTCTGGATACGCTTTCGCTTTTTACCCAACCAAAACCCTTTTACGCTTTCTACCGCGAAGCTTGGACTGCTTAGACCAGCCAAAACACCAACCCCCATCGTGGCTAGTCCCGCCGTGACGCCGCACCCTGGCTGACCCGACGACAATCTCTATCTCTCACTCGCGCGCACCGCTGCTAAGTAATAGCAAGTAGACACACGCTCACCTCGTTGTCCTTGCTCAGCCGACGAAACAGGCGGAGTCGCAATCTCACCCCCCTCGTCCGAGTTGATCCAACGCCGCCAACCTCTGCGCTCTGCTCCAGACTAGCCCACGCTTTGCCCGACCCATTCTTCTTGGCAATTGCCCAACGCCACCCCCCCAGCTTTTTTTTTGGCTCCCTCGCTCCATGTCACTGTACGAATAGCGGACCTCTCTACGTCGTCTGCCGACCAGGGTCTTATTTTACCATCTGAAGGGCCACCCAAAGAAGGGGCTGGAGGCCAAGCGCAACCAAAATAATACACGCCGAGGCCTGCCGACGACAAACCGCCCTGCTCTGCTCTGCTCTGCTCTACTCTGCTCTACGTACGGATACTCTGCACTGTATTACATTGCTTACAGACGAACAAATCCTACACACGACCCTCGCGACCTGGGAAGCCGCCCCGTCGCACCTTTGGCAACCCTCTCGACGTCTTGTCTGGCTGTGCTGTGTGCCAGCCCATGACCATTTATTCAACATGACGAGACCTCACATAATTCGCGCTGGTAAGTTTATGCCACCCAAAACACCCGCGCTGACATCCATTCCTACTGGCGCAACGTACTATTCGGCACCCCAAACATACCCCCCCCCCCTTTTTCCCCAATTGGCCCTGGTTCTTCTGTGTCTGAGCTTTAGTCTGAACCCGTCTTGCTTTAACGGCTGGAACCGCAGCCGATCAATCTTGCAGAATACTCCCCCCCCCTTCTTCCCCCTGACCAGGAGAGAAGAGAAGAATAAAGACGCGAGAGAGAGAAAAAAAAAAGCCCTAGTCAATTGCTCGCCTCCTTCATTTGGCACGTTACGCTGACCTGCTCTTTTTTCTTTCCGCATTTCAGACACGATCGACCTCCAAGATTCCGACGCACCGTCGGCGAAAGATCACACTTCCAGAACGACCGGTGCCCTGGGCCCCCATCAGGCCGAGACTCTTCGAGAGGTTGCTCAAGAATCCGCCGAGGAGCAAGCACGCAGCCCGACGCAGTCTTGGACGAAACACGGCGCCGACAACGACGACGACATTTCAGACTCGGACGATCTTGCCGGAAACGTCTCCAGGAAGCTCACCACCGCCGCCATGGACGACGCAAGCAAAAAACAACAGCAGCAAGACGCCTTGGCTGTCGCGCAGAACGGAGGTGCCTCAAACTCGGACGACGGCAACATGGACGACTCGGACGACGACCTAGACGATGACGACATGATGGACAAGATTTCGAGTTCGCCCTCGATTGAAGATGGTGGGTACCCTTCGATTCTGCCTTACCAACAATGGCCGCGGCGCATCGATTCTCTACCGGTCAGGAGAGACTGCGCCTCTCCCATTTCTCCTGTTTTTACCGAGGCAAGGTCCTCTTCTCCCTATACCGAGCCCCTCAGTTATACACCCGTATTCCCTCCATGGCAGCATAGCAAGGCTTCTGCTCGTTCGATTGGCCGTCATCATCTTCGTGGTGAGTATACCGGATAGGGTCGACATACGAACGACGACGAGCGATATGACGAACTGCACGACGAATGGTACGACGAGCAATACGCAGACGACTATTACGCCAACGATACACCCGACAACCAGTATAACAGCGAGTTTCACGGCCACAGACAGTACCGTGACGAATACTGCGACAGGCAAAGCGACTATTGGGATCGGTACAGCGAAAATGACGCAAGTCACGAAGCAAAGTTCGGTCTTGAGGGCGTGGCACAGCATGGTCCGATTGTTGTTCACCCGCTTCGGTTCCGCAAGTTCCAAGGATCAGACCATGAGAACTTTGCGCAGCGACGTGCCGAAATGGAGAGGGCAGAAAGAGACGAGGCTGTTGGTGGGCTAGACGACAACGGCATCCCGCTTACGATTCCCTACGAACCCTCGATTCATGATGATGACGACGATGATGACGATGTTTCCCTTCCTGATGATTCCAGATACACCGTCTGTGGTTGGGGCTACGAGTGCTTACACGAAGCAGAGGACATCGATTTCGAATTCGTCTACGCGTTACACACCTTCGTCGCGACCGTCGAAGGCCAAGCAAATGCCACCAAAGGTGACACCATGGTGCTGCTCGACGACAGCAACAGTTACTGGTGGCTGGTGCGCGTGGTCAAAGACAGCAGCATCGGTACGGCCCTTTCTCTCACTCGACCATCACATTTGTCTGACAATGTGTTTTCTAACGTGACATAGGCTACTTGCCAGCTGAGCATATTGAAACGCCAACAGAGAGACTGGCGCGCTTGAACAAGCACAGGAACATTGACGTAGTCGCTCCCTCCACGGAAGAGATGAACCTTTCTGACCTAGATCAGCTTTCTGCCACAATGCTTGGAGATCAGGCTGGAGAAAAGTCCAAGAACACGTTCAAGACAGCTCTGAGGAAGAAGAAGAAAACGGTCGCATTCGCCGCCCCGACCTTCGTCGACTACTCGGACTACGACTATTCTTCGGACGAGGATGTGGATGAACTCCTTTCCCAGCAGCAGCAGCAGCAGCAGCAGCAACAGTCGACAGCACAGCAACCATCAGAAGAGAGCATGGATGATGATACAGCCAAGGTGGAGCCTTTGAAACCTCGGACAACAAATGAGATCAAGGTTGTGGAGTCCGCAAAGCCGGACGATTCTCTGGCAGACGATCCGAAACGCGACAGCGGCGAAATATTCGAGAAGCCTGAGGGCCCCAGCCGGTCACGAAACGGCACCGTCAGGAACACCGACTCTTTTTTCAAGGACGAAACAGTTGAGACGAAGAAAATCACGCTTACGCCTAACTTGCTTCGCGATGATAGTGGCTCGCGGCCCTCAACCACGGAGAGTGTTCAGGTCAAGCAGCGGCCGAGTCTGGATAAGATTGACAAGGAGCTGCAGCCGGACAAGAAGGAGGACAAGAAGAAGAAGGACAAGAAGGAGAAGGAGAAGAAGACGAGCACGATTCGGAGTTTCTTCTCGCGTAAGGACAAGAAGAAATCTACTGATGACGACGATGAGTCTTTCGGCAAGAGATCGATGGATATTGTCACGGAATCCCAAGATCGCGAGGAGGAGGAGATCAAGGAGCCATTGTCGCCGAGAGGGGATGGTCCGCAACGGAACCCCAGCAAGCTCCAGAAGCAACAGCCAAGGGTGGAACCGTCACCATCAAGGAAGACCGGGGCCGCTACGCCTCAGAAATCTGCCACCCAGGAACTGTCAGATTTCATCTCGTCCGAAGGACGACCCAACAACGTCTCGAACGTACCGCCCGCCTCTATGCGTATTGTCGAGGACGACTCGTCGGACCCAGACGCCGCAGCTCAACAACAACGGATCAAGTCCCCCGAGACAACTCGATCACCACCGCCACAAGAAAAATCGTCGCTCTCCAAGATCATTCCTTCGCGGAGCGGTGGCAGTGACAAGCCGCGAAAGGTCACCAAGGCCAAGTCACGAGTGGAGCTCGACGACTTTGATTCTTCTTCTGGTGAGGAGGTCGAACCTGCCGCCTCCGCCGCCGAGCCGCCGGTGCAGCAGCAGGCCGAGCAGATAACAAGGGAAGAGAAGCTGGCCCGACCGTTGCCTGGAGCGTTCCCTGACAGCTATTTGAGCACCCAGAGCGGCTCGAGCGCTCAGACGGACAACACCGTCACTCCAACGCAGCCTCAACAGGCTCAACCTCAGCCCGCTGCCGCGGAACGAGAGAATGACCGCCTTTCCGAGTCGCCTGTGCAAGTCTCTCCGGTGACGGCAAGCAATCCACCTGCGCTCATGGTGGACACGTCAAGTCAGGAGGGACACTCGACGTCGCCGTCGCCGGAGCTCATCGAAGCTGAGGAGGCAGGCAGACATCGCGCGCAAGATTCGATGACAGCGAGTTCGACATCGACGGGTGGGAGTACCACCGGCAGTAGCTGGAACGACGCAAAGCTTCGGGCCTTTTTCGATTCGAGCTCGGATATCCGAGACATGCTGGTCGTGGTATACGACAAGAGCGATGTGGCGCCTGCTGGGCCGGAGCACCCGGTCGCAGGCTCCCTGTTCCGCGAACAAAACGCCAAGTTGGCGGAAATCACAACGGTAAGCACGGTCTTTGGGATGTAGAGGTTTCCTTGGCTGACATTCCACAGCAACTTGACAACATGCTTGGTGACTGGTTAGCACGCAAGCAAAGACTTCGAGGCACAGTATAAGACCTCTTTTACGAGCATCACGTTTTACAGACAGCGACTGTGTACAGCACCTTTTTGAGTTTTTGTCGGCGTCCTGGTACATGGATCGAGAGGGATATGGATTGACGGACGATATTGAGGCGTGGTGGCTGATATGAACCTTAGCGCCATGATACTCTGCGTACGCGTGCGGATTGTGCAGTTTCTTGTTCTTTTCTTGAGATGCGTGGACATAACAAGGCTTTCGCGGGAAGGTGTTGTCTATCCCTGCTCGCCACCGGTTTTTTTCTTCCTTCTCATTTTCTTTTTGCTTAGATACACAACGCTCAGTCGTAACGTCGTGGTACAGGCATAGAAACTTTGCATAGGGGTTTATTGGGACGGTGGAGTAGTGTCGAGCCTACCTTGAGAGAGAGAGGGAGAGAGAGGCAGACAAGATGCAGAGCCGTCTAATACCATTGGGTTGTCTGTCCTTGAGACTTGATTAGCCTGTTGTCTATACTGTTGACTGTTGCTGTATGTGTGATGGATGGCGTGAGTGAGTTGACGGATTGGGCTGCCTTCAAGCTCAAGATCATAACAGGAACAAGACATGCATCAGGAGCTAATATTTCTCGGCATCAGATAGGTTATGATGTACTGCGTGTCATATCTTCCAAGCGCAATAAGGGGTCTGGGCCTGGGCGCTGGCAACCGGACGATCTGCGTGCACCCGGGTTGTCGGAATATGTGGGTTTAGCTTTCCCGCCAACTGCCGTCCGCCGATTTTCCGATCTGGGGAAGCGCCGGGACCCCGCATTCCCGCCCGCGCCGACACCAGTCCCCACACTTACCTCCATCCTCCATCATCCTTCATCCTTCATCCATCCTCACAGCCACCACTACTACTACCTGTGCAAGCCATTCACTCAACTCAACGTCTACATGGGCCATCCTGACCCAGGGTCAATTGAACCAATTCCTTCTCAATAAGGTCCAGTCGTACTTGCATGCCCTGAAACAGCAGGCTTCTCCCAGTATCTGTCCTTTGGAATACTCAGCAATGGGTGGCCTTTGGACAAACGTCTTTACTTTCGTGACGGCTAAATGGTCCCTCGTTTCGCCAGATTGGAGCAGAGCTCACCGCCAAGACCGGCTGCACGTCCACGAGCCGAGCTGGCACCGCTATGTCCGGGCCAGCGAGTCCAGGACAATCCGGCCCGTTGGCATCGTACCTCATCTCACCCGCGGCGCCGTCACGAACCCTTCGGGCTTTATCAATGGAGAGGGAGGACCCGCGATACTCGACCGTCCAGGTGAGGCGGACGAAGCTCCCTCTGTCACGGTCGATTTCGGCCAGAACACCGTTGGCATCTTGTCGGTTTCGTTCGCCGGGTCGTCGTCGGCCTCTTCAGCTTTGCCGGGCAAGCACGGGAAACACCCTAAAGACGATAGCTATGGCAGACCGGGCATACGACTCGCCTTCTCCGAGACACTACACTTTCTGAGCAACGTCAGCGACTTCTCACGCTCCTATAACGGAGACACCATCACCCCCGGCAGCGACCAGATCGCAGTCTCCAAAGATCCTTACGTCTGGACGGCGAAGCACGGATGCCAGCACCGCGACGCCGCCGACGGGAAGGGACAGGTCTGCGCGGACGGCCTGCACGGCTTTCGCTACCTGCGCATCTACCTTGACGCCCTCCCCGCCGACTCGCCGCACGCGGTCCCCCGCGGCCGCGTCGAGATCTCCAACCTCTCTCTCGCCCTTTCAGCGTTTCACGGCACGCCCGACACCTTCAAGGGGTGGTTCGAGTGCAGCGACGAGGAGTTGACGGGATGGTGGTTCGACGGGGTGTACACCAACGATCTCTGCGTGGACACATTCCGCGGCAGGGAGGATGCCGAGCCGCGGGGGGCGGGGAGCGAGACTCTCGAGGGGAGGGTCGTCATCCACGACGCGCCTAAGAGGGACCGGGACCCGTATGTCGGAGACCTGGCGGTGGCGGCGCTGACGGGGTACGTCTCGCACGGGAAGGGAACGGTGAGCGAGGCCAGCAGGAACGTGTTGGCGGATCTGGCGGCGCATCAGAGGGGCGACGGCTGGATTCCACCGGCGAGCATGTGAGTCGCCTTTCTCTTTCTCATCTTTCTCCCCCCCCCTAATACTTTCATAAACTGGCCTTCTTCACGTCTTGAGGTAGGTTCTGACATACGGAAGCATGAACTACACGCTCCTCCTGTTTGACTACCCCCTTTGGTGGGTTGTTTGCAGCCACGACTACGTCTGGTACACGGGCGATCTGGACTTCCTTTCGGCTCACTACACCAACCTCGTCGCAGTCCTGGACCGCTGGTATCCCTCCGTCACCGATCCGGCGACGGCGCTCGTGACCAAAGGCCTGAACGGGACGGCCGGGTACGGCGATTACGCATTTTTACCACGGCAGGGCCCGGTGACGTACTACAATGCGCTGTACGTGCTCGCGCTGCAGCGGGCGGCGGAGATGGCGGTCGAGGCCGGCAGGGCTGGGGATGCAGAGCGGTGGCGGCGGCGGGCGGGCGAGGTCTCGAGGGCCCTGGCGGAGAGGAACTTCGACGAAGCGGTCGGCGCGTTCTGGGACGGCACGAGGGACGGGGTCTTCGTGGATGCGCACGCGCAGGACGGGAACAGCATCGCGATTCTCGCGGACGTGGTGGGCGGAGCGAGGGCGAGGGCGGTACTCGGGTACTACTCGCGGGCGGCGGCGCGGCCGTACGGGAACGCGTTCTACGACTCGGACGGCGTGGGGGAGGGGTTCGGCGAGCGGGTGTACGCGTTCGTGTCCTACTTTGAGCTGGCGGCGCGGTTCAAGTCCGGGGCCGGGCGTAGCGCTGTCGAGGAGATAAGGAGGCTGTACGGGTGGATGTCGCGCGGGGACCCGGGGGTGACATTCTGGGAGGGGATCGGCCCTGGCGGGAGGCCGTACGAGGACGGATACACGAGCATGGCGCACGGGTGGGCGACAGGGCTGGTGCCGCTGTTGAGCGGGTGGGTCCTGGGCGTGAAGCCGACGGGGCCCGGGTTCCGGACATGGAGCGTGACGCCGGACCTGGCGGGGTTGAGGTGGGCCCGTGGGGTCGTGCCGACGCCGAGGGGCGAGGGGATCGAGGTCGAGTGGGAGGACCGTGGGGGCGGGGACGTCAGGATCCGGGTGAGGGCCCCGGATGGTTCCAGCGGGGTTGTTGGCGTCCCGGTGAGGGATAAGCGGGCCGTCGTCAAGGTCGATGGGAGGGTCGTATATGCTGGGTGGCACGGAGCGGCCGGTGACGGGGCCGGGGCAAGGCTGAAGGGAAAGACGATATTCGTTGATGTTGAAGGGAAACGGGCGGGCTCCGAGATTGTGGCTTCTGTGAGGGGGTTGCCTGACACTCTGTAAGTTCCCTCGCCTACCAAGCGGAATAGGTTGACCGAGTGGAGCGTCAGTGGTTTCTGGCCTTGTGACGATGGACACGTCTCTTCTGTAACCGAGGGGCCTCGAAGGAGCGCGCAATAGGCAACACGGCGGTGACGCCAACGCCACCGGCGATGCAGAGCAGCGAAGTGCAGTGCGATAGCTTCGCTGTGGCGTTGGAGTGGTACGAGCCTTCTACCAGAACCGGGATACGAAGCGGACCGCCGCCGGTCGCTGTCAACTTGGCACTCAGTCAGCCTTGCGGTCATCCCCGTGAGTTTCCGAGCGATGAAGGCTGCTCGGGGACCGGACACCCCTCCATCGGTGTCACGATGGCGGTGCGAACGCCGTTGAGGGCCATGCGCACCAGTCTCCATGTCGAGGCCCCAGACGGCGATCGCAACGAAGCCCCAGCCAGATCTCGTAGCCCCAGTTGTACGTGTAGCAATACCAGATGTGGTAGTAGAAGCCGACAAGGAAGAGGGCGACGAGCACACCCCACTGTGGCTAGCTGAAAAGGACCGGGACGCCTCTGGGGGGGGGCTTAAAACGAACGTAACTAAATCACTACAACTTCACGGCAATGGTCTCATTGAGACATATCTCTCAACATCCTATGTAATCCAGGGCCAGCAGATGGTTGATTTTCCTGATACGAACAACAAGCTGCAAGCTTCATCATTCATTACCATCCAGTGCTTTCCAAAGCTCGTCAGCTCCCCCCCCCCAACACTGAGCGCCTCAACCCCTTTCTTTGCCCCTAAGCAGCGAGCTGGCCAGGGCACGATACTTCGCCGTTATAGCAAAGGACTAGCACTGGCACCCCGCGCGACTCTTCGCTCTCTCAAGCACGCCTACTGCTGGGCCGTCCTTAAACAGCATCTGCGAAGCCTTCGAAACGGCGCTCAAGAAGAAAACTACATTCAGAATGAGAGGGGGGGTTCCGGCGTCCCAGGGGCCCTGGGACTTGGCCAGCAGATCGCAATAAACCTGGGCAACATGTTCCTCTTTTCGTAATTTGTTGCCCCCATACCCTTCGCCATTGTTTTCGGACATGCGATACTGGCGACAAGAAATACTCATGCTCAGCTTTGGGTAGTTGCGACTTATTGCAGCCCTTGCTCATCCAATGTCCTTGGTGCTGACGGCCCCGGGCCAGCATTTACCAGTGCCGAGGCCTCATACTGCTCCTGAAGTCCTTGCCAATCGCGTTGGATAGGGGCGCGGGACTCCCGGGTCTCATGGCAGCCATGGTCTTGATTGCCATTGGCGTACCAGGCGTGAAGGCGACAATACCCCCTTTTCTAGGTATGATCAGA
This sequence comes from Colletotrichum lentis, assembly GCA_003386485.1. Classification (NCBI taxonomy): domain Eukaryota; kingdom Fungi; phylum Ascomycota; class Sordariomycetes; order Glomerellales; family Glomerellaceae; genus Colletotrichum; species Colletotrichum lentis. The sequence continues at coordinate 1,902,981 of NWBT01000048.1, forward strand.
AACAACCATGTATTGCCTGTTAGTTGGAAATTTGAGATCTCGTCACTAACCATGCGTCAGTGGACCAATATAATCGGCCAGGGGAAGCCGTCACTAAAGTCAAAGGGAGTAAGGCTGATGTTGCGGATCGCGCGTTGACGATTCAGTTCATCACGAACATGTTCTTTTGGTGAGCACCCTCCCGGTTCACCACCTCTAACAAGTTCTCTGGCCAATCATCAAGGCTTGTCAACCTCGCCGCGTTGTCGTCACTCGCATCCACATGGATTGAAAACAAGGTTGACTTCTGGGCCTCGTACTTGATGGGCTTCATCTCTCTCTCCGTGACAGTGATTCCCATATACTTCTGGAGGCGGAGGCTTGATGAGCTTCCCCTTGTTACATATGGCGAGCAATTCGACATGAGCCTTATGTTCACTGACTGTCTAATCAGTCAGCATGGATACCCAAACAAGTGTACTGCCGCTGTCTCTCCGAGCTTTGTGGTGCGCCGCAGACATTGGTTCAGCCTAGAAGCCGCCTCTCCAGATTCACAGAGAGATAGGCACGGTAGATCTGTGCCATGGGACTCACAGAATCATAGATGATCCAACACAATTATTGACAGTTTGCAGAGTGTTGGAACTTGGTCAATGCATGCTCAGGTCGCAATAGCTCGAGAATCTCGACGGTTGAAGACTTCTACCCACAGCGTTGTACTGTCCTCCATGTGTGTGATCCTCACCATCATTGAGTACCTGATGGAGCCAAGGACTGGTAGGTGACAATGGACATCATTTGCAAGCCGACAATGGGAGAAGGTTGAAAAAATCAAACTTCAACTAGACATAGGATTGCAATGATTGAGAAAGCCATTTTTGTAAGTATTCGGCAAACAATTATTAGGCCGCTTACAGTTAACTACAACGATCGCTTTCCTCCTCCATTGTTGTGGCGGACCCCAGTACACTATGCTACATCCTCATGTGAACTAGTTCGCCCGGTTGTAGCTTCAACATGCTTGATCTTGCCTAGCTTGTCATTTCCAGGCCCAGACTGGGGGTCATATCTGGAGTCTCGACAGTTCTTCTTAGAAAGTGACATCAGGGGTGATACCAATGATAAGGACAGGGTTGAGCCTGGCCTTCACATTGCGGATGCGTTCAACGAGACCGTCGACATTGTCAACACTGTTGGCCACAGCGTCGATGGCTACGCCGGCTGCAGCCCCGACGGTGCTCAGAGCAACCTGGAATGCAAGGCTTGCCTGTGTGTATGCGAGGTTGAAAGCCGCTTTGCCGGCGGCATCGTTTATGGCGCTGGTCTGGGTTTGAAGGTTTTGAAGCTGGGAAGTGGCGGCTCTGGCCAGAGCCTGCGCTTGACGGACAACCTAAATGCCCCCCCCCGAATGTCAATGGATCGTTCGGGTAAAGTTCTCTTCAAGTTTATACTTACGTCCTGGGCGACCTGAATAACCTCGGCGCTGGGAATGGCATGTTGGGCGGGGGATGACGATGTGCCAGACGGCGCGGGGATGCTGGAAGGGGCCACGCCCAGGAGGCTCCCGACGATGGTACCGACTCTCGTACGGATGCTGTTGGTGTTGCTCGTCACTTGGCGGATGACAGCGTTCATCTGATCGGTTCTCTGTCGGCCAACGTTTAGTACACTCTATGCCCGGCGAAATGTTGAAGTGGGATTCTTATTACATCTTTGATGGTCGTACCAGTAGTTCTGGTCAGGTCTCCGATTAGGGTGGTAGTCTTGCCGATATCGGTACGGATGATCATGAGTGCTGTATAGGCCGGGTCAAGCACATCAGAGGGATTGAAGACTACTTCGGGGAGGACGATCTGTCCGGGGGTGATGGTGGCCCTAGGGAGGACCGCAGCCTCGGCCGTGAATGAGAGGGTGACAAGGACGGCGGTAAGGACTTTGGCCTGCATTTTGGCGATGTTATTTCACAAGAACTTTGGGTTGCCAAGGAAACGGAAAGGTATAGGGACACAAGATTTCGGAGATCCAGCTTGAGGTCTGAGATGCCGTGTTGTGTTATTGTGCTGGTGCTGATGAGGAACGAAATCAGGACGAAAGCTCCAGTCTGCTGAAGGCTTCTATATATTCAAAACTGCCTGTCCAGCTTCCAGAACACTTGACATACCGAATACCTGTGCTTGAATTTCTTGGCATCAACCAACGAAGAAGGTTGCCGGAAGTGCCTCCGCAAAGTCGTGATCGAGGTGCCTCATCCGGACACGAATCTCCGTTACTCTACACCACTATCCCCAGGTCGCCTAAATCTTCCTCAATGAAGTTCTTGGTGATGTCCGCATTCATGCAAGTTCTGATGCCCGGATTTCTTGAGCGACGACGGGCGACTAGCTAGTCGAAGTGGTCGATGCTACTACACTTGGAGATCTCTGATCCGGGGTCGACATGTGAGGCAGATCCAGCCTGGAGGGTGATGATCTGCAGCCCGAAAAGCTGTTTCTATCGAGCATGTTACTGTTCCAGACCAGCATCACCGCCAAGATGTTAAAAGGTCGCTGGAAGCGTCAAGATCTTGGCATCTTGGCAAGACTTCTATGGTACGAGACGGGGAGAACAATGCTGAGCGAGCTGTCCCCGGGGAGTTCATCCGTCTTCTTGATGTCATCGTTGATATGGCCTCAGTTCATCTGGAGACGGTCCCTCGGGTCCAAGCATTGTCCTGCAAGCAAAATATCCAAATATCTTGAGTTTAACATTGAAATATTGCTCGTGCCACAGAGTTGTAACCAACTGGGAGCTCATTGCTAGGTCTATGTAGTAAATTAAGGCTGAAGAAGCCTTGAAAACCCCCTGACGTGCTGCTCACGGACGTCTGAAGCGGTTATGGGCCGCTAACCACTAGTTCCCAGTACTACGCAGCATTACCAGTAGTATCACTATTTGTAAGATAATGTAGCTGGAAGAACCACGTTTGACGTTCCGTAGCATATGCGCAAGAGTCAAGTAACGTCTGCCGTTCGGGTCGCTTTCACGGAGTTCAACAACAGACCCCGGCAATAACGCCAGGCTCGCTCGCTGTTCACATTCCAAGCCACAAGCTACGAATACATTCCCTTGATCGGACAGTGGTAATTTCTGACCTATATTCAAACGGATATGGAACAAGATCAACGTGCCCCGCAAGCGCATCCGAATTCGGTTCTGCGTGGGTAGTCAGGGCCATACGTGTCTCACAGCCGAAGACGAATGCTTTCGGCCTAGGGCTTCCAACGGGGAATAACTTGCCCAAGACAACCCGATCTCGTTTCCCGGCCCGAGAAGGACGAAAAACGGACCGGCTATGCGTGAGTCTGTCGGGTGCTTGGCGGAACGCTGATTGCAAACAACGAGTGCACCGCTTGCAGCTAAGGGCCAAGTGGGTGTTAGTTGAGCCTCATCCGAAGCTTAACGCAAACAAGCCTCCGAACTCAATGACGTGCTGCACCAGAATTCAGAGCTGTTTTCATGCGAAATGGCCTCCTGATAGTCGTAAACACGGTGGGTTGCAACGTCGGGTGACGGCCTGCCTGGGACAGAAACGCGAAAGACTCACAGCATAGAGCCGGTTAGATGATGAAATGTACTTTGGAAAAGAATCGGGTTGAAAAGCAAACCATGAATGCGAACATGTAGCCAACCTAATCCAGTATCTTCCCGGATAGATCGGCCGCGACAAGATACAGTAACCGAGATGTGAAGAAGTTTCCCACGGGCTCGCCGGTGTTTATTGTACCAAACAGGAACTCGTTGTGTCTTCGGACTATGGCAAGGTCTCGCGAGCCACGAACGATATATCACGGCAGTAATATGCCGAGCCTGGCGAGTCGACACTCGACACCCATCGAAGAAGTTGCCTACGACGGTGCCTACGCTGATCAAGCTATCGGCGCAAGGTAGGCATCAACTGCTTGTGGGTCCTGATCATGACTTCAGTTGAGACTGCGAAGTGTATTCCAGACCGTCGTTGAGCTCCTTGTTGCAACCAGCTTGGACGTCTGTTCAACGTTCTCGAGGTTACCTACATGGTACCATGTTGGATGTCCAGTTCAAACCGGCAGCTTTGGATACAGCCGTCTTGAACAGGTTCGGCGTGAGAACCCGTCAGCTTTGACAGAAGTCGATGCCATAAACTCCAATGAGCCTCATGACGTAGGACGGGCAGACGCATGACTACTGACTAGTTTGCATATCAAGCGATCACAACCCTCTAAGAGTCTGATAGAAGATAAGAGAATAAGTTGCGCATGGCGACCAACTGGCTAGGAATCGCGAGGTCTCAACACACTAGTAGTGAGACAACGGCCAGCAGCCCAACCTGACACAGGCGCGAACATGTTCCACAACAGCGGCCGCTCATTGAGAAATATCCGTACAGTATGCCGAAAAACAGACGCTCGCGGCTCGTTCATCTCTGATATTCCTACATCTTGGAGAGCAGCTAGAGAACTATCGTCCGAACTGGTAGCCGCAAATGTTGACATGGCGGTACTTGGTACCAGATAGCGACCCTTCTGGAAAGGAGACCAGTGCAAGAGGACAAGAGGAAGTGAGAGAAACGGGTGTGGGACACGACGTCAACCAAGGTGGGAGGGGAGGTCCAACTAGTCTCGGCATCGATCAATCTCTCGCATCTCCCTCGCCGCTCATCATCTCTCCCATTACCTCACCAAGGCTCCCTCTGCTCACGTTACACGTTGCACGCGCTTCGGCGGACACTCCCGTAGCCACAGCCCGTCGACGAGGTCCAGAACGCTCCGGCCCCCCTCCACAGCCACAATCAATCATCTGAACGGAGGTCTAAATCTTACTGGGGTTCTTCTACCAATCAGCATTGCTTCCTCATCCACAAGCCTAAGGTGTGGGGCCCCCCTGGCGCCCTATGTCACTGCCAAAAGGCTGTCACCCAGCCACAATATGCACACATCATATCCTCTGCCTCAGCCACGCCTACGTCACCTCCACTCTGCCACCACCATTGAAGTGCAACTGTGCAAGCGAGATCCAGCCGGCCAAGGTCGAGGACACTGTGCCACTAGAGCAAACAAGAAAGATTGGCAAAACAGGCCAAGGAGGCGTTTGCTGGTTCGTTGTTGGTTACCGAGTTCAACCAGAACCCTCCCCCGTGTCGACCCCTCGTCACCGCTGCTGCACCAAGACGTATATAATACAGTATCTCATCCACCTCCTTGGCTGTTCGCTCAGTTTCTCGATTCCAACCCCAAGCCACTACACAGTAACAAGCTTTTTCTTGACCTACGCTACCATACCACTCACAGTAAGCTCTTCGCCCAGTTCCCGTTCTATGTCCGACCATTCGGATATCGGATGCATCGACTTTGCTGAACCCCGAACTGACATTGTCTCCAGCGAACACACAAGAACCTATCTACAAACATCAAACGCAAAACCATGCCCTTCTTCTACTCCAAGCCCATCGGCGGCCGCAACTTCGGCACCAGCGTCCACGCCGATCGCCATGGCGTCCGCCGCGGTCCCTGGCGCTTCCGCATCGGCCGTTTCCACTGCTTCAGATAGGCGCGACGCCGTTCTCACGCAGTAAAAGTGTCGGTGCGATGACAAGAGGTACAATCCCACTTTCGCGGCTTCTTTTACCGATGACGACAACCACCACACGCACATACACAAATCGTCTACGATAATTCCCGCCTTTTCTTTTCTTCTCTACCTCAACTTTCTTTTTTAATGAGATCATGGGATACCAGGAGTTTTCATTCACGGCTCGGGTATGGAAGAGCGAGCGTTTTCCTGCCAGTATTTGCTGTCCTTATTGGGTTCATTCATCGTTGCAGCCGGAAGAGTCGGTCCCGATGCGACTAGGAGGAAGGGAATGAGTGACGAAACCTCTACCTAGATAATAAAGCATTCTAACACGCCTGGTTTCTTGAAGAGCCTCTACGTGACGGTCTTATCGTGTGGAAGGTTGGCATTAGGGGAAAACTTGCAGATTAGGGTGTACTACATTTCGTCGTGAGCTTAATCTTATCTTGGGAGTACATTTAACAGTAAAGCTAAAAACTTGGATAACTCTAGGTCACTAACTTTCAGTCACCATGCACCCTCCGGCCACTAATGCTATCTTCGGGACCTTGATTAGGCCTCATTTGTCGCCATGAATAATCCTCGGGCTCAGATGTCGCACGCAATCGACATGGTTGAGGTTGGGTAACGAGCAGAAGACAACAGTGCTCAATGATCCTCATTCAATCGATTTCCCGGATGACACTCCCACGGGCAAGCCCTCTTGATAGCATCATCACCTGCACATGGGATAATGACGAGTGACAGGGGCCAAAGGGATTGGTGGTATTCTCGAATTGCCGAGCATATGAAGGATTCTGTTTTTCCCTGCCTCCATCCAACGCCATTTTTTGTGTCTTTGTCAATATCAGACGTTAAGTAATGAGAACAACACGCCCTGAACAGAACATCAAGTCGTTGAAAATAGAGGTTGCGGTTGCGGCTGCGGTTGTTTCTTGTTTTTGTATTTCCTAGCACAACGGTACGAGCCATGCCAGGCCGCAGCCCTGAATCATTGCTGCAGCAGAAACCGTATTCCGATGCATTCCCGTTCCCCGGATATGAGAGAGCACAACGCAAGTGACCGGCGAAAACCAATGACCCTCTTCGCCCCGAATAGCTGATTCCACGCCACCATTCCTGGCTTTGTTCGCTTAAACCTCGGTGGTGACCTTGGCCTTGGGGTTCGTGACCTTGACGCCAAGCTGCTTCGCGCGGGAGATGATGTCGATACGCTTTCTCGAGGAGACGTTGTGGGCGATCCTATAAGATGTTAGCTATTTCTTCGGGGGAATCCTTCCATTCCCGTTGCTCGGTATGATAGAGCGAGCGTAGGGCATGACAGGCCAGGGTGGTACGCACTCGGCAGCGTAGGTGCGGTTGTGCATCAGCAGGAGGTTGACGTCGTTGACGTTGCTGACAAGGAAGGCCTTGTGGCCGGAGGGCATCATGTACTTGGTCTTCTTGTTGGAACCGAAGCCAATCTGTAGTGCGGGAAACCCGGGTCAGCGGTTGCTCATCCTCGAACCCCACCACGATGGTTTTCTGCCATCCCAAAGGTTCCTCCTTTCGACGATAATCCAGATCCAGGGGGTGGTTATTCGACGTACCGAGGGCATGGCAGTGTTGCCCCTGAAGCGACGGCGGACACGGTTGTCAATACCCTTGGGTTTGCGCCATGATCGGTCAACGCGCATAAAGCGGTCCGACTGGTGGCGGTTGAAGAGCTTCGTGCCTGTTCAAAACAACACCCGTCAATCCTCTCGTTCATTATTCGGAGTCCCACTCGTCGGTAATGCGTTTCATCGTCGTTGGTGTCGGGTGCGCGGGGTCGTAGAGGGGTGGCGAGGGCCATTGGGAGGAAAACATACGCTTCTTCACGATGGGAACGTGCTTCTTTGCGGCGACCATCTTGAGAGGAGATGAATGTTAGCTATCAATTGGAAATCGACAATACTTCGATTGTGAGTGCGACGGCAGTTGAACTCACCTTGACGGCTGTTCCTGGCTACTGGTTAGTCGGGGCGGGTGATTTCGTCAAAAGTCGAGGGCGGTTTCCAAGGCGGAAGAAAATTCGTCTCTTTCTCTTTTTTTCTCGAAATCTTGTGTGCGCGTGGGTGCGTGGGTGCGTGGGAGAGAGGCCGGGTCAGGTGACCTGCAAGGAGGGGCGTGTGTGTTCTCGCCGAAGTTGTTCCGCACGAGACACGGCCACAGATGAACTTTCTGCTTGTGGGGCCGGCCCGAGCTGCACTTCTGTCCAAACTAGGTAGGCTAGGCACAGAGGGAAAATATGAATAACAGAAAGAAAAAAAGAAGAAAAAAAAGGGAGAAAGAGGGAGGGCGCAGCAACTGCTACAATCATTCTCTCGGCTCGAATCTTTAGCATAGAATGAAACAATCCAGATACCACTAATACGTGGTTGGCAAAAGTGAGTGACAAAATTGACATTCCCACACCGAGGTTCGAACTCGGGACTCTCCGGTTTTCGTTGGAGGAATGAAAGCGGAGTATACTAACCACTATACTATATGGGAGTGGTAGTTGTTGACGTTGACTCCTTAGCTACTTATATAACCCTCTACAAAATAATGGTAGATTCACATCTTTCCTTCAGAGTCGCTGTCATTCGTTTTAGCAGACGAACCAAGCGCCGGCATCTAATCGCTATACCGTCATCTATCTTCTGGAAGCCCCACAGTTGTTGAGAATGACCGCATGTGAGCTTAAGAGTTGAGAAGTGGCATGGCACCGGTGCCAATATGTGGGCAGCCTTTCAATCATAAGGGGGATGGTACCCAGCCAAACAAGCAAAACTCCCTTCCAATCCCTATCTATGCTCACCCTACACCATCCGGGTCGTCATGTCTGTCGTGAGGTTCAGGGCTTTACGCCCAAGACTCTGCCTTCTAAAAATCTCTATCCATCTTGACGCCTCTCACTGAGGCTGGCACTGAGGTTGGCCGTCATCTTCATCCTCGTCCTCCCATTCGCCGCCGAACCGCGGGTCATTCGAGTTGGCACCCATCTGTAGACGTTCATTAGCCACAGTCCCGCCAACCTCAGAATAGACATGCTATAAACTTACCGAGTCCAGGCTGTCAACCTCTTCGTAGTCAACGTCGTCAACCTCCTCGGCCTCAATTGGCGGGGGAGGGGGAGGAAGAAGCTTGTTCAAAACGTCGTAGTCCTTGTCGTCCTTCAACCAACCGTCCTCGGGGAACTCAACATTGACAATCAAGTACAAGTCGCCCTTGCTCTCGCCACGCTTGTGTGGCATACCCTCGCCAGACACCTTGAGAATGTCGCCAGGGCGGAGCATCTGGCCGCGGAGTCTTTCAATGTGGATACCGCGACCATCGAGGTGTGTCAAGACAGTACGAGAAAAGCCGCCAAGAGCCTCGGCCAGGGTGACATTCAACTCAGCAGACAAGTCGTTGCCAATGCGGGTGAAATCGTCGTGGGGCTCCTCGGCCAGATGGAAAACAATGTCTCCGGGGGTCTGGTCGGGGACCTGGTCCGCCTCTCCCTCCAACACGATCCGCTCACCGTTCTGGGAGCCTCTGGGGATGTAGATCTCGAGGACCTTGGTCTCGGACGTCGTGCGCTTACCCTTGCACTTCTTGCAGCGGTCCTTCTCCTTGTAGAAGTTGCCGGATCCCTCACAGCGGTCGCAAATAACGGTCTCCTTGCGCACCATACCTGGGCCAACCTGGCGGAAGGCCTCTGCCATACCGGCGCCTCTGCACTTCTCGCATGGCTGGGGCTTGACGTTTGCTTTGGCGCCGGATCCCTTGCAGGAGCCGCAGACGACCTGCTTGTTCGCGGAGAACTTAACAGTCTTGCCCTTGTACAACTCCTCGAGCGTGACCTTGTAGGGCTGGTCCTCGTCAGGGCCGCGACGGGGTCTTCTGGGACCACCGCCAGGGCCTCCCGGGCCGCCCATGCCCATGCCGAACATTTGTGACAGGATGTCGTTTAGATCGACTTCGACGCCGCCGGGGCCGCCGGGGCCGCCCCGCGAGGGGTCAAAGGCGGCCATGCCGTGGGTGTCGTAGAGGTGGCGCTTGTCTTCATCCTTGAGGATTTCATAGGCCTGGCTAACGGCCTTGAACTTGGCTTCCGATTCTTCTCTGCGGTCCTCGGGAACTTTGTCGGGGTGGTGAAGGAGGGCAGCCTGTATGCGACGAGCGACGAGTCAGTGGGTGGTGTCTGCTTTTTGTGTGCGACGCTTATTGTTGTTGTTGTTGTTGTTANGGGGGGGGGGGGGCAATCACAAACCTTGCGGTATGCCTTCTTGATCTGATCCTGCGAGGCATCCTTATCGATCCCAAGGAGCTCTGGAAAGAATGCGTCAGATGTGATCCACAGCGAAAAAGTACCCCCCAGGCTCCATCAGTAGACTTACCGTAGAGGTCGATGTCTTCCTCCCCCGACATATCAGGACCGGCACTCGGTCCACCACTGTCCATGATTGAGGCTTTTCCAAGGGTACTCGGGCTAAAGATTTGCTCGAGATTCGACCTTCAAGGAGTGATTTGGAGATGTGAAAATGGTGGGATGTGGAGTAGACCTGAAAATATTTTGTCTGTGGTACGGAGACAGATACGGGTACAGGACAGTGCATCTGCCGCGACAGCCTTTGTTCGGCGGGGTACATAAATACAGGGCCTTGCAGGGCGTGCGCTCATTACGGATACGGGTTCTGGACGGCCGCTAGGCCCTAGGTACAAATGCTACTGCCCCAATCCTCTGGCGTACTTACCTATCCTCACCAGCATGGCAGTGTCCAGCCCACCATCTTGGCTATTGTTACTACCTGCAAGGCACATCCGTATTCCTTTTAAGTTGAGTCAGCACTCCTTATTGGCATGTGGTCTGACCATGAAGCGTTCCACGACTGTTTGCTATTTTCCGCTTTTTGCCTTAGGTACTTTCACAGGTAAGAAAACAGTTGACGATCCGAGGCTATCAAGAACGAGGTTCCCTGAATGACTGAGCTCAAACAATCCCGAGTGTTTTTGGTACCGAACTTGGTGCTCCCACAGGATCCCAGACATGCTGCTGCTCAATACGCCCGATATCGATAATCTGAACTCGTCTGTGAAACCTAACATCCGTTCGAGGTTTCCGGTGGGACGATGTGACGATGTTCCTGGCGTCGAGCTCGGGATGTAGAACTCTGCCCGCTGGCCAACGAGTCCTTGAGAAACCTCCGTTCTCACACCCGGGAAGCCGAATCCCAAGAAAATGTCCGACACCTAGGTTTTCCGGGGTTGATCAGCCGGTCCTCTCGGCAGGCTCTCGACGACGTACTGCCCGTCTAAGTCGGTACCTCGCTTGTTGCATACCACCAGCGCCACACGTGGCTGAAGCTCATAGACAAATTTCATACCTCAATCAGTTCATTTCTCGACGTCAACGGCGCTTCTGGTGGCAGGCACTCTCGCAACGCTGTTCTAAATGTCCATAAAATGTCAGCGTTAGCCCTGAGACACCAGGGCAGGCCCCTCTTCCAGCGGTCGCTCAATGCGTGCCACCAGTGCCAGGGCGTGGGCTCACCGAGATGGCATTCGTCCGCGAGGAGCGGTTTCCAAGCGCTGAGGAAGAAGCTGCCGCCGCTGGCCGACAAGAGGCTCCGTGAGCTGCCTGACAAGCCGGCCAGGACGCGCTTCGCCCCCTCGCCCACGGGATATCTCCATCTCGGGTCTCTGAGAACTGCGCTCTTCAATTGGCTTATCGCACGGGCTACCGGCGGCCAGTTCATCATCCGGGTTGAAGACACCGATCGCGTAAGTTGAACCTCGCTAGGGGGTGGAGAATGCTGCACTAACAGATCCCCCATTAGACTCGTATCGTTGATGATGCCGTCGAGCGTCTACTCGCAGACCTTAAATGGGCAGAACTGAACTGGGACGAGGGCCCCGATATAGGCGGTGCCTACGGACCCTACGAACAGGTAACTTACGCACCCTTTTTTGTAATTAGGCCACCCACTTAAACGTTGCTTCAGTCGAAACGCCTGGACTACTACAGAAAGTACACTGCCCAGCTCCTGGATGATGGCAAGGCATACCGCTGTTTCTGCACGGCGCACGACCTCGAGCGCCACAAGCAGCAGGTCCTCGATGACGGCGGCAGCTCCGCGCACTACCCGGGGACGTGCCGTGGTATCTCCCCCTCTCAGGCCGAGCGCCGCGCTGCCAACGGCGAGAAACACGTCGTGCGCTTTCGGAGCGAGGGCCGCCCATCCTTCATCGACCAGGTCTACGGCAAGTACCAGAAGAATGAGGATGAAGATGACTTCATCCTCGTCAAGAGCGATGGGTACCCGACCTACCACTTCGCCAACGTGATTGACGATCATCTCATGGAGATCACCCATGTCATCCGCGGTGCTGTTCGTCTTCCTCCACCTCTGTCCTGCTTTTCATTGCCAATTATCGCCAGGTAAGCTCACATAAACCCAGGAATGGCTCATCTCGACGCCGAAGCACATCGCCCTCTACGACGCCTTTAAGTGGGAACCCCCGACCTTCGCCCATGCCGGCCTCCTTTGTGCTCAGAATGGTGAGAAGCTAAGCAAGCGTAACCACGACATTGACATCTCGTCGTACCGCGACAAGGGGGTTCTTCCCTCGGCGCTGAATAACTGGCTGGCGCTACTGGGCTGGAGCATGAACGAGAAGGACCTCGCCAAGGGAGGCGAGGTATTTTACACCACCAATGAGCTCGCTGAAAAGGTATCTATTGATATGACCTCCGCCTTGGTTGGGAAATGGGGATATCCTGTGATGAACGTCTTGCTGACACCATGCAACAGTTCTCCCTCAGGTTCACAAAGGGCAACATCAAGACCAATCCAGACAAACTCGTCGTCTTCCAACGCAAACACCTCACCCACCGCCTGCGCGAGGAGAACCCCGACGAGGAGCTCCTCAAGCAAGCCTTGCTTCCGCCGACAGAGAAACTCCTTGCTCACATCGCATCTCTCCTCCCTTCATCTTCCACCGGATCCTCCCGTGAAAACACACAACCCACCAACGAACCCTCCACAGCCACAACACCAGAGATCCTTACCTCGCCGACTAACCCGAAGCATTTCTTCTCGACATCGGACTTCACCTCCCTAACACCCCGTCTCTCGTCCTCCTTCACGTCCGCCACTCACCTCCTCGAAATTTACCGCACCCTCGCTGCCGACTCCCCCATCGATCCCCTGGACCTCATCCACGAGCACCCGTCCTTCTTTCTCCGCCCCTCGGCGCACGCCTACGTCCGCGCTCTCGAGAATCTCTCCCTCCCGGATACCACGACCTTGCCCCCAGTCCTCCTCGCCGACCTGCACGCCTCTCTTCGCGACATCCACGAGCTCGACTGGAACGCGGATCGGCTGCAGTCAGTCATCAACGACTTCTCCACGCGCCACGCCGCCTCCGTCGACCCGGAAAAGCCCGCGAGGCCCATCAATAAGGCGACGTACGCCCTGCTGCGACTCGTGCTCACGGGCGACCACAGCCGCGGCGCTAAGCCCGCCAAGCTGCAGCTCGCGCTGCTGGGGCGCGCCGAGACCCTGGCGAGGTTCGAGCTCTGCGCCGAGCAGTGATAGGGAGGTAAGCTCTGAACCGGCTAGCAGGATGTTGCTTGTGCAGCATGTGTGTTGCATTTCTTCTGCCTCGAGGCCATGGTTGTTGCCTAGGAAAAGGGGGTTGGTGGCTAAGACTACCTAGGGAGACATGTAAACAGTTTCTGGCGTAAGTTGTCGTAAGACAGTCAATGTATGATGGTGTATGAACAGCTTCTATATTACTCCCCTCCACC
>NWBT01000048.1:1916357-1970892 GCA_003386485.1 Colletotrichum lentis
CCCTCACCAGGCATGTGCCCTGAAGAAATCTTAATCGGCATTACGGCTTGTCGTGTCAAGAGAATCAATTATTTCTTATAATATTTATCGACGGGAAGGGAAACACGAATCGTCACCAGGCTCATTCAAACATGCCATGCGCCATCTCTATACCACTGGATCGCAATTTGCAGTTCCCCATGGTTAGACATCGCAGCGTCACCGTCAAGTACGGGCACAAGACCCCCATTTCGGACAAGATTCCCAGCCTTGCTTCAATCTGGCCTGACGATATCCATCTACCTCACACGGACCACGGATTACTCACAAAGTGGTCATAAAACCCGCCCCTTCCCAGGCGTCATTTCACATGGCTTCGCAGAAGCTTCATGTCCGTCCAATCACATACACGGATACACGCGGGAGGGGAGGGGGTCGATATTAGATGAAGTGGTACATTAAGGCTGTAGTTGCGAGCTTCGCGAAGAACGCCCTCTTGAACGACAGATTTGGGGACAAGAAAAGGCAAGACAGATATGGGTAGAGATTATATCGGACGAAAGAGGGAGACTGATAGTAAAAGGGGAAGGGAATACAGTAAACGTAGTCGCCAAAACCAATCACTCCTCCGGTCTTGTGTCACGTATTCTAAACAATGCAACGCTATGGGTCATGATCGTTCGCTGCAGTTGAGGGTGGGATGTGTGCCATCGAGCCAGCTCTGCCTGGCCCTCTCATTCTCGAGCTGTTGTCCATCCCTCCTCTTGTTTTTCCTTAAGCCGCTTTCCGGTTTTGTACGCCCTTGTCTACAACCAATTCCTCCCCTGAAAATGCAGCAAATGGTGGCGAAAATAAAGTGTAGTAGATGAAGGAGAAAGGTCGCAGAGCTCAGGTCGAGCAGATCGTTGGTCATTACGTCGTCAAAGGCTTGGTTGGGGTATAATCGTCTACATAATTTCTTGAACCCAGATCTGTGAGGAGGTTAGAGGCATGCTTGATTTGACACGGTAGAACGTCATATTGACTTACCTCCATCTTGCCGATGTCCTGCCTTGCCTTTCTTGCCTGACTCTTCACGCTCATCATGGCCATGTCCAGATCGTCTTGGTCGCCCATGGTTATCATATCACCATTCGGCACGTCCTCATCGCGGATCTTGATTTTGAAACGCCGGCGAAGGCCGAATTTCTCGCGGATCCGATCGGCAAAGTCGGGGAACTCGACTGCCGCGCCAACCATGATGTATCGAACATCCTCGGCATGAACCTTGACGCGAATCTTGCGGACTTCGGGTCTCCTCGAACCGCCACGAGAAGACATGGAGTTTGAGCCGGGGCGCCTGTTGGAGACCATCTCGAAGTCGCCCTCATCAAAGGAGCCGTAGTCGGAACCGTCGTCTTCTTCGTCCATGTACCGTTGCGGCACACGGCGGGACGTTTGTCGGCTGGTTCTCGTGCTGTTACTCTGGTACATGTCGTACAGCTCATCAGGGTAGGCATCTTCTGCCTCCTCATCAACTGGGCGGCCACGCATTTGAAGGTCGCGCCTGGAGTATCCTCTGTTGGGCGTGGCAGACCGTGACTCGGACCTCATAACCGGCGGCGGCCCTCTCCTGTCGTTCGGGCTGCTCGTCTTCTGGTATCGCTCGTTGGGTCTGGAGTTTTCGATGTTCAGCTTTGCGAGCATCGGCTTGGGCCCATTGCGAACGGATTGTCCGCGGGATATGGCGCCGCCGTTGTTGGCCTCCAGCTGGTCAGGCGGAGGTGTCGGAGGGAAGACACCGCGGCCGTTGGGCGGCTCGGACTGTTGTCTTCTTGATGCCAGACCAGGCTTGACCAGGTTGGTGGCGGCGAAGGAGATGTTGTCAGCGGGCCTGTCGTCCTTGACGTCGTTCTTGCCGGCCTGTAGACCAAGAAGTATCTGATTAGCAAATTGATTCCCAAAGGAGCTGGTAGGGATGTGAACCGATCTGCCTACATTCTTAATCTCGGACCCGGCAAAGCCTGTGAATGCGTTCGCGCGATCGGAGGCGGCGACCAGCCGGGCCTTTCCGAGATAGTCTTTTGTCTTGAGATTTCGAACCTTTGCCTCGTTTGGCCGGTAAACGACGCCGACGGGGATGGAGAAGACGGTATATCCCTGGGTTGATGTGTTAGACTTGCCGCACAAAGCGAGGGCGGTACTCTTACCTCTGCTTCTTCCCGAATCGCCTCGTCAATGACGTTGTGGTCGTCCACCACCTTTTCCTTGACCGCATACGACAGATCCTGCAAGCCGGCATCCTTTTGTTGCAGGTAGATGTAGCAGAGACCTCTGTTGAAAAGAACCTCGCATGAGTAGAGCTTGAAGAGCAACCCCAATTGGGCGTAGTCGATCATTGTGTTTCCTCTTAAGTAAAGGAGGGTGTCGTTAAAGTTGGCCAACGCCTCTTCAAAGTCGCCAAGCAGAAAATTTGACACGCCTTGCTGGAAGTATGCGACAGCTAGGTACTGGTCGAGCTTGATGGCTCGTTGGTAGCATTCAACCTGGTTCGTAGTCAGCAAGGGGCTCTGAGAGTATGGCGCCGAACGTGACGCACAGCTTTCTCGTGCTCTCCTAGCGTCGCGTGGATAACACCCATGTTGAAGAGAATTTTTGATGTGTCGGAGATTCTTTCAAAGTCATTGAGGGCCTCATCGAACTCGTTGTTGTCGTATCGGCCCAGAGCCGACACCCACGTTTCTATTTCCTGTATCGCAGAGATGTTAGTGGCATTGCGTCGTCGAAAGTGGCGCCCGCCTCGTCTTTTCGGGTGTCGATCGATCAAGCTCGCTCTTCGGCGAAGCACGTACCTGCTTCAATGACATCGTGTAACCAGACCAGAGTTGTCGATATAAAAGACGGCCAAGAGATCGGGTTCGTGAAGGAGTTGCGCAAGCAGACTGGTCGCTGCTGCGATCGAAGGAGCGGCAGCTGGGTTCGCCGGGGCCGAGGGAGAGAATGAGAGAGGGAGAGAAAGAGAGAAGGGAGGGGGGATGGAGACGTGGGGAACTGCGGTGTGTGGTGCGGTGCGGTACGGTGCGCGGAGGACTGCGACTGCAAGAAAGAAAGCCAAAAGCAATCCAGACTGGAACAGCAACGACAAAGTGTACTCCGGGCGGCCAGGGAGGGTCCCCCAGGGCTTATTTAGGGAGGATGGCTGGCGGTCCGTCGGCCGTGCGGTGCTCGGCGCCACTGAAATGACGGTTGGAGTCCTTGCCCCCGCTTCTAATGAACCACAGCCTGCAAAATGGATGCACTTCTGACCTGAGCGACAAGCTGGAGATCTTGGCGCGTGACGGATTCACCAGGGATCGATACCTGACCCCGATACCTGAACCCGTCTGGCGTTTGCCGAAAGCTTCAAGAAATAGCCGATGCGATAGTGGGGAGAAAAGAGGCCTTCAGCAAGGAAGGGGTTGTTGATCCGGCCGGAGGAGAGTCGGTCAGAGGCTGTCACTCCTCTTTTAAAGTTGTCTTTTTTCTTCCTTCTCTTTCGTTCCTGTCCAGCAGAAGTAGATGCCAAAAGTAGGACGGTGTTTCGGATTTGTGTACGTTGTGCGTCGAGAAACGGGATTAAGTTGTCGGGGGAGGATGGGACGGTCCTTTTCTGGGTGCGTCGTGTCCAGTGGGGGAGGACGAGGTGGGTAGTGGTGGTGGTGGTGGTGGAGGATGGACCAGGCGGTATCAATATGTAAGTAGAGTGTCCCAAGTCGGACAACGCGCCAAAAGGGGGTTCCGAAGCCAGGCCGCCCTGTGTTATCCACGTCGGGGTCTTCTTGATTCGAGTGGTCCTAGGCGAGGAAGCCGAGCCCTTGTCTGTCTGTCCGCCTGTGACGAGAGAGAATGAGACTGTGTGTGATGGTGAGAGATGAGCAGATACCAAGACTGCGCGACTCTGCGTCGTTCGGCTTGGCTTCTTTCCTCGGATTGGAATCGTGCGTTGATTGGAGTCAGAACCTCGGACGGTCGTTCGACTATGGGTCAGAAAAGACAGGCTCGAGGTCATCAACTCTATCGCTTTGTGGATTTCCAACTCGGGAACGGGGGTAGAAAAGCAATTGTGAAGTGAACTGGATAAGAAAAAGTGATGGGATGACCAGGCTTGCAGCTGGGCTTGAGGGAAAGAATGTGAATGAATGGATCGAGGACGAAAAGCCAGCGCCTACGGAAAGGAGGGTAGAGAAAATAGAATCGAGCCGGTGCTTGCAGCGAGGGACCAAGGGGGACTTAACCGGCCGGGCTGTGGGCCGCGAGACTGGGTGTATATCATGCAAGGTGCTCAACAGTGATTGATATTGCAACTCGGATTGACAGTCATCGGGAAACGCTTGGGATGCCTGTGCTGCGGTGTGCTCGTCCAGTTGCGAGTCGCAAGGGGAGAGGGGATGGGGACCAAGGGGGTGTTGCCTTCGACACTCGTCGAAGGGGGTGCTCGGAGCGAGGAGCTTGGAACCTGTGGCTTGGGCGATGCGGTGGATGGAAAAGGGGGAGGGGGGTGGGGTGTCTTGTCTCTTGTTTTGCAAGAGTCTCCTGTCCTGACTGTAAACTGGAAGAGGCGAAATGTGTGCAGCCGGCCTTGCTGACCATCTCTCGTCTGTTCGACTTTTCCAGACATGACCGTCGTCTTAAGCTCTCAGCACACTATAAACCGCCGCGCAAATCCTTCTTTTCGGCATTCGACAAGGTATTTGACCAGGCAGGGAAACTATCTTGTCTATACAGAGGAACGGAACCAAGTGTTTTTTCTCGAAGTCGGACCACGTTGTACATCTCATCGCCAGATGGTAAGCTGTGGGTGTGCTTGACATCGAATGTTAGGAGCCCCTCGGGCCCTCTGTGAATCGAACCCCTGGTTTGTCTGGATTTCCCAGCCCGACGTCGGTTCCGCGGGGGTGTAAGAGATGGCCTAGGTATTCGCAGCCGCTGCTTACTGTGTACTCTTCTGTGGTGGACCAGAGGGAAGTCGCAGTCTGTCAGGGAGCTGCGGATCAGACCACAGTTCTTGGAATGGCTGAGCAGGGGGTGGCTGTTTACAGAGCAAGCCCTCAACACTCCCCTGGTCCTCCAGGGAGTGCCGCTGACCGTCGACATCATCTTCCCGTCGTGTGCTTTCCGGCTGGCTAAGACGCAACGGTCCCTTAGCGGCAATGCGTTATTGTTGCATCTTGCAACCACTGCGAATCAGGGCCTGGCTTTCCGTGCACGAAGCGTTCCGGCGACTGTGAGGCGTGGTTGATTGGCTGTCCAGGAACACGGGTCTTGAGCCGGACCTTTGAAGCTACCGACCTACAAGGGCCAAGGGCGCGTACACGATAGGCTAACGCCGCCTTGATCACAGTGACAACTTTGCTCCTTCTGGTGACTGGAGCCCGCAGGCTGCAGCTTTTCAGCTGTATAACGGATCACGCCTCGTGGCTTGGGGTATGGAGATGTTGCAAATGTGACTGCGACTGCAGGGCCATCTGATCTTGACAGTCATCGGGGCTTTTTCCCTGCTTTGCCATTCCCAAGGACGAGGATGAGATGTGGACGAGGTGTAAGTGCTTGCAGGCCGCCAGACTCAAATGGGACCGTCAAACCGGCCAGCTGGAGCTAGGGAATGACGTTGTGCCATCTAAAATAGCATCTCGCGGGAGTGATGTGTATGTATTCACAGATTCAATGACGGATCGTGTCTAAGCGCCGGGGACGATGCTGCCGTGAACTTGTGAATAGGTCCCAGTGAGCTGGCAACTTTGACCGCCTCAACGCGTGTTGGCGCGTGTTGGCATGTCGCTCATCGGGCAGGGCGAACCGTGGGGAAGGGTCCCGGCCAAAGGGACGGTCCAGACGACTGGTACTGTCCTTCGTATTTCGAGCCAGCTTTGGCTTCATCGGATTGGCATGCGGGAAAATTGATCGGCCCAGATCGAAAGGAGAGTCACGGCTAAGAGGCGTGAAGTGGTTGAATCAAGTGATTAGGGCGGGATCGATATGAATACCTATCGTGCTAGGTGGTGGTCATCGATGATCGGCGAGAAAAACCGAGGGCTGGTGGCACAGAGATCCCCGCCCAGCTCCAAACGTCTGCGGAACTGCGGCACAGTTTCGGTGGATGTTCGCTTGTGCCTGTCTTTTGCCGTACGAGACGCCGTTCCTGCAGGGAGTCGGGTTCCCACAGGTGACCAGGACCTGACTGGACGAGAATTGAGGTTGAGACTAAAGATAGTCGGTTGGTTTTGTCATTCAATAACGCCTGTGGCAAGAGTGCAAATCGCTCAGGTCGGAGGGTTGACTGGTCTAAGACTCGGAAAAGATCGAGGGCGTCGTGCTGGAGGGGATGATGGCCCATCGCCAGCTCCTTCCAACATGCCCTCTAGGCTCTGCGGCAGAAAGTCCAAGGCCCGAGGAGGCGCGTCTGGTCCAGCCTTGGGCAGAAGCTAGGCTGCTAGGCAACCTTATCTGCAGCGGGTCCAGAGGGGAACGTCGTCGGTGCCCATGCTGCTTGGTGGAGCTCAGTGCTTGGTCTACCTCGTTTGACAATACTCCGTACAATACGGATAGTCGATGCAGAAAGATACCGTACGGACAGGTAATACGCGGGCAGAAAAACAGACAGACAGAACGTCAGACATCATGATGGAAGTCGAGCGAACCGGGCGACGGGCATGCCCGGGACCGAGAACCGGTGTTGAGATGGCGACATTGATCAGCGGCTGGACATTGTAGAAAAGGGCCGCTCAGCCAGGATTTGACGCAGAATCGGGACAGGTATGATTGCCGCTTGACCACGCAAAGTATCCCCCCCCCCCCTGAAGTGGTATCTCATAAATGCCTACCCGCCCGCCCTTCCTTGCTGTATCCGCATCGGGAAATCAAATGATGTAAGACACTGCTGCACGAGCCAGATGCCGGCCTCCAAAAAGAACCCAAAAAGAACAAATGCGTCGTGTTGATGACTTGCAGTTCAACTGACAAGAGAATCCCTCCCATCCCACAAACTGGGTGGGATAGCCCCTCTCACCCACAAACAGGACCGGACTTCTCACTGCAGGCAGCAGAACATAGCGAGCACGCTGCTGACTACCCGGTTAGGAAAGAACGGCATCGCCAACTCTAATTATCCCTGCCCGTCCCAGTCTTACATAAAGGTTCTGCGAAACTCGCTTGTCCTTCAGGCTGTTTTGGAAGTCCCGTGCTGGCATCCCCGCCGATGTGCCGTCGCAACTTGCAGGGGGGCCACGCTTCATCGCTTCACTGCTTCTTAACGGATCAAGACACGCAGGCCTTGGGACCCGACGGGACAGCTTCCGCTGGATCGTTGGTGCAGCCTGCAACAAATATTGTCACTCCCCGTACGCTTACGCGTGGAGTGGTACATCGCGCTGGCGCTTCGGCCCAGACCATCAGCCAGCCACTATGCCGCATGAACCAGATGTTGAGCCCGCAGACTCGGCCATGTTTTACCACGCAGCATCACCATCCGGCCGAGTCGAGGGGGTATCCACATCCAAAGCCAGCCGCATCGTCCCTAGGTTACCTCCAGTAGTACCTACACCTTGCGTATCGCCCTGGATCCTACGTCTCAGCTACCTGCCAAATTCATCGGTATCTTAGTCGAGGAAGTCTACCAGACCAGCCGCTTCATCAAACCAACATGAACACGCAGACAGCACCACGCATCGCAGGTAGCAGCACCCACAGCGCTCCGCTCCAAGTTGCCCTGCCCTAAGTCTGGGCATCTCTTCGAGCGGATGAATCCACCCATGACGCGGCACGATCCTCGTTATTCTCCTCGCTCAATGAGAACTATGGCGGTCCGCTGCCCGCAATGCAAATCTTGCCCGATGGCCGGGTTCTCTATTACCGCCGAATGCCGCATCGCCCGGACTCGGTCACGCATCGGCTACTCTTTCTCTCACTGCTCTCACTCATCAAACACGTCAACGCCGCTTACGTTGACCTGATTTTCGCGCTGTGACTTCTCCGTGGCATACAGAAAGCCTAGATTTTTACTTAGTGGGCTTCTGCCAAACCCCGAACTGACCATGTTCACCGACGGACGGCTTGTCACCCCTGCCGCTCCTCAACTCGGTTTGAACCACCTTATGGGTGACTCGGCCTGACTACCGCATACTGCATCCGATATCAAACACGGACAGTGTTAAACTTGGCCATCATTTCCACTCCGCCGACCCCTTACACACGTTCATCGACGTGTGTCGGTCACTTCCCATTCGTATCAGCCTCTTTCAGCAGTGCCAACCGCATTCACTCCCTTAATAGTGGCCCTCACCACGGGAAGGCGGTCCCGGCGCCCCTGTGATCCATGAAAATAAGGTAGCGCCTGTGGTCCTTGTTCGACCACACACGCGTATCCGTCTCATCTACCAACTGTCACCGCGAGCCGCCCCTTTCCGGTCTTCGATTAGAGAGGGGGGGGGATCTCTCAGAACTGTTGTCAGTGCTGCTTCTGACATGATCTACATCAAGCCCGACGCTGGCGCCCTGGGTGCGAGCCCTGCTCCGGGCCCTCTGTTGCCGACTCCACCATTCCCTTCAATATATCTTCCATTACCCCTGGCACCCCCGCACCTAGGGACGATCAGGACTTAGCAGAAAAGCCTGACTGAGACAAGCCTTGGAAAGCTTGGCACATGAAGGTTAACACAACGGGCTGGAGACAACAGACGGCGCTTCCGAACCTTATCCTCGGACAAACGCCAAGACACTCATTCGATAAGACTCAGCCTCGCTGTCAAATCCGCCCGCGGCATGGTTTCTGGGACATATCACACCGCGATTGCAACCACAACCACCCCTAGCATTATCTGGCTTGTCGTTGTTCAAGGCCCTGGGAGCCTTGACCATTGACCCCGACCGTGATTGACGCTGTCTAAAGCCAACGTTCATCGCAAAAATCGTACGATGTTGTTTGCAGCGGCTGCCACCTTCATGTGCTTCCACTGGTGATCATCTCCGAGTTTAATATTCGGCTTTATCAATCGAGCTTCCTGGAAGTAAAACACATTGAGAGAATCTCTTGTTGATTTCATTGTCCAATTTGTATATCATCCGAGGGGTTCCCACGGTGTACTCGGGATGAAACTTAGAGCATACCCTTCTTGACTTCATCCTTCCTCTCCTCCCATAACGTCTTGCCGGTGCATGAGCAGACGGTCTTGTCGTTGTCCCAGACGCCGGCACTCCTGGCAATCACGCCAACTACGGTGTCCAGATCATTCTTCAATGGCCCTGCGGACTCGTCTTGTCTCGAGATAACCATGGCATGACCGATGACTTCCCAGATCTGAAAGGGCTTATCGAGGTACGCGCTACCTCTGCCATCCTTGCCGATGTCAAAGACACCCAAGAACCCCTTGGCGTTGACAGCCTCACCTTCGCTGCCCCCCGACCAGACAGGACCCGTCGATGACGCGCCTTCGGCCAGGTTACCGTATTCACGGATGGTCGCACGGTAGGTGCCGGGAGCCACGCCGCGTAGCGTCAGGTCAATTAGCGTTGTGGTGGGGGAAACCTGCACCATTCTAGCCAGGCCCCTGACATCTCGGTCTGATTCTTCGTCCAACTTTGAAGATACAAGTTGGGCATCATTGGGGCGATAAAAGGATTCAAGGATGCTGACAGCCGCGCCTAGTCGGTTGTGAGCAAGCTATTTGACGACGTCCGGTATTTTGAAATGGGCAAGTCTGGATGCCACCCAAGTCTCGTCTGTCGACGCCAGTGCCGGCATGACGGGGCGAGATGACCGGTATCAGAATACAACTCGGTGCCCGCCAAGGGTTACAAGAGATGCAGCGACAGCTTGGATGAAAACGCCAGGAGGATAAGATGCTTCAGTTGACTTACCGTTTGATTGTCCCGAGCCTCGCAGGATAGCGTCCCTCCCCGTGGCTTGGATGGCGTCAACGATCGAGGACGGTGCGGCTGTGAAACGTCGCCAAGGGTGTCAGCAACTATCACTTCCCAAACGATGAGGCGCCAATCTTGAGCCTATCAGACCGTTCCAGAACGGGTGAGGCAGCAATGGAGCTTAGCTGTGGCAGCTATGTCGAAAGAAAAGGAATATGTGTAACTCTCAAGAAAGCATCAAAAACGGGGGGGAAGGGGGGGGGGCGTTGTGAGCGACACAGGCGTAGAAGGCGAATGACCCGAAGGAAAACCTTGAGAGTTTGCAGCAGAAGATAGCGTACCTGTACCCTCGACAGAAAGCAATTGGTCCTCGAGGTTGGCCTCGACCTTAGTGATGCCCCCGAGCTTGTACAACGAGTCTGAAACGTCCTTGACGCAACTATCACATGTCATGGGGACGGCGAAAACGGTCTAGTCGGAGTTTTCGGACGTTTCATTAGCCATCACAGTTCTCAACGGCAACCTCCTTTGCTGTAACGTACGGCCGGCAGTAAACATGCAAGCACACATACGCAAGCCTCCGCCTCTGCTCTGGTGGGAGGCTGGGAGGGCACCGTAAGGGACGTTCGACCAACCACATAAGTAAATGAATGATAGGCAGCCTGAGGGACAGGACCAGACTTGCGCGGGTGGAGGGTGGAGGGGGAACGGAGGGGAAGTGGAACGGATGAGGATAATTGGGAGCGAACACTCCTCAGCTCACCTGAAAAGGATATGAGACGGCCATCGTAAAGGGTCGTCTGCTTCGCCGCAGTGGGCTTCGTAACATAGAGCGATAGTTGTGGAGGAAGTCAGGTAGACAATAGAGCATGCTCCAACCTTGGCTTCTTGAGATGATAGTCCAAGGAACAAGTCAGAAGCGTGGTGGTTTTCGGGGGGGATATGGTGGTAAGTCCGTCACAGCCGAACGTCGAGAAGATATTCCCGGCGAGGGCGAGTTGCGTCTGAGGAGGGGTGGAACCAGATGCGCTTTTAATACGTCGGGTTGGTCTATCGTGGAGTAGCTTCATTGACGACTTTGGGATAGTTGCTTTGAAATCGCCTTGCCAAACACACTCCCACTCAGTTGCCCCTCCTCGCATTGCTTTCTGGTCGTCCGCCCCACTACCAAGTAGACGCTCGGGCCAGCTGGTGCGCAGCTCAAAGAAAAAGGTACGGAGCAGGCTGGCTCACTCACTGTCAGTGGAATTTATCTTATCGTAATCCAGTCACCTGACAATGCTCGTGCGTTCGTCTCCAAATTTTTGGAAACTGAGCCAAGGTCATCAATTGGGTTGAATGATAATCGATCGCCAAACGACGCCGGACCGCGTAGCCCTTTGATTACCAACGAGATTACTTCAAAGCTTCCGCCGCCGTCCATACTCGATCATCCAGGCTCTCCTCGATTGAACGAAAACCACTCGCAGTACACGGCAAGACGGAGTGTCGGCTGAGGCGGCCAGCCCAGAACATACTTCACGATGTCGCAAACCATTGGCTTGGTAAGCTCTCCTTCCATCCCCCTATTCCCAATTGAACCTCTTATTCAAGCCGAGCCCGCTAACAACCTCGTTTCTATAACAGACTCGACTCTCCTACTCTCGGGTATGGCACCACGTCTCCGCCTCGGCCCCCCACGAGACCCTGTCGACCCAGCCGAGCGTCACGCCCCCGTCCCTCGGCCGCCTCGCCTCGCGCATCGCTGTGCTGCTGATGGGGAAGCACAAGCCGATCTGGGACCCCTCCACGGACTGCGGCGACTACGTCGTCGTAACGGACTGCGCGGCGCTGCACGTCACGGGCCGCAAAAAGTGGCAGAAGACGTACTACCGACACAACACCCGACCCGGCTCCTTGCAGGCCGTCACCATGGACGTGCTGATGGCGAAGCACGGCGGCGCCGAGGTGCTGCGCAAAGCCGTCAGTGGCATGCTGCCCAAGAACAGGTTGCGCGCTCCTCGGCTGGCGAGGCTGAAGGCGTTTGAGGGCGAGGCCCACCCGTACAAGAAGAACGTCATCCGGTTCGGCAACGTTCCCGTCGGGCGGCACGGGTGGGAGGAGCAGGTCAAGGCGATCCGGGAGGCAGATTCGGAGAGGATATGAGAGAGGTGGTGGCAGCGGTTGGGAGAGCGTGGTTCGAACGGGGAGAGGGCAAAGGGTTATGGGTTTGGTGAGTGATTGGAGCGGCCGTCTGTTCGGCGTGTACACTCTGTATGAATAAGGGCATCTCAAAATGGAAGTCTAATCGTTCTCAAATTTTGGACCGCGGCGCTCTCTGGGGTTCTGCGGAGACGGACGGTTGCAGTTGGTCTGTTGCGAGTTCATCGCGAGACCACTCGCGAGGCGAACTGCTGCTCCCGGATTATGTCGTTGGACCTTCACGATGGCGAAACTCTCGGCCCCATGTACTAGAGTCTTGCAGAGCGTTGTCAACTGGCGTGGGCTTCGCCCCAAAGTGTATGTCATGCTGGCCTGGGTCCCATTTAACCCCTCCTATGTGGGCTTCAATGGTCAGGAGGCCTGGCTGGGATGGGCAGAACGCGGGACAGTAGGGCGTGAAAAGGGACCGTCCGTACATTATGTTCCCTGTGGAGTCATCGCTTGTATCCTCTCGCGAGACGCAATCCGGGATACTTTGCAGCCGAGACCCGCCAAGGCATTTCTTGCCTGACGATTTCTAGGTTGTTGGATGCCGTTCGTGGAGTGCAAACACAGCGAATACACATGAAGGACATTGGGGCCTGATCACCGTTCTACTGAAGATAAACAATTGGGCAATTTCATTTCCGATATAATGCTCTAGATTCATTGCTCATTACTGCTATCAAAAACAACCGGCCGAGTCTAGTCAGGGCATGGACGCCAGGATAAATGCAGGTGCTGGTTCCTTTGAAAATCATCTTGTCCTCTCTCTCTCTCTCTCTCTCTCTCTCTCTCTCTCTCACCCTCTCAAAGACTACAGCCACACCTCTCACAACTTAGCCGTCTTGGGCTTGCGCCCGACCTCGCACTTGATGAGACCATTGGGCCCGGACTGTGGGGCGTAGACCTCGGCGTCCTTGCCCGTGTTTTTAAGCCCCTTGTGCCAGCTGAGGTCGACCTCAAAGTAGTGCTTGTTGGGCAGGGAGTACGTGGCGGTCAGGACCTCGGGGACGGCGGCGAGGATCTGCTCGCACATCTTGTACATTGTGTTCTGCACGCTGGCGCTCTCATCCTCGGCAAAGGTCTTCATAGTGATGTCGCGGGCGGCCTGCCACGCCGGGTCGAAGCGGGGCACTGCGGCCCTCACGGCGGCGAGGTCCGGAAACTTCCAGGTCCAGCCGGCGTCGACATCGGTGGAGAGGATGCGGTCCCAGGTCTCGGGGAGGGTGGTGTACTCATCGCGGACAAAGCCGTGGAAGGCGGAGCCGGTGGACTTGAGGACGGTGAGCTTCTGGATGGCGCTGGCGAGAGCGATGCCTTCATGGCGGGAGACGCGAGCCTCAACGTTGCGGGTCTCCTCGCCGTCGCGGAAGAAGGAGTGAGGGTGCGGCTTGCCGTCGATGGTCATGCGAGTCCAGCGATGCTGGACGATCTTGATGTTGGCGGTGTGGATGTGGGCGTAGGTGTCGAGGAAGTGGGCGCCGAGGATAGAGGCGAAGAGCTCGGGAGGGTTGATGGGGTTCTCCTTGGCCTTGATGTAGGTGGTGTTTTTGATGGAGTCGGTGGCGACGACGACGCTGTTGTCGGCGGCTGTGTACGACGTGTCGATGTCGCCCTCGAGCAGGCAGCAGACGGTCATCTCAGTGACGGTCTGGGTGGCGCCGTCGCGCTCGACCTTGCAGACGCGGACATTGTCCTTGCCATAGCGGGCGGAGGCGAGGTACGACATTGTGAATGAGAGTGTTGGTGAGAAGTGGTTGAGACAGAGAGATGAATGTCACAAGTTGATGATGGTGATGGTGATGATGATGTTGTTGTTGTCCCGGCAGATGATGAGATAGATAACGAGGATGAAACCACTGTGAGGGCTTTGGGGTCGCGATGATGAGGGCTGCGGTGATTGGACAACGAGACAGGGGACAAGAACAAGAGACAAGAGCGGAGGCGATGCTCGAGGGGGTAGGCAAAGTGTTTATATTTCAATCGGTTCCAGGGGAGGACGGCTGAGGTTTCTCAGTCTCCGTTTAGCTTCGTTGAACGTCACCCACCAACACGCGGGATACGGAGATCCAGAGATACCGTAGTTGCGTCTTGAGTCGGCATGTTTGCTCTGCTTCTACGGGGTGCTATTGCCTAAGTGCCAAAGGCGTGCGGCGGTCCAATGGCACTGGCCGAACTGGTCCGATCGCTGGATAGGGTCCGGCAGGGATGGTCTTATGGGTGACTAGTGGATCCCCCGGAGCCCGCCGATGCCCTTTCGTGAGCTGCCGCATGCAGCCGCTCTCTGGACGGCTCTCTGCGGCCCCCAGCAGGCAGCGAGCAATGAGGCTCGGTGTTTGTTCAAGGTCATGTAAGGGGGAGTCGAGCCGCAGAAACTTCGTGTGTCTCTGAATCTCAAGGGCCGGCTCCGAACATCGCATCACATCCTCTGTAGGCTTGCCCCGTCGATTGGTGACCAAATGTACCTAACACAAACGCATCATCTAAAGGGTTTGTCAACCCAACCTCGTGCAAGACGTCGCCTGCAAATCTCTACCGCTGTTCCCCGGCCTGACGTGAGGTTGAAGTGAAGAAAGAGGCGAGGTCCACCCCGGGGCCGCCGCCGTCTTGGGGGGCTGTGAATGTCAGACCCAAGGGCTGAAGAAGCAAATCCCGTACGTGACCCTGACAGAAACGGTTTTGTTCAGTGTAGCAACCGTCGAAATGCAACCGATCCCTCGATCCTCGGCTTTAAGTCTTATCGCGGAGACGCTCGAATCTGGCCAGAAGATGCATGGTGGACGTCGCCGAGGCATCGAGCCGGCCGTGTTTCAGCATTGGCGGTGGAAGTGGACGCTGTGGCGCGAGCAGCTTCAGACGGCAAGGGCTTTCCTCGGGAGCAGGAGGAGGGTGGCCTATGATTATCCGGTCATCGGCGCGCTGCTCCCGAGTTTCCTCTGCTTGTGCTTCTGGACGTTGAGATACTGTTATCTCGAATTTCTGAGTACGTGGCGGACGAGCGCCTTGCTTCCTGTCTGTCTATGATAGATACAGACAAGCTGGTGCACAATCTACAGTAGGTATAGATAGGTGCGGGCCCGAAGTTGCCTGATGGTTTCATAAAAGAGGTTCGGTATCTGCATCTTATTAAGAAATAATGTACACTTTCAGCGAGCGTGCCACTGTCTACTATGTACGGATATGTATGACATCCACCGCAAGGCAAGGTACTCTAACCAGGAGCAAGAGAACATGGCCCGTGCCTTCTGCGAAGTGGGCGAGTCGAAGCGGGGCGGGTTGAGAACCTTGGGCAAGCGAACAGAAGCAAGAGAAGCGCCCAGTACCTAATTAATTCGTGATAAGTCCTACTGTAGCATTGGCCGTAGGTTAGGTATCTACCCAGTACGGATAAAGGAAAAGACAAATCGGCAGATTGAGTGCATGCATACGTCCAACTGCAATAACTCCAACACCACGACTTAGTCTTGCCGTCGACGTACAAAGTGAGGTACCCTCTTCGCTGACAGTCTGTTTGACACTACCTAAGTAGTACTACTACCTATGCCTGCCCGCCTTGGGTTGGACCTCGCAACGTCGGCTTTTTGACACTGCACCACCACCTCAACAAGCGACCCCTGAACACCACCCACACCAGACATCGATACCATTGGAGCAGCACCGTTGGCGCGACCATACACCCATACACGCGCAACGCACCACGGCAGCGGCAGAGGCACATGTACCTCCACTATCACTGAAGCTGGCAGCGCGGAGCAGAGCCAGCAGCAGGTTTGGGGCCCAGCGACCAAGCGCCGTGGACCGCCAACCGTGAACTGTGAACTGGCAGCCACGCCGAGCCATCGCACAACGCCCGAGTCCTTGACGACGCCATACTTCATTATTCTTTACGAGCAATTAAGTCCTATACCTCTCCGTTCCTAGCCAGCTTCGGGCACCGTGGGTTGTCTTGAAACGATCTGCCGCAAAGGGCAATTGCGGAACAAACCCCACGATCGACACACATATCCTCAGCATTGAATCCCCATCGCATCTCCACCCGGACTGACTGACGACCTGCCCTTGTCTTGGCTTGGCTCTGCAGGTGGCCGTCCGACTTCAACTATCTGCGCCCAACAGCCTGCGACCCGACTACTCACCCGATCGATAACTGTCTACGGTTGCATTTCCACTGTCTCCAACGGCTGCGCTCACAGCGAATCCCACATTGGTACATCCGTCGCGAAAGATCCCATATTGGTCGGCGGCCGCCTTTACTTCGCGCGAACGACATCGACGAATCATACCCCTTCCTAGATAAAACAACAACCACACATATCAAGCAGTCTCGCGATAACAGTCGCCCGAATGCAACGACCTACGGAGAAGCCCCGGAAAAAGGTGGTATCATAGAGAGGTTTCACCGTCATGCTGGGCGCCTCCAGCCAGTCCCAAAAGGCACTGTCGCCTCAGCAGTCTGCGTCGAGCGTCAACACCCTCAACCCACGACCGAGTTTCGAGCGCGAAGCGAGCGCGGGCGGCCTCCAGCCGCCCTCTGGCTCTGCCAATGCATCGAGAAGCCTGGGCGCCTCGGGCGTCAGCTTCGGCCCGCGAGGCTCCTCGCTTAACCCCTCCATCGCGCCCGGGAGCTTCAGTTCCGAGCTGCGCAGCCAGATGATGCCGTCTCGATCTGGCTCCCGGGGCGATATCTACAGCATCGATAAGGTCGACGAGGAAGATTCCGCCACGGCGGCCGAGCAGACACTTGCAGCTCTCAGAGAACAGCTGAATCGGGAGATGAAGATCAAGGATGGGAGCGAAAACATGTTAGAAGCTTTGAATGCGAAGAAGGCGAAGCAGACAAAGGAGCAAAGGGCCAAGGTTGAAGCCGAGCTCAACGCGTCCAATCAGCGGATCAAGGTTCTGCGGCAGAAGATTGCAGACGCTTCGAGGTTCAAGCCGACGCCGACGACTCCAACGAGACAGAGGACCAATGATGCCCTGTATTCTTCCGCCAACAATGGACTGCGCTCTCCGCCCAGTGCCTCTCGCAGTGGTGCTGGGTCCGACAACGAGGAGGCGGCCGAGCAGTCGCCCACCTTTCTTCTGGCCGAGTTGCTTCAGGCCCTGGAGCAGGAGGGTATGCCTCCAGAATACTATGTCAGCCGAGGCAACAGCCTCGTCGACTTGTTTAGACGACACCCCACCCTCAAGTATGACCTGGTGTGGTCTGTCTTTGGTCTGCGTATGCAGGTCATGCTCCTCAGCGAGGCCAGAGAAGTAGTAGCTGCTGGCTACCGCATGATCCGATATGCCATCTCAGATGTGGCCTCCCTAAAAAAGATCCGCAGCTTGAATACTGACATCATTGTTGTGACGTAAGTAGGAACCTCATCTTCTTTGGGGCCTGACTGACATAAAGCAGATCTTTGATCAAAGACCGCAAGGCTGATCTGGAGCGCGAGCAGGCTCTGAAGTTTGTCAGAGCCTTCTTGGATGTAAAAGACGGGGTCAAAGAATTATCACGCGCTGTGGTTCGAACTGTGGCTGCAGTTGCTGAGCAGGCTGAAGACCGCCTGCGGTCCATCTGCCTGGAGACCCTTGCTGAGATCATGCTTCGTGATCCTGCCCTAGCAGTCGCATCTGGTGGCCTGGCACCGCTCTCTGAGGCCTTGATCGAAGGTACCTACAAGTCGCCAGAGTCGCTCACAACATCCTACATGCATGTTTTGGACAGTCCGCAGAAGAGGGTTTACTTGCGCTCTGGTTATGATCTGGAGGTCCTCTTCACAGCGTTCACTGACATTGTCTTGGCCAACGAGACTTTGCTGAAACAAAATGCCAAGGCCATCACCAAGATTCTTAAGAGCTGGCCTGGTCTGATGATACTGACAATGCACGAATCCCGCGCTCTCAAGTCGCTGCTGACCAGCATGGTGCTTCCCCAGCCCACCATCCGAGAAACCGTCATCGATCTTGTCTACCTACTCCTTCGGATCAAATCTCCTTCGTGGGCTTCCTCTTTTCTTGCTGGCCGCCGCTTGACGACGTACGGACGGGTTGCTAGCCTCAAGTCCATCCCGAACCAGACTTCATCAGCGACGTCATCCCCCATGGAAGAAGATAGCGGAGAGCAGAACTTCATGGACCACTACACCGCCCTTCTTCTGGCAACATTCGTCAAGGCCGGTCTTCTGGAAAATCTCCTCCAGGTCGCACGGACCAGCGAGCCGCAGTTGTCAAGGAAGACATGCCTCCTTATCGGAGAGGTGCTGAAGCTGTCAAGCAGGCTCCTTCCCTCGTCATGGAGCAACGATCTGCCTCTGCTTCCAGAATTGTTCGCCGCCGCCACCCAGTTCAAAGACGACAACCGATTCATTGCCTCCGGTATAGTTTATCAGATTAGCTCGGTGAGCAGGACGCTGTACAGGAGCTCGCCGTCTGTTGCCACAGCTGGAACCCTGCCGTCCAATGACAGCATGGGTAACCTCGCGGACATGCATCGCAAGAGCAACGCCGGGACTGTGGTTCAAGAGGGCGCAATCCGACAGCTCCTGGTTGAGTCCAACGTCTTGAACAGCTCCAACTATTTGAAGTGGAACTGGGACGTCATTTCGCGAATAATCGAAGGGCCGCTTCAAGATGGAAAACGGTTGGACGAGGTCAACAGAGTGTCCAAATTCATGAACAGGATCATGAGCTTCTACCGGCCTTTTAAGCACAGGTTCTCTGATCTCTCGAGCAACAAAAACACGCAAAAGTACGTCAGGGTAGGATGTGCTTTGATGCATACTCTCCTGCAGTCCCACGAGGGTGTCGACTACCTGCAGGATCATAAGATGTTGCGGCAGATAGCCGAGTGTCTGGCTCAATGCGACCCGGTGAGTGTCATGCTATTTACGACCCGGTCATAAGACTGACATCCTTCGCAGAGCAGCGGGCTGACGTCGACGGACCCTATGTTCTCTCCCGGTCGCCTGCAAAGCACGCTTTGCGCTGGCTACTTCCCCATGCTCGGGGTCCTCAGTGGTGACCCCAGGGGCTTGGAGCTTATGCAGCGTTGGAGAATGTTCAACATGATGTATCACATCCTCGGCCACAAGCAGCGCCCTGACCTGATCAAGCTGCTGCTCTCCAACTTTGACTACAGCATCCCAGGCCACCCGCGGGTGCTTATAGAGCAAGCATTGACGTCTGGTACGAGAGAGATTCGCATCACGGCGACGAATGCTCTGCGAAAATATGCAACTCGGCCTTTCGATGCGTCACAATCTTCCCATGGAAAGGTTGACTGGAAATGGGCAATCGAAAAGCTGTGTGACCAACTGTACGACCCCGAGGTAGAGGTCTGCCGCACCGCGGTTAAGATCCTCGAGAAGGCATGCAACAAGAAGGCATACCTGGAATACGTTGTCCAATGCCGCCCAACAATGGACCACTTGGGAGAGATCGGCGCCCCTCTCCTCCTGCGGTTCCTGTCTTCTTCCATCGGCTACCACTACCTTGATGGCGTCGATTATATTAGCAACGAAATGGACGACTGGTTCCTCGGTCGGAACGACTCGTATGTCGGAGTGATCGAGACCAGCTTGGCCAAGGCGTTCCTCGAGAATCCGGAGGAGCATCAGAACCGCATGAACATGGTGGATGAGGCTCAAGCGGATGCGGAGCCAGAGAACCACATTCCGCCACACTTCTATCGCGAGCTCGCACGCACTCAAGAAGGCTGCAAGCTACTCAGCGACAAGGGACACTTCGCCGAGTTTGCCAGCACCATCAAAGAGTATGGGATGCAGTCGGAAGATCCAGAGCTCTTGTTGAAAGTCAAGGCGTCAATGTGGGCCGTTGGCAATGTCGGATCGATGGAGCTCGGCGCCCCTTTTATCGAATCATGCGACGTTGTGGAAGACATTGTGAAGATCGCCGAAGAGCACGAGGTCATGAGTCTGCGCGGCACCGCCTTCTTCGTGCTTGGGCTGATCTCTAGATCCGCCCATGGCCTGGAGATCCTTTCAGAGTGCGGATGGGACGCAAATCTTTCGCCCAGGGGAGAGTCTTTGGGATTCTGCATCCCTAACAACTTGTCCAGGTTCTTCTCGTTCAAGCCTTGGGATCACGCCATCGCCTCCAAGATCACTTTGCCAGACTCGCAAAAGACGTTTCTGACTCCGCCGCCAGCCACGGTAGCGCGTCCGCCTTTGGAGAAGGAAGAGCTGCCGGCCTTCACCAACGAACTAGCCACCAACCAACGAATTCTCGATCTCGTCGTTGACCTCGGTAACATGGTGCTGTACAAACGCGCCATGGGCGAGCTGATGCAGATCAGGCAGCACAAGGTGCCGGGTTTCAGATGCCCAAGGATGTTCAAGCGCGTCATGACGATGCTCGAATACAACCACTACCGTTTACCTATCAGACGAATGGTACTAGAGATGTTCGACAAGAGCGTCCTCCGGCGGATTGTCTTTGGCGAAGACAGCGACAGTGGGTCTGATGAAGACGAGGACGACGGGGTCAACGAGTCGTCATCTGGCGACGAGAACCGAACAGAGAGGCAGAGGAGCATTTCGGATCCTTCAGAGATAGGAAAGGATACCCCGACGAGGGCGGAGCGGTCGAACAGCCAAAGCTCGGCAGACACGGAGAGCTCGGCGGAGACGACGTAAGGCTCCGTCAACTCGTTACATTGGCACATTTTTCTCAGACTACTTGGCATGTGCGACGAAAAGCAGACAGGTGAATTTTGAGATTCTCCAGAGACTATGATGAGGCGTTTCGCTTTTGGCTTTTCTTGTACTATATCTCGGGACTTTGGGGTGGATATGTCTGGTCTGGCAGACCGTCCGAGGTCTTGCCCAGGAAGAAGACTTTCAAAAATCACGACTTGCTGTTTGAGCGAGCAATGGATATGATGGAGGCGGGTTGGCTGTCTGCATTTCGATTCCCAGGGAGTAGGATGTGCCGGCAGGGTAGGTAGGCAATCTTCAAAAGTGGCTTCTTCTTCTTCTTCTTCATTTGAAGACTACAGTGGTGAAGTCCGCGGGCTCGTGATGTAATGGCTATGTGCCAATGCCAATGTCAAGCGCGAGAGATTCCTTAAGCGATGCGGCTGCCCACGATCTGAACATTTTGGTCACTGGACCGTTCAGACGTGCGCGTACCCGTACATCCATCCATCGGNNNGGGGGGGGTATTGTAAAATCTTGGACCCGCCCCCACCTTGAGTGACATCCACGAACCGCGCAACGTTAACCGCCATCCTCCGTCCTGTCCCATTCGGAAAGGTGTTCACGGCAACCTGCAGTAAAACTTGCACGACGAAACGAACCGTAGTTTGGAGTCTCCTCGTATCCTTCATAGACCGACACAGATAACGTTCACTCTACGACTGGTATTAGCACTCGGTATGGTCCAGGGACGGGTGCTCGTTATTGCCGGCTCTGACAGCTCGGGGGGGGCGTGAGTAACTCCATCCCATCACGCCAATTTGAAGGGTCCTAAACTGAAAATGAGACAATCTATAGCGGTCTCGAGGCAGATCAGAAGGTGATCGCGGCTCACGGCTGCTATGCCATGACCGCCACGACGGCCCTGACGGCACAGGACACTACCGGCGTGCACGACATTCACCATGTACCACAGGAGTTCTTGGTTAAGCAGATTGACGCCTGCGTCGGCGACATCGGCGTCGATGTTGTCAAAACCGGTGGGCTGAGTGCATGCCGCCGGGATGGGTTCCTCGGGAACTGACTGGGTCTAGGTATGCTGGCTTCTCCTGCAACGATAGGCGCCGTTGTCGAGGCGCTCAAAAGGCACAAAATCCCCAGGGTGGTCGTAGACCCGGTATGCGCTGCCTTCTTTTCCATCGATTTTTAGGGAGGCTTTGTCTTACAGTAACGACAGGTTATGATCGCAACTAGCGGTGCGGAGCTTCTTCCACGCGAAGCCGTCGCCGAGCTGCTGGAGGGTCTCCTGAGGCTCACCACCGTCCTCACGCCCAACATCCCCGAGGCGAAGCTCATCCTTGAAGACTCGGGCTACAAGTCCGTCGAGGTGAAGAGCGTCAGGGACCTCGACGAGATGGCAAGGTCCGTCCAGGCGCTTGGTCCCGAGTGGGTGCTCGTCAAGGGCGGGCATGCGCCGTTTAAGGCAGACTTCACTGTGGCCGAGACGGAGGACGAGAAGGCGATTGTTGTTGACGTGCTCTACGGAAAAGGAGAGTTCTTACATATCCAGAGCCCTTATCAAAGCTCCACGAACACGCACGGAACAGGCTGCTCGCTCGCTTGTGGGTAAGGCCGTTTCGTTGGGAGTGGAAGGTACTGACACAAGGTAGCTGCCATCGCGTCGAACCTCGCCAAAGGTCTCAGTGTTCCTGAAGCAGCTAGTTTGGCTTGCCGATACATCGAGGCTGCGATCAAAACCGCTCCAGGCTTCGGCAAGGGACATGGACCGTTGAACCACTTTCATTCGGTCCAGACACTTCCATTTGCGCCGTATGATCCCCGACCCTCTAGGAAGACCGATACTGACTAGCAAAAGGGGACGGTTCATTGAGTATATGCTCGCACGACCCGATGTCAAAGACGTGTGGAAAACGTTTGTTTATCACCCCTTCGTCATGGCTATGGGCGATGGCACGCTGCCTATAGATTCCTTCAAAAATTACCTCATCCAAGACTACCTCTACCTCGTATGTCTCTGGTCGTTCGGCCAAGATCTTTTGCTGACATGTTCAAAGGTCCATTTTGCCAGAGCTAATGCCCTGGCGTCGTACAAGGCCAAGAACATTGCGGACATTGCAGCTGTGGGTGCTAGATGTCGCCGTGATGGGATACACGTTGACCTCGCCAGGGCGCTACCATCGTCAGTCACATCACTCGTGAGATGAGCTTGCACATCGACTACTGCAAAGGTTTCGGCATCACCGTGCCTGAGATTGAGGCAACCGAAGAGCATCAAGGTCAGTCGTGCGCCGTCCGGTATCAGGTTCGTCGTCTAACGAAGCACAGCCTGTACGGCGTACACACGTTACGTTCTCGACGTGGGAATGAGCGAGGACTGGATCGCCCTGCAAATGGCGCTGGCACCCTGTCTTCTCGGATACGGCGCCGTGGCCAAACAGCTTCATGGCGACGCAAAGACCAAACGCGACAACAACACGTACTGGAAGTGGATAGAGAACTACGTTGCTGACGACTACGTTGGGGCAGTCAAGACTGGATCAGGTGCGTGGTGCTTCGACGACGGTTTGACGAAGCGCAGAAACGCTGACCAGAAGACAGAGTTGATCGAGAGGCATGCCGTTTTGCAGTCCCCATCAAGTATCGAGCGGCTGGTCAAGATTTTCATTCATGGAACCAAGGTATGGCGCCTGTGCCACAACTCATGCATTTAATGACTGTAACGCAGATGGAAATTGGCTTCTGGGAGATGTTTCCTTCCCAATGAGAAACCCCTTGCTGGGCTATTGCTTGATGGGATGCAACAGGGTACATAGGCTGTTTAACAAAGGCAGTAGACAAAGAAAGCCCAAATAGGAACGTCTGCAACCATACTTCCAACATGCATGACTGGCTTGGAACACAGCTAATGCACCTGATTGTCAACATCCTGGGCTCAAACAGCAGCCACATGCACAAAACTCACACACTGTAGTAGATCAACGCCTGTCTGGTTTATCCAAGAAGGGGTTTGGAAGGAGAATAAGAAGACGACGGCAAAAGGACAAGCTAGGGGGCCAACAACAATCTTGCTGTTTAGTGCACAAGCTTCACATGCCGTTTGATGCAGTGTGCTGTGCTTCGTTTTCTTTAACAGTTTGGGTGTACGTACATGCTGCTATCCCATTATTGACAGAGGCTGAGAACTGCAGGAGAAATGAGATACCCTGCCAGCGGAGGCTCGTCCGAGGACCAACCGAATTCCAATCATTCAGAGGTGGTATCCGCAATTCAAATGCAAAACCTGAGAAGGGTTTTCTGGAAAGCAGAAAGCTGGAGACCCCTGGCGAGAGAGTCCCGAGAGTCAAGAGCCTTGTTGCAGAATTGGTGGAGGTGCTTTATCGCGAGTCAATCCACTATCTTATCAGGTCGATAACAGAGAAGGAGCGGGTCCACGTGCATACAGTACGTATCATTTTCGCCTCAGCAGGGTCCTCTAGCAGCCTCTGTCTGCCTCGAAAAGTTTTGGCAGGCAAGAAAAAAATTCACCCCGGACCGCCTTCCCTCGCGCTCCCCAAAACCTTCTGTCCTCCTGTTCTTTTTCCCTCCTTCCTTCGTCCGCATCCCTCTCTTCTCCATCTCACAATCTCCCATCCGCATCTCAACGCAACCACAGCCTCCTTTTTCGGTTCACTCCAGAAAAGGATTTCAACTCTGCGTTTCTCTCCCCACGGTCTTTCTATCCTCCTTTTGACATTTCGCTTAAGCGAAGATAAATAACTGCCCTCAGACACTTGCACACTTTCTTCACCTAGCAAACATGTCCTACGGCGGCGGATACGGTGGCGGCGGTCGCGGCGGCGGCGGCGGTTACGGTGGTGGTGGTGGTGGCTACGGCGGTGGTCGCGATCGCAGTGACAGAGGCGGTCGCGATGGCGGCTACGGCGGTGGTGGTTTCAACGGGTAAGCATTTCATTGATTCCATTCCCGAACATTGTCGGTCGGGTTCGTAATGCTTCTGTGGCCTTGGCGCCACGCCGTCCACTGGTGCCTGTGACGAACCCGCAATGTCGCGTCTCGATACGAACGTGTTTTGGGACCCCGGCATCCTCGACGTCTACAAAACATTTCTTTTCTTCGTACAGAGAGTCAGCTAACAGTCCAGTGACAGCAACGGCTACGGTGGTGGTGGTGGTGGGTACGGAGGTGGTGGTTACGGCGGCGGCGGCGGCGGCGACCGCATGAACAACCTTGGCGCCGGCCTTCGCACGCAAGAATGGGGTCAGTACTTCCGCGTCTATGCTGCATCAAAACAAACAAGCTAACGTTCAAACAGATATCAACACGATGCCCAAGTTCGAGAAGTCTTTCTACAAGGAGCACGACGAGGTCGCCAACCGCAGCCCTGAGGATGTCGAGGCCTTCCGCCGCAAGCACCAGATTGCCATTGCTGGCAGCGATGTTCCTAAGCCTGTCGAGACATTTGACGAGGCTGGATTCCCCAGATATGTCATGGACGAGGTCAAGGCCCAGGGCTTCCCCGCTCCCACCGCCATTCAATCCCAGGGTTGGCCTATGGCTCTCTCCGGTCGCGACGTCGTCGGTATTGCCGAGACTGGTTCTGGAAAGACGCTCACCTACTGCCTTCCCGCTATCGTTCACATCAACGCCCAGCCCCTCTTGGCCCCCGGCGATGGCCCCATTGTCCTGATCCTTGCTCCCACCCGTGAGCTCGCGGTCCAGATTCAGCAGGAGATTTCCAAGTTCGGCAAGTCTTCCCGCATTCGCAACACTTGTGTCTACGGTGGTGTCCCCAAGGGTCCCCAGATCCGCGACCTCTCCCGCGGTGTCGAGGTCTGCATTGCAACCCCCGGACGTCTCATCGACATGCTCGAGGCTGGCAAGACCAACCTGCGCAGAGTCACCTACCTGGTTCTCGACGAGGCTGATCGCATGTTGGACATGGGTTTCGAGCCCCAAATTCGCAAGATTATTGGCCAGATTCGCCCTGACCGTCAGACCCTCATGTGGTCCGCCACTTGGCCGAAGGAGGTCCGCGCCCTTGCCTCCGACTTCCTCACCGACTTCATCCAGGTCAACATCGGCTCCATGGAGCTGGCTGCCAACCATCGTATCACCCAGGTTGTCGAGGTGGTCAACGAGAGCGAGAAGCGTGATCGCATGATCAAGCACCTCGAGAAGATGATGGACAACAAGGAGAACAAGGTCCTCATCTTCGTCGGCACCAAGCGTGTTGCCGACGAGATCACCCGCTTCCTTCGCCAGGACGGATGGCCCGCGCTTTGTATGTCATTTCCACTCTCGCGCTTTGTTTGGATACACTAACACGTTCTTCCAGCCATCCACGGTGACAAGCAGCAGAACGAGCGTGACTGGGTTCTGGACCAGTTCAAGACGGGCAAGAGCCCTATCATGGTCGCTACCGACGTCGCGTCGCGTGGTATTGGTGAGTATCAAATCCCTCCAACCTACATGGCAACTTCCAGCAGCCTCGTGCTGTGCTTTACTCTTATGTCTAGGGGCTCTCTTGATCGCGCACTCTTGCCTGATGCATTCGTGTTTCCTTGGTTCTCTCTGCTCCTGCGTGGAGTCTTGGTCTGGTGTGTAGCCGTTGGCTCGCTATACTCGCTGTTCCACTCTTGTGCCTCCCATATGCCAATGGTACAAGCGTGGATGTGGCATATCTTGATTCGATCAAGTTGTCCCCAAGATTCCCCAAGCCCGAGGACCCGGTACACTGAACTTTCCAGGATGGCATTTGACGCAGACGGACTGCCCTGTCTTCGACGGAGTGAAAGACGGCCCGATATGATTACCAAACATACCTGGTTCCATGCTGGAACGTTGCTATACAAACCGTGAGGCGTTGTGCTAACCCATTCATCAAGATGTTCGCAACATTACTCACGTGCTGAACTACGACTACCCCAACAACTCGGAGGACTACATCCACCGTATCGGCCGTACCGGTCGTGCTGGTGCCTTGGGTACCGCCGTTACCTTCTTCACCACTGACAGTGAGTTTTCCCCTCTTCTACCTTTCGTCCCTCAACGCTAACTTCTTGCAGACTCCAAGCAGGCTCGCGACCTCGTCAACGTCCTCAGGGAAGCCAAGCAGGAGATCGATCCTCGTCTCGCCGAGATGACCCGCTACGGCGGTGGTGGTGGTGGTGGTCGCTACGGCGGCTGGGGCCGTGGCCGCGGTGGTGGCCGTGGCGGTGGCGGTGGTCGTACGTTCTTTTTCCCAAAGTCTTAGTGGTGTTTACGCTGACGGACTCCCCTTGCAGACAATTCTAACAACGCCCCCCTAGGTGGTGCCCGACGCTGGTAAGAACCTTGCCCATTGGTTTATTCCAAAGGCTCGGTAATTCATCATCATGCGGCGGCAACTTGCGCAATTCATCATGCAACAACGGCGTTCACGTAGACGGGAGGGTTTAGACTCGAGGTACACGGGGATACCGTGGCTATGCCCCCTTCAGTCTGGTATTTTCCCCACGACTTTTTCCTTTCTCGTGTTTCTGTATTTGCCCATATCGGTTTTGGGACTGTGTGCGATATCTTCTTTCAGGCATTGCCAAACGTGGATCAGGTTGAACAAAAGTTTAAGAGGCAACGAGTACGACACGACGAAGGGTGTCAGGGACAGCATTAGAGACCTTCGTTGGGTCCAGTTACTTGCTCGACAGGTGAAGACGGCATTTGATAGATGACTGTGTACACCCAGGCACTGCCCTGTCGAGGGTGTCGGTAGTAATAGGTCAACCATCCTACGATGCATTCATCGTGCTTGTGAGGTTTAAATGATGTGGTACGCATATTGCTCGAGTGCGACCTTATCATTAACCTTTGGTCCTCTATTGACGGATGCAATTTTCTGCGGCCTGCAGTTGCCTCCATTCCGATATCCCACATCATGTCCCTTCCACGTTTTCATCGTCACGTCTCATGTCAAGTGCGTTGGCGTGTTTTGTGTGGTGGATTCGATCGGTAACATCCTCTGATGCTATGACTCGAGGGTCTCACCGCTGGATCAAGGAGATTGGCCGGTGGAGAATGATGGCGCTGTTTTGGAGCACAGCTATAGATCGTCTTGACATCTGGTTAGACCACAAGAGGTTATGGGCCCTCCGGTGTGTGTTCGTTTCTCGGCATGGGTGTTGTTTCCCCCATTGCACGCGATCCGTTCGACTGGTCCTCCATGTCCATCGTCGTTTCGATGCCATTTCTCGTCTCCGAGTCCGCTCTGTTACCAGGGCAAATTACGACGCGGACAGCAAGTAACCAGGACCTCGTCAGGCCATCGAGCTTGACGCCGCTGGGTTGCGTCCTATCTCTCTCTCTCCTCCATCTGGTTCTCCCTGTCCCTCCTGCCGACTTCGCTCTCCCTCCACCCAAAGACCGATTGTATGGAGGAGGGGCTTGGTTTCCCTTGCTGCCCCGATTCCTAGAGGCGACGGCGTTGGTGCCGTTCCCTTCCGCCAGACCGGAACGGTCTTCGGCTCGAAAACCCGGGCGGGTCCCTCTTCCCTGGCAGGGCACACAGCAAGGCTGGCTGCGAGGGCGGCTGCCGGGATGCTGCGGTCGTCTCGGCGGCTTTACGAACCCCTTTCCCCTTAGTGCGCAGGGGTCAGTGATGAGCGAGTCTTCGACCGCCCTTCTCTCGTCCCGTGCGTCACTATCAACCCGCCGAACAAGCCAAGCCATACTTGCAGCCAGGGCAAGGCCGCCGCCCTTTTTGCTGCCTGTGCAAGGCAGCGCGACGATACTAGGGGAGGGGCGGACTTATCCGAGAGGCTTGATGAGCCATAAGCTACCTACTCTACCTCCCTGCATCTTGAGTTTCTCCCCGGGCCATGGCCTGACCTGGGGGGTAAAGGAGAGAAGGGGCTCAAGGGGCTGGGTCTTACACAAAGCCATCAGTGGGGTCCAAGAATTGTTGTTGTCTCTTATCCGGGCCATGTGCTGGGTGAAGAACAAGGAGGTCTTGAAGAAACTAGCATCATTGCTGACCCTAAGTGCCAAAGCCTGGCGCCAAACAGAAAAAGTGAGCAGGTTGACAGACGCCAAAGAATGTGATTACTATTCAAGTCTTCGTTCATACAGAGTACAGTTTCCCAGACCAGCAAAGCCACGTGTGCACACCCCACGTTGTCCCTCCCGCGCCAGCCTTAACAGAGCCTTTAGAAGAAGTTTGAGCCGCACCATTCAACTCTGAACAAAAGCCAAGGCAGAAAAGGGAACAAAGCCAGACCAGTCAATGCCCAAGAAGCCCAGAAAAGACCTGAAACACCCCGCTAGAAAATCCCACATGCCCATATCAATACTGAATGCCCATGCCGTTATACTCAATGCCAGTTTCCTTTAGAAATCAACCTGCATCAGAGTTGAGTTGCGAGACTTGGGTCGTACCATGTCGATAATCGACGTCCTTCGAGAAGAAAAACGGCGCGGCCTCACTTCAACTGGAGGCAGAGGCGTCAGGAAAGGATCGCTGATGCTGATGCTGCTTCTGGCACACGGCTGTGAGAACCGACGACGCTTTTCCTTTGCTTCCAACCAGCGCCTGACCCCGGAGCCCTAATCCCACGAGACAAGATCCTTCTGCTTTCCGCTCTCATCCAGCTCGACCACCGTAGCGGCAAACTCACCACGCTCATCTTCGGCTTCGAGGTCGTCCATCTCCAGCTCAACCTCCTCGCCGTCCTCAAGCATCGTCTTGCCTTTTCGAAGATAGTCGCTTCTGATGTCCCATCCAAACTTCCAGACCCACGTCTCGAGCTCGGAAAAGGCCTGGCCAACGGCAGCCTGCTCGGGAGTGGCCAGTGAGTTAAGCGTCAGGAGCACCTCGTTGAGGCGTCGCTTGTAGACGATGAGGGCCATGCGGAAATCGCGAGAGTATGACGGGCCGTAGTCGAGTACAGAGCCATCAAGGTAGCGTTCATTGTACACAAGCTGGGCTGTGATTGTCTGCAGGAGGGAGCGGGCCAACTTGGGACGCCGGAGGGGCAGGGTGTAGGCTTTCAGGACGACCGAAACCAGCATGTGCCACCACTGCTGGATGCAGGCTTCATTACCAAGATGCATGCCGACGATGAAAGCAAACTGCAGCTCCCCAACGATGTCGTCGTCACTGATAGCCGTGGCCATCAAATAGGCCGTCGCATCGACTGCCTGCTCGGTGCGTGCGGCGCCGACACTTCCCGCATCGTACGTTTTTGCGCCCTGGCTAAAGGTAAAGTTCAACTCTGTGCTTGCGACGACGCTGGGTATCCTCTTCTCGAGCTCAATCTCGGCGGGAAGCATTAGGGCACCCCTCACACGGTCCGACGTGTGCACAGCCCAGTCGCCGGCCTTGCGGGCGGTAATTCTGCTCAGAAGTGGGACCGAGATGGCGTTCGTAAGCTGCTGCCAGATGTTGGTGTTCCTTGCGAACTCGGGTTCAGGGCTCGAGGAACCGGAGGCTACCGACTTGACGGTGGCATTGAGGGCGCGGAACTGGTAAGGCGCTAGCTTGGAATAGATGTCTTGGATCTTATCCTTTTGGAAGCGGGCCTCGACTTGGCTGGCTGGCTCGCCGACAACCTCGTTGAATTTGTCCCATTGCATGATCTGAATTTCTTCTGTGGCCGAGCTGATGACCCAGAAGCCGCACCGCGTTGTGCTGGCCTCCGTCTCTGACACCCAGAAGAAGTGCGGACCGGGAGGGATGTCCCTGACGCCGACAAACTCTCGGGCGGTG
Source organism: Colletotrichum lentis (assembly GCA_003386485.1). Classification (NCBI taxonomy): domain Eukaryota; kingdom Fungi; phylum Ascomycota; class Sordariomycetes; order Glomerellales; family Glomerellaceae; genus Colletotrichum; species Colletotrichum lentis. The sequence continues at coordinate 1,946,796 of NWBT01000048.1, forward strand.
AAGGAGACGGAATCGTAGCCCACAGTGAAATGAGCAGGCAGGTCCATGATCAGCACGATGTCTCCGCCGCCCAGGGAGTGGCCATGCTGGAGCGACGACTGCCGGGTCGCGATATCATCTTGAGAGTCGATGGGACCCAGAGGCGGGGGTTCGTCGTCGTCGGGGGCCGTGTTTGGGTTCATGGCGACTTCTTGCGACAGAGACGAGTCTGCGGGTTGGTGGACGTGCAGGGAGCCAAGCGGATGAGCGCCGGTGACGCGGATGGATTTGCAAGATAGAGCCGTGGTGGAGACGGACGAGTCGGACTTTGGCAGGCCCGAATTTTTGAGGAGGGCGGGCCGGATGGGGGGGGCGTCGATGGAGGCGCCGGAGGTCATGGTTTTGCTTGGGGTGGTTTTTTTTTTCTCCCCCTCTTTCGTCGTCGAAGGAGATGGCAAGTTGCCCCACTGTCGTCCGAAGTTCAGGCTTGGCGGGAAAAATAGAAGAAGCGAGGAGAATATGCAGACTAAGTCTGATGGGGTATCTATCAATCAGGTCGTAACAGAATACGGTCGCGAGGCAACGTCTTGACTGGAAAGGAAATAGGTTGCGGAAAGAAGGCGGCGAAGCGAGAGGTTTGATGATGTGCGAGCGGGCAGAGGTTTGCGTAAGGGAGAAACCAGAGCAAGCACGAGCGACGCGCGACGACAGACGGGCTCGATGCTGCCTGGCAAGATTTTGAAGCGGCCTCAGGCGGTTTTCGGTGAGAGAATATATGTCGGTAGCTGGAGGGTGTGTAAACAAGGGAACGGGGGAACTGCTCAAGCAGCAGGAAGGCTGTGTAGCTTGAGGTCCAAGAACAGCGGAAGGAAGGAGAGAAGAAGATCGTGGCATGCGACCCTGCAAAGACAGCAACCAAGATTTATTTTGATTGTCTGGCTGGCCCCGGCCCTCCTCGCTCCTTCCTTCCTTTCCTTCTCATCCATCCATCTCTTCCTTCCCCTCGCACCGGCCGGAGGATGATGGAACATCCTCCAGCCACCAATCCGCCCCTGCCCCTTTTCTTCATTCCATGCATCTCTCCCCCCTTCCATTCGCTCTAGGTCGTTTCCGTTCGAGACAATGTGGAAGCAGCAGCAATGACAAGGAGAAAGACAACAGCATGCGTTCTTTAGCCGCTGTGACCGACCATTCCCCAGGCTGGCGAGACGACTGCGGACCTACGTCATGTGTAACCTTTGGTAAGATTAGGCGTGGCAGAGGATGCAGCAGCGTGGGGTAGGTAGCTGGGTGTGATACGGGTAAGGTAGGAGGGAGACAGTGGAATGCCAGGCAGTCGCTCGAGAGGCTCAGGCGGTTCGGGCGCTGAAGCAGCACCTTTTTGACGGGACTGGCTTGCAGCAGCTAGCGCGATGGCGATAGCGACGACGGTGGCGATAAGCGGAGCGGCGTTCGCGGTACCGTTCCAGACGGCCAGGACCAGCTCTGGAAAAGACATGTTGTCTGTTGCACATCACCCACTCATGATGATGTCCCAAAAAGAGGTAGTCGATATTGACAGTACTTATCCGTATCAAAGAAAGATATATTCGACGACTGTGGAACATATTCAGCTAGCCCAGACGTTGGCTTATCAAAGCCCACGAGGTGACGCTTGGTCGTGGCTTAACAACGCACCTAGCCAGCCCACAGTCCGATTAGCAGTCCGTCCTCCGTCTTGTGTCAGGCCCCCCTTCCGTTCCGTCCCTTCCGTCTCAAGGCAACGAGCAGTTTACAAAACCGTTCCCCGCCCCGCCCCGAGCGATAACCTCGTTTCCTACGCTTCCGCAACGGAACTCGGGATCAAAACACCACACAAACCCTCCCCCCCACCATCCTACCGCGACCCATCCTCCCCGGCCATATTTATCTCCTCCACCCTTCCTATCCCCCCTCTCGGTCCCTGACGTTACAGTTGGGGGCCAAAAGCCTAAGCTCGTCCGTACACGTGTACGGATACAGATGTGGTTAAACACATCCAACTAACACGAGCGCTAGTATCATCGGCACCAAGGATTAAGGAAACAAGAAGAGAAGCCTTCCAAGCTTCCACACCCCCGGCATGCTAACCCCCGGTCCCTCCCCTGCCAGTTTCCGGCCTTCTGGAGGGTTCATGTCAGCCTCCACAACAAATGGAAGATCAAGGGACCGACCGGCCTAACTCCTCTTAGTTCTCAAAAACTTCGGTCGCTTGGGCCCCATAACTGCCAAGGTCACCTACCCAGCGGAATATAGAAACCTCAATCATAGAAAAGAGGGGATAAGAGAGAGTGAAAGACGGCAAACTTGACTCGACAAGACAATCAAATCAATACCTTGAATCAATCTTGAATCACCCCGCCTTTCCCCTCCTGTTCAAAACTACCAAGGTAGCAAGCGGCAGAGAGAGGCGGGGAACCACCTCAGCCCCGACGACTTGGTTGCACTAAGCACGGAAACTCTTAAAACTTAAAAGCCGTTAAGCAGCTGCGGGACGGTACACAGGAAACGAACGCATTCCACACACACTCTCTCTTTCTCTCCTTCTTCCCCTCTCCCTCTCCCTCTTTGCGTACACACCTCACACATGGTTTCTGCGACGGGTATGCCGGAACTCAAAAATAAAAATAAAAAGTGAAAAAAGAATATTGACAAACCATGATTGACCTCGGCTGACAACCCTCCTCCCCCCTGCCTTCTTCGGGCGCCAAACTTCAATACATGGGAAAGCAAACACACTCGCACAGAAGACCTTGCCACGTCCATACCACCGAACATACATATGGATGTAGGACTCGCCGCGCCCTTCAAGTTGACGACACGACCGCCGGCGCCATTGGCCCGCATCGATAATAGGATGAACTATAAATCGCTCTCCAGTTCGCGTGCGTGCAGTTGCAGCCCCACCTCCACTCCCAACGCGTCGCCTCTCTTCATCGTCCTCAACTCTGTGTGTCCAAAGTTCAACGTCCCCAGGTCCTGTCGAGATACCTACCCACCACGAGTTGACTCAAACCCAGGCGCCGCCAGAGGAAGTCCGCCGACATGAAGCCATTCATTCCATCAGGCAAACCCTCTCTCCACCACCGGCTAGCTCGACTCAGCCGTCTTTGTCGACTTACACCTCGTCGCTTCCTAAGCAAAACCAGAAAAAACATTGGGACACACTAGTAAGTTTTACACCAATTGTTAATAAACATGAATTCGGGGGCATACTTGGCTTGCTAATTCAGGCATGTCATGATGTCCACCTGCAGCTGCCCGCACCTTAGGTATTACAAAGGTCTCCCTCCGACCAACAACACAGAAACACACACACACACCACAATGCATACCCTTGTCACACCTTGCACACACACATCCGCACACACTGCTAATCTTGGTCTCATAGCGTCAGTTACACAAAAGATCGTTTCTCTCCGACAGATGCCTGCCTGCCTACCGGGATACCCACCATTGCCTTCCCCGCCCTCTCTGCATCAGGCACGCTAACCAGCAAAACAAACACCACTAAAACACCAAACCACATTGTGTTACAAGGTGGGGAGAGAGAGAAAGAGTGAGAGAGTGAGAGACAGATGGACTAAGGTACATGGCCAAGGCGGTCCCTCTTGAGATCGCACAGGTACACAATAATATGTATAAAAAAACAATAGGAAACACAGCATAAGTGCTATACCGAGCACTAGAAACCGTATATGAGAGACAGACAGACAGACAGACTGCCAGGGCGAATGAACATCGAGCTCCCAACTGAACCCTGTCTCTTATCCATGCTTGTTTGCCAGCTAGCCAGTCTCATTCAAGCACGTAAGAAACCACACACACCCATAACATACATCCACCAACATGGACCAGACAGAGAGGCTCGGGGCTAAACTCGCAACGGAATGGTGTTACGACCGCCACCATGGCCTCTCTCTGTACCATGCTTTCGCCATCTGCGTCATTGCATCGGCACCAGCATTGACTACCCCAGCAACCCGGTTTGTGACGCCAATTCTTCAGCGTCCGTCTGCTAAGTTTTCTCCATTCCTGAGCCTCGGCCCCGCACTACACACTGTGTTCGTCCAAACCCAGCGACGCGGCTGCAACCGTCTCTGTTGGGGTAGACTTCTCTCGGTACCTCAAGCTTCAGGCTAGGTTCAATGAACATGGTTGTATGCTGCTGGAGTTTTTTTTGGCATTCCCCGTTCCGCAACTACGAAAACAATCTCAAACTGTCAAACGCAACTTGTCGACGTCCTAAACGTCCGTGTATGTGTAGGTATCTCGGCCACTCCAAAGGTCCGTTCCTTGCCAAAACCTGTGCTTTCGCCCTCTACCGAGAAAAATCCCCTGTTTTCCGTAATTCCTTATCGCCGTCCGAGAAGACCACCATCTCCCTCGAAAAGTCCAAGTCTGGTTAGAAAAAGGGAGGAATCAGCTGCAATGGATAGAGGTGGTGAACCGGAAACGCTCCCAGGCTCCCATAGATGCTGCTTTTTCCTCTCTCCAACCTCGACCATGTCGATAGCATCGTAAAGCTTTCGATTTCGCCTGATGAGGCAAGTCGAGGTGCGCTGCTATGTCTGTCGGTTGCGTGACGAGTTGAGGTCGGCTCGTCAAGAGGCGAAGGTGCCTCGTCCGTGTCCCCGAAAATAAGGCCTCAGTGGGCCAACCAAAGCGAGCCTCCACACGTTTCGTCAGATCATGACTGTCCTCAGCCGTCCTCGTAAATGCAGAAACCACACCGGTCCTAGAAAAAAGCCGTTGCCCATGCATCGTCTTGTGTGGCAAAGAAAAACCGAAGGAAAATGTGAAACACCGCATCGTGACGCGGTGCCAATGGATAAGTCTCAAGCGGATGTGTCCGAGACGTCAGTCGAAATGGCCAAGTGCCGCATCGAAACCATGCTGTGCGTGTACTCGATCGAAACGTAGGAATCCGGAAGCCATTATGAGTCGGATGTCGCTTCGTAAACTAGATTTTTGCCGCGCGTCTAATAACCCAAAGAGACAAAGGTGAAAGTTCGTAGTATGGACATGTGCGGATGAGCGGCTGTTGTCGTGCGGAAGGAAACCCGGTAATGTACAAGTCCTTTCTCCCTTCCATCAATTACGGGTTGGGTCATTCCCGATACAAAGTCTGCCTGCCTCAGTGGCTAGACGTCTGAGCGCCGTTATCTGCCTGTACAGTTAGCTCGCCGACCAGGGCTGGTCCTCGGTATTATAAGTATTATAAAACTCACGTGAGCTGTACATGCTCTGATTAGGCTGGCCATAGGGGGACTGGGGCTGGTAGTTGGTCGAGTACATGTGAGAGCCGTTGTACTCGGGGAGTTGTTGCTGAGCCACACCTCCAGCGGACGGAGGGGCCGGGTACTGCGAAGGCTGGTAGCCAATTGGGGGCAGCTGAACTTGACGACCGCTGGCGTATGCGGACGCCGACGATGTGCCATCGGCTGCGGACTGAGGGTCGCCTGAGCCGTTCTGAGCAGCGGCGGCGGCGGCGGCGGCAGCCTGGCGCTGGCGTTCCTCTTCCGCCTTTCGCTGCGCTTCCTCTTCCTTCTTGCGTTGCTTCCACTCTTTTCGGATTTCCTTGAACTCTGAGGACCAAAAACGTTAGTGTCAGAATTCGCCTTCAAGCCGGTGTCGGTGTCCTAGCCAACGCATGTAGATCAACCTGCGACCCATTGGGGCCAACGGGACCTAAATCATGGTTCGCCCAAGTGGGGGATCGGCAGAGCAGGATCGTGCGCGGCTTGGCGCCCAAAATGCGCCAACGTCCACCATGCAGAGATTGCGATTTTAACCAACACAGCCACGTACCTTCTGGCGTTCTCTTCTGTCCGTGAGACTGCATGGTGACATGTGCGTTGAGATGGTTCAGCGTGCCGTAGGCCTTCTCACAGCCGTTCCAACCACACTTGTACATGCGTTCAATTTCCTCGTATCGTCGGCGGGGTCGCTTGTGCTGTTGAGCACCGGGAATCGGAACGAAAGAGTAAACCTGGTTACCAAACTGTTACGTCAGTATACTTGTTCTCGCCTGGGGATGGAAGCGTGCGTGCCGCGTGCCGTAATCCGCCCCGAATGACGCGGAGCTGGCATTGATGCCCTACAGAACTGACTACTTGTCTGTTCCAGCACTCGACGCAGAGACGTCAAAATTCAAGAGTGTCTCGTCCTTGGATTGGCCAGCATCATAGGCCGCCTTGACACGTCGAAAGAGGGGGGAAAAAAAAAACCATCACCCGCTAGCTTCACTCACCTGGTTAGGACGACCCTGGGGAGGGGCAGAACTCGGGGTCGGGGGGAAGACATGACTGGCGGGAGTCAGAGGACCGGCGCTATGCTGACCGTAGCCGGTCCAGTCGGGTCGGGGTTGCGCGTATGCGGGATGCTGATAGGAGTGCGACATATCGCCCGGAGGAGGACCGTAGGGAGAATGTTGGCCGTACGCGTAGGTAGGACTCGGCGCCGCTATCGACGGATCTATGGGTACATCGTGGTCAGACTTGGGCATCGGGACCTGATGGTTACGTCCATCCTGCTGGGACAAAGACGGACTGCTTGCTTGTTGCGCCATGCCTCCGCTGCTTCCGTTATGGTTGCTAGCCGGGTGGTATGATCGCTGAATGTGTTCAGGGAAGGATCCTGATCGTGCAGACGGCGGGTACACGCTGTACTCGGAGGTGGGAGTCGCCGAGGTGGAATAGTTGCTAGGGCGGACCTCCTGCTGGGTCGCGTATTGCGCAGCAGATGCGTGATCTGCAGATGAACCTTCAGAACGGGTGTCGCCGCAGTTGCTTGGGTAAGGCGAAGGCAAACCTGACTGCGAGTACTCTGTAGCACTGCGTTCCATAGAGGTGCTGAGGGAGGTGAGAAGCGAGCTGATGGCAGCGGCTTCGGGGCGGGAACCTCCAAGCTGTGGCGAGCCTGAAGAAAGTAGTGATGCGCGGTTGTCAACGAACTGATGTTGCGTTGGGACCAAGAACATGCTACAGTTCAGCGGAACGTCTAGGATCGCGAAGAATGGCCGGAGAGTCCTTAGTTCTCAAGCCAGCGGCAGGTACGCAGGTTCGCAGGATCGTAGGAGGCGGTGCCTTGCTGTTTTTTCTTCTTCTTCTTGTCTTTTGTTTCCGGATTCAAGAATAGCTGATGGGTTGGCTCGAGACGCGGTCTTTGGAGTAGCGGCAGCGGGCTTGTACTTGAAGAATGGAAAGAAGGATGATGGAAGAGTGGTATAGTTGACGAGTGATACCGGGGATCAAGTGAGACTTGAGGCGGCGCGACGATGGTGTATAAAGACGGCGGCCAAGATAGCGCGGACCACCCGAGGGCTCGGGTTTATGGTTAAATGGAGATGTGATGACAACAAAGTCGCTAGCCACGGCCCTGAGCGAGGATCCCCCAGTGGCAAGGATAGCGTTGTCTTTGCTAGGTCACAGAAAAGACGCCTCTCTCTTTTTTCTCTCTCTCTCTTTCTCAGTCTCTTGCTCGCTTTGGCCGGGGAAAGGTTGACGGTATTGCCTGGGGAGAGCGACACTAAAATAGTGCGCTAGGTAGGGAATGGATGGGCTGGGCTCTCCACTTGAGTTTTGGCCGAGCGGTCTCTTAGCGTCAGAATCGGAGATAGGGCAAGGGGTGGGGGGGNTGGGTGTGTGGTTGTGGTGTGTAGTGTGTGGTGTGTAGTGTGTGGTGTGTGGTTGATGGGTTCCGGGACCAAAGGCGGCGAACGGTACCGTAGGGTAGGCGTAGGACCGGGTTACGGCTGGCTGAGGAGAAGAAGGGAGGTAGGGAAGGTATAGGTTGGGTGGAGAGCAGACAGAGGATGGGATGTCGAAGTGTTCCTCTTTGCGTATAGCGCAGGGTGTGTCTTGTCTTTGATCGGGGTTGGCGTCTGTCTGGATTTGGCCTGGTCTGAGGTCGGGACCTGACCTTGGACGAGATGGCAGATGGGAATCCCGAGAGGGCGACTGACTCTTGTCTGATCTGGCTTGCGAGAGATGCAGCAGGAGGGCAGGGCAGGATGCAGCTGTTGCGACGACGTAGGCAAACCCCTCCAGTCGGAGAGATGATGAATGGTATGTTGCAAGCGATGTGTAAACGCAACAGTGCAGCCAGCAAGAAGGGACCGTACAGCGCAGGAAAGGCTGGTAGAGTCAAGCAGACTTGAGGTGAGGCGTTGCTAAGATAGGTAGCGAGCGCGGACGCTTGTGCTGGTGCGTGTGTGTGCGCGCGCGCTGCAGTGGGGGCGTGGTTGTCAACCTTGGCCTCGGCTAGTGCTTGATGGCAAGGTGGGCTGGTGGGTGGGTGGACGAAGAGATGTGGAGGGTGGATTCTTCGTGTCCCAGCTGTCGCGTAGGTAGTGTGGTGTGAGTGCTTGGGATTTGTACCAATACTTGAGCTGCCTTGAACTCGACGACGTCGATATGAGGTAGGTACGTGCTGCTTGCTACTTGGTCAAGGGCAAGAGCGTATGTGCACACATGCGTTAGGTGATGAGTGAGTAGCGTGTCTTCCTGTGGTGCTAAGAGTGAGATAGCGCAGGCGGAGTGCAGTAGATAATAACAGAGAACAAGGCACTTTTTTCAGTGTTTCTTTCTCTTGTCGAGTCTCTCCTGTTTCGTCTTTTGCTTGCGCTTGCTCTACTTGGCAAGGCAAGTAATGAAAAGCGAAAGGTGAAGGGAAGGGGGTAAACCCAATGAAAGTTTATGACGAGGGGGGAGTTCGATCTTAGCGCCGTTCCCGGGAGAAAGACGAATTTAATACTTGCGACGGAAGAGGGAAGCAAAGAACGGGGTAGGCCCTCAAGAAAAGAATGGGACACCTGAGTGACGGGTCAGCGCGAGGGCTGATTTGCAGCGAGTGGAGACGCGACGACAGCCTGAGGTGAAGCGGACAAGGAAAGAGAAGGAGGGTTCGGGGTGGAAGGATGAAGGTCGGAAGGGTGAGGATGGGAGGGGGATGGATTGATTGGATTGGATGCGGTGCACCGCGGTCTCTGAGCAATTGGCATACTTGGGAAAAAAAAAAAAAAAAAAAAAAAAAAAAAGAGGCAGAGAGGGAGGAGTCTGTCCGTCTGCCTGGATTGTGAGTGGCAGGCAGACGACGTGTCCCGGGAGGGTGTGAGAGGAGTAATTGGCGATTTACTACGGATGGAGGGTCATGACAATAGGAACACTCATCCACGTGAGAGGAGCCGATGAAGAAGCACACCCACACACACGTACACACACACACACACACACACACACACACACACACACACGTACGCACGCACGCGCCTCTCCTAAATGTCTGCTTCTATCATTCCCATCTCCTTTCCTTTCCAATAAGTAGGAAGTGTGCAACTGGAGGATCGGGAGACACAGGACGGGTAAGTCATGAGAGTCTAATAGAAGGACGGTTAGTTCGGTAGCTACGTATACCCTGCCTCGTCGTCGTTGTGCCTCGGGAAAGGGGAGGGGGTGCGCTAGAGGATTGAAAAGAGGCGCCCTGTGGTACGGATACTGGTGCGAAAGGAGGGTGGGGAGGCCCAGAGCACTGTGGGGACCGTGATACGTACCGAGATCCCTGCCGGGAAGGTTTGGAAGATGGAGGTGTCTCCAAAAGGAGACAGGCGGCAGGTTCGAATTAGGAGCCATCGCCGAAAGTCTGCCACAGGGTTCCTGGCTGTTGTTGCTGAGGGCATTGAGCTGCCCCCCCCCCGGCGAGGGGGGTAAGGCAGGTTCAGACCCCAGCACTCTCTCGTCAGCTTGGCTAGGTACCCAGAACGTTGGAAGCACAGGGCAGGTAGCCAAGTAAGTACTATGTAGGTATCAGAGGGACGAATCCGTTCCTTTTCTTGGGTCTTCCCAATTCTTTCTCGGTGAGGATACGTACCGCTGGGCTCCAGAATCGGACAGCAGAGTACAGGAAGCAGCAAGCGCTAGCTAGCTGCAGCTGGTAGCTGGCAAGTGATAGGTGGCAGGCAGGAGGCCCGAAGTTACAGCTGTAGATGTATACTGGCTGGCTGGTGACGGTATGGCTGAGATGAACGATGATGAGGATGTGTGCTTCGAAATTCGAGCCAATGACTCTGGATGTACCCAGCTCGACCAAACTGAACTAAACTTGCTAGTTGAGGATCTCTTAGCTTGGCTACGCCTCTCGCTGTATGCCGGGCCTAGCCAAAAGTGTGGTGGCTTGACGGAATGACTTGATGCCATCTGGCTCTTCGTCAAACACGGTGACGCCAATTCTTTGACATGCATTTCATCTTCTTGGTCAGCACCTTTTGCCCCATCTCACAGCCCATTGGGTGCTGCGCAGCCCGACGCATATCGTGAAACGGATGAGTCAGTAAAATGACCAAGTGGTCTAAATTCAGGGCGTTCCCCCTATGCTCCGATGCCTTTGTACCATGCCCATGAGAATGACTGCCGCGTCGCGTGCCAGATTGATTTACCCCCTCCCAGAAACCGAACGAAGCCGATCACTTTGCGGCTGGCCAGACTGATTCTGGTCCGCGGGGATATCTCATCATTCGTCGTATGGACCAACCATACGCCGAACCTGCCGGGATGGTCGTAGATGCTGGCAAATTTGATAATTCATCGCGTTCTGAAAACAGATATGCATATGATTGGGATCGGAAAGGCATTTTTTTTGTCTCGGGCTGAAATCAACACGAAGCATGACATAGCTAGGGCTTGGCTCATGGGAGGGTGTGACTTGGGGGATATGTCTGACTTGGCTTCTAAAAGGACCTTTGTCCAGTCCCCTTTCCCAGAAACTCATCGAGAGCAAGTGGGATAGACTCATGAAACCCACGAACAATGCTGCTTTGATGAGGATACTCGTGTGTTATTTCCGGCGGCGGCCGTCTCCGATAGGAATTGCCACTGGAAGAACTTCGGAGTGCGAGGGCGAAAAGCTTCTTTCCTAGCCCCCTCCGTTTTTAGGCCTGGAGATCGGGATTGCGAGAGCTGTTGCAGTTGCCCGGTGCCGGATCCGCCGTCTCTTGACTCGCGAGCAGGGGTCGATTGCCCCCGGACCCGACAAAGAAGCGTGTGATTACGTGCAACATTGGGGTCAGCCCGCCAAAATCGCCGTATCTGGTGTGTTTTAAACGATGAGAGATGTTTCCAGGATCCCGTACCGCCGTAGGCGGAACCGATGATCTGTACGTGACTGGACAGGCCGGTGTGTATTTCCGGTACATTTGAATTACCCATTTTTTCAAAGGAAGAATGTTGCTTGAGACCTCCCCGTCCCATTCCAAAGTGCCACAAATGCATCGAATGACCTTGGGGAAGATAATATAACCAAAAGAAAATAGCTAGAGAAAGAGAGAGCTCGCAGCGAAATGGGTGGGGCAAGGATCTAATAATTCCATCGGGCCTGATTCTGGCTTTACTGGCATTGCGGTGCACAATTTTCTGGCACACGAATATTATCGTGATAGTGATTGATGGTTGTGTAGCCAAAGCAGAGCAAGCAGCAAACCATTGGGGGCGCCGAGCAGCAGAGAGAGGGGGGAGCAGAGAGCTCGTAGCATTGGGCATGGCCTCAGCGGCAATGACCCTTGTTCCTTGCCCAGGTTTTTTTTTTTGGGGGGGGGTTTTTTTTTGGAATTTTGCGGTCGAGGTTGCCCGCGAGCAGGTATCTCCATCTGTGGCGGCGAGGGGGGTGTGGGTGGCCGTCGAAGGGCGTGGCAAGCCATCTTACCGGCCGACACCACAGTCGCCAAAGACACGACGGCATGCCGAACTGGATGAATCATGGGTGGTGCACGGCCTGCTTATGGTGCCGCTGCTGCTTCTGCAACTCCGGATGCGTGTCACTCTGGAGAATCCTCTGGAGGAGAGTGGCGTGCAAGTCATGGGCACACTCTTGGCCTTGGTTTCGAGGGAAGCATGGGGTGTGCGATCATTGCTCCGTAACCGGTATCTACGCTTGCGTGCACAAATCATATGCCATCTGTCATCCTTAAAACAATTGTGATTGCGGTGTGGGTACTGTTTGTACGGATATATCAAATCGAATGTCTGTCTGCCGGAGCTCAAGGTCTCGACTATGCGCTGCGCCAAGGGGGCACGTTAACGGCTGCTGAGCCCGGGTCTTGCATAGGAAACCTGGAGTATGGAGATGGGTCTGGTAAGGTTTTTGCTGCAAGGAAGATGTAGCACGTACATGGACCAAGGTGGACAGAGGAAAGGAGTTAGTGCCAGAATAGGAGACCGATGGCCGTGCCGCGGAACGGGAGCGCGGGCGAATGGTAGTGTGCGGTAAGGTAGTGAAGGCATCCAACGTGTGCCTCGGTACCGATCAAGCATCGGCGACAGTCAAACTGAATACAGGCGATGGTCGTACTGCGTAGGAGATCATGGGGCAAGGTCCAGGGCCGGAAAACCGCGGCCGCGGAGCAGCTGAGGGAATGGCACCGTGGGTTCATATCCCCTCCCCTCCTCCCTTGTCCTGCTGGCATTGGTGTGCCTTCTGTGTATGTATGGTATGGGGCTCCCTGGCATTGGGCTCTGGGAACAGCCGCTAGTGGTATTTGTTACCTCGATCGTGGCAGTGAGATTTGTCGCTTTACGTAGTACGTGCGTGTGCTTCGTAGCTGGACAGCGAGGGAATTATCGACGAGTGGACCGGAAGGGGACGATGGGAATTGGGGGACTTGCGTTTGATTCTGTGTGTTCGTCGAAATACTGCGGACACGAACGGCATCCACCTTATCTGCATTTCGTGGAGCAGTCGGGTGCCATAAAACATTGGGAACAGAGACAATGGGAAGTCGGAAAGAAGCCTAGAGGCGCGTGGGAGGCGAGTGAGAATGTTGAATCTGGTGTGTGTTGCGGTAGGTAGGTAGGTAACGCACATGTTCCGGCGGCGGGTCGGAGTGGATATCCGCAAAGGACAGGACAGAGGGGTCGAAGCGAGGGCGAAAGCAGGTAGCGATACGGAGTACAGAGTATCCGTACAACAGATCACACCCGAAGAACCGAGCGGGCCAGGTATCGTGAGATGCCACGAGCAATGAGAAAAGGGCGAGGGCGATGGCGAGGGCGAGGGAGAGCGAGGGGCTACCCGGGAGCGGGAGGGGCAAATGGACTGCGGAGTTTTGGTATCGGGGCTCTTGAGTCTTGGGGCAGTTGCTCCAACTTCCAAGACATTTGTACTCGTACAGGGGCTCGATCATTGCTAGGGCCAGCGAGCAATGAGGGAAAGAACGTGGGCGGGTCTTTCCTTCTTCCCTGGACACAGGTCACATCACGGTGCGGTGGAGACGTGGGCCGAGAGCCCAGGCCCCAGAGAATAGAGATCTGCGCTGTTTTTCTGCGCTAGCATGATGATGTGGGATTCTGTGGAAGTCAACCAAATCTTTTTTTTTCCTTCCCTCGCCTACCGCATGCATGTCTGTTCTATTCAGGTGTCCGTAGGCCGGTATCTCCTGCAAGGTACAGGTTCCTAGGTACGGTAGGTGTACCTTGACTACCTTATCTTATTTGTTTTATTTTGTCCATCAGCGAACGAGGTCCAGCGGCATAGGTGACTGCACCTGGCCTAGTTCTAACTTGAGAGGTCTTGGAATGTGCCGACTCTTCCATCTGTCACTGGCACACCGAAAAATATGATCGTCTCAATCCTCGGCGGCCAGTTGCAGCGCGATCACCAGCACCAATTAAGAAATAACCCTCAGTAGCTACAGGTGTCCGTCACAGCAGATTCACGAGTCCGAGTCTATCTATCTCCCCTCTGAGGGAGGTGTCTGTCAATACATCATACAACTATTGACTGTGCGGCCCATTAGAAGACCACCTCTGCCCTACTGCTCTCTTCCATTGTCGGATCCGTCACTGCGAAGCCCGAGGCTGTCTCGACATGGCAAACAAGGGATGACATCGCCCACTTGTGCTGGGCTGCATCGGGCATGGAACAACCCGTCTGTTTGGATGGGGTCCTCTTCTTGTCCGTATTCCATTCTGACGATGGAGACTGCGACAACAAGACTCCATCAGAACAAAGAAAGCAAAGGCCCTCACTCCTATGCTGCCTTTCAAAGGGGGAGGGGCATGGAAGAGGGACTTGCCGTGTGGTGCCCGCGATCTAGACTCCGCGGGTGTGGGACCCTGACTCGGGCGGAGCTGGAGGAAGGAATGCTTGCGTTGGAGACTTGGAGTCTACCCCCCCGTAGACGAAAAGAGCATAGGCTCCTCGGGGACTTCTGAGCCCGGCGGGCGTGACGGGGACCACCGGGGGGGGGGGGGGGGNTATTCTCCGCCCGTGACAGAGATTGTGCGACGGGACACAAACAAAGTGGGTTCAAGTGGGCTATGATCCGTGGTTTGTGAAAAGGAATCCGACCTTATGTTCGTCGACTTTGGCAGAATGGGACTTTGTGCCTCGTCATTTGCTGTGCTGCGCAGTGCAACCCCTACCGCGTACTCTGTCCAACATCATAGGTCAGCCGGCGAAGGGAAGCCGCAACTTCCAACTCAAGGTTCTTAAGTCTTGGGATACAATCGTGTTATCAGGGGGTTATCGAGGGATATTGCTGGTGCCACGATGCCGTCGCAAAGCTTATTCTGGCGTGCCAGTTCAGGCTTGTGGCCAAACGGTGGTTCAAAATCTTTGGTTTGGCGGTCGCTCAGAAGGTGGTTAAGGGTTCGGAGGTTTCCTACACTTATTTTGTCGACTCGCGTGGGCTCCAGGAGCTGGTTTCCCGAGGTGCAACGGGGTTTGCGACGATGATAGCCACTGATGGGACGAAGGCGCGGCCTTCCGAGTTGACTCTCTTCACTCCCGCCCCCTGGAAGTCGACAATCATCGGACGATTCCAGTGCTGCGTGGCTTGTCTCGTTGGCGACGAGAGCCACAAACTGCGACAGGAAAAAAGCGCTTTCGTAACAGCTCCGCAGTCGCTCGCAGAGCCTCTTCAGCGTGAGCCCCCCCTTGAAACGCGGCGACACATTGCCGCCATCGTCAAGAAAAGGGTCGATCTGACCAAGTCCATCCATCTCACGAGATTACTAGTCTCGGCCTGGTTTCCGACGAAGGGAATTGCCCCTGAATTGGGAAGTAATGCTATGCCCCGTTGCTGAGATGGCACGTGGTTTTTTATTCATTATAAAAAAAAAGGTATTTAATGTTGTGCTTGTCCCTGTCAGCCATCGTGGTTCGGGGGCTATCTTAGCGTTTCCCCCGCAAGTTCGAGTTGTCAAACAAGGGCGCTGGCTCGTCTTGTCTCGGGGTTTCCCATCCACACCACACCAAGACGAGACGCGACGCGACGTACAGGGAGGAGTGATGGTCGGCCGCACAGGCAATCGGGCCCGCGACCGCCGAGAAGCAGGTGAACCGTGAATTGAACACGGAGTATCCGTAGTGACCACTCATACACTCAACTCAAGACCCGGCAGCGTCAATTGACCTCGGAGTAGTGACAGCTCCTGAATTGCAAACTTGATGGGCTTGTTTCTGCGATGTTGGAATGCCGATATCGGCCGGAATGACTGTTGACGTGAAGAAGGGATCGCGATCAATTTGCCGAACGCCGTCACAAATCGACAGTCGATCATGGACAGGAGCAACGCATCTCGATACGGGTGTGGCATCTCATTGCATTGCGATGCTGGTCGGCGCGGTGGCTCGATACCCTGTTTTATTCAGGGTGTCGGCTTCTTACTGTACGAATGCCTAGCTGGGGACGGTACGGACACACCTGAAAGCAGGGTATGATACTTCATTTTCTCGGGGCAAAAGGGAGGGGCTGGGCTAGCCGGAAACGGAGCTAGCGGATGCCGCCTCGTCGATATCGAAATGGGATTGTCGCCAGCACGGAACAACAGGATGAGGACGAGGACCGGACAGGCCACCCTTTCACGTCATTCATAGCTGAGATCTGCTGGGGGCGGATTTACCAGGAATACCGAGCCAAACGCGAGACCAGGGGCCGGAGTTTCGATGGCCAGGGCCTTGCCTTGGGTGATAGCACGCTGGATGGAAGGGCAGTTACGCTTGGCAAGTACGGATAAGGAGACAGAAACCATATACTGTTTTCAGTGCTGGGTATAGCACTTATACTGTGTTTCCTGTTGTTTTTTTTCCCTTCCATATTGTGTACCTGTGCGACCTCAAGAGGGAACGCCTTGGCCACGTACCTTAGTACGGATAAGGAGGACAGGATACAGGGTAAGAAAAAAAAGGGGGGGGGGGGACAAGGAGTAGCCCAGCATAGGTAGCCAGCCCTCTAGGCAACCTTTGTTGGGGGCCCTTAAGCTGCTGCTCCATTCTCCAATCGCCGACTTGCGCTGTGTTCAAAATTCACCTCCCACCCTTTCCTGTCCCATGTCATTTCTCAGTGCCCCGCCTCTGGTCGCCGCCAGTCCTCTCCTCTCCCTTTATCCGTACTTTGTGTGTGTCTTTGGCTGGCCACACTGTAGAGATTTCCCAGAGCAGGCACGGATACTAGGGGCACTCACTGGGTGATCCCTGGGAGTATTCCTGTGGCCTGCCACGCTGCCTAGGGCTGGGAAGGGAAAAGGGAATGTTCCTTTTTCTTCCTCTTCCTCTTCCCGTCGTCGCCTCGCTTAGCAATGACAGTTCATAACCCTGTCTAGTGTAGGGTGGCGACCGATGACTTGAAGGCTAATTTGCGCGACACAGGAAATTGAAAGTTGATGCCCCGAACGAGGAATTAGGATGAAGTGGAAATCACGTTGATTCATCAAAGTCGATGGATACCACATATCGAGACTGTCAGCAGGACGAAGTCGATCGGAGGGGAGAGCCACCACGCCTGTCGAGTGACGGCGGTGACGGCGGAGGCGAGAGTGACAGTGACGGTGACGGCACGCAGGTATGCAAGCAGAGGTTTACGGCAGACAAAGACACTGGAGAGGTGACACGGCCTCGGACGGGAGGCGCCGGGCAATTGCGACTAGGCGATCTGGCTGCGCTTCCTCGGTGAGGTAAACCCCCCCAACACCGAGAGAGTGCTCCATCCGATATTTATTCGTATATGATTGGCTCATTGACATTATCCACTGACTGCCCCTGCTTTTCCTCGATAGCTCTCTCCATGGTAGCGACTCTGGGAGTAGGTACGGATACTCGAGTGTACATTGCTCCCGCCGGTACACAATAAGTACGGATACAGAGGACGAATACGGATACTTCCTTATTAAACCACTTACCTACGTGCCACGCGTGCCACGGCGGTGCGCTACCGGCCCCGGTCCCTTCCCACACCCAAACGAGCGGGCCCTCCAAAGATGGCAAAGGAAAGGAAGGTTCAAGGAGGCAACCGCCCACGAAAACACAGAGCACGGAGCATGTGGTGTCACGGGCATTGGGGAGCCTTTTCTCTCTCCTATGCTATCCTTGGTCCTCAACCTCGACCCCTCGGTCCTCGGGGAAATTCCGTCGAGTCACATTTTCTCTCCTTCTCTCTCGTCCTGCTTGCAAATCGCGACAGCCTTGTCGCCTCCTCTGGGTCGTCGTCGTCGTCGTCTGTGTGTCGGGCTTCGAACCCCGCCCCCTGCCCTCGGCATGTCTGTGGTCCTCTCAATCTCACCGCTCACTTCACGGCCGAATCGGTCGGTGGGTTCCAGTCTTTCCCGGCCCTGCACACCTTCACAGCGACAAATGCTGCCGTTGTCGCCTTCGCCACCTCCCCAAGTGGCGGCTAATTACGTTTGCCCACACGCGGCATACAGTAACCTACGCCTGCTCTGGCATGTCTGGACAGCCTCGGCGTGCCAAAGTCGTCGTCGTCGTTCCTTCAAAGTTCACAGGTGCCGGTCCCAACACGCGCGCCAGGAACCGCCTCCAACGTGCTTTGGGGCTGCTGCGTCCTTGGAGGTGGCTCAGGTCCCCCAATATACGGCTATTCTCGAAAGAACTAGGCAATCCCGACATCCTGGTTAGGGGGTTCACCAAGAAACGCAACCCGCTGCTAGAGTGATCTTTCGCGAAGGTTAGGGCGTCGACAGATCTCAAGCGACCCAAACCGCTGGGAATCGACTAAGCAAGCGTTAATGCCCCAGAGGGGCACAGTGTCTGTCGGGCCCTCCAAGGTAGTTAGTTGGTCACCCGCGCGAAGGAACGGAGCCAAACCAACATCCGTTTCCTCTACGGCCTTGACCTCGTACCAACCTTACCGATACGATACACACACAGTCAACTCACTCACTCGCACGCGCGCACACACACACACACACACACACACACACACACACGTCCCAAGAGCATGAGCTACTCTCGGCCATGATCCGTCCTTGGGACGACTAACGATGTGTTAGCGGCGGCATCGAGCATGTTTGTTCCAACGACCGCCCAACCTAGGATTACGGAGACCCAGTCACTGTTGCCCATCATAACCCAATAGAAGAGAGCCCACAACCACGTGAGCCAAGAGCATAGCGACACCAGAAGAATCGGTGTGCACGCAGCGAACTCGGTCTGGTTACTGGCAGAGAACCACAACCATAACCACCAATGGGCTGCTTACCAATCTTGTATGCCTTCGGCCACTGTGTCACTGCTACTCACAATTCTCTTTGTCATTGCTCCGTAGCTGTCGGGTTCGCCTCCCCACATAGTTCCTTGTCAAGACCATTCAGAGGGGTGGGGTCGCCAATGTATGCTGTCGACCAATCAAGATGCTCCCTAAGCGCTGCAGACGGCGGTGATTCCATTCCCTTCGCATTCCACACCGAATTTGATTTTCGTACATCGTCCACCCCTCCATCCATCCATTCATTGTCGCCCCGAATCCGGCTTTTTCTAATCGTCATTGGGTGAAGAGCACAGTGATGGATTTCAGAGTTGTGGTTTCCTCTGCAAGGATACGCGATGATGCGACTTGCAGAAGGGAGAGGGAGAAGGACCACGACCTCGACATTTTAACAGGATAGGACCTCATTGGGCCGCGGATCCCCGAGGAACACGAAAAGGACGGGATGAGATTGCGCGGATACCTCGGGACGACAAGTTGGACATGGTCATCAGACCCAAAGTTTCTGACCGCATTACAGGCATCCATGCGGTGATTCCTATTGCCTGAAGCCTGCAGCAACTCGGCAACGCCAACCATTCATCTGGGAAATCCGGCTCCCTCCCTACCTACTCGTCCTCTTGCTGGCCGTCTCCTTGCCGCGATTGTTCTACGCCCATCCGGAGGTCAACTTGGCCTGGCCGGACACCTGCCAGGCGGCCATCCCTGCGCCTCGCCGTGCATTTGCTTTGCAAATGTCCTTTTCTCATCAAATTTTTTCCCCGCGATGCCCCAGCGAACCAACCACCGAGGATTGGATCAGGTCGGCGTTCGCGCCGAGGGAGTTGCCCCTCCTCTACTCCGTACCGCCCATGCTCGCACGTCCCTTTTGGAGCTCAGATGCTACCTCAGCGAAGCATTCCACGTGCAGGCTAAAAACTGTGTGCGCCCGACATCTGCAGTCTGGCCGATGCTGCTTCACGTGGAGTATCCACTGATTTGCAGATCATGTCGTCCAAAGCGACGGTCTTCGGCCCAACCCACGCCTTAGGACAATGGCTTGACCTCGTGCAACCATCGTATGAGCTACCGTGAACCACACCTACAGCCGCCGTACTATGATATACCATGGCACCATGATATGACATCTGGACAGGCATTTGCTCGTGCGTGAACCAGCAGCTCGCCGTGTGTCGGCCCCGTTGGACTCGTGTCAATGTCATGTACACGTCGCTGCGGTCAATTTGTCACCTTTGCTTGACGGAGTTCCTCCACCTTGCCTCTGACGATATACCCCCTCTCGTACTTCACTTGCGCCCTTTAGACCCTTACCCAACCAATCCATCTTAGTGTAGGACTTCCCCGTCAATTCCGTATCGGAAGGGTACCTCGGCGACAAGGTTCTCTGTTTCTCAGCTGGATCCACCGAAAGGAGAACCGGGGTCACCTTCGACCGTTCTTTGCAGTTCGAAGGGATGAGGGCGGGCATGCATCGGTTCTGTCATTTGATGCCCAAACCGGAGGTGGGATTTTGAGTTTTTCATGAGGCTGGAAGCAATCTTGCAGCATGCAGGATCGTCTACGCAGGGCAGGTGGAGTGCCCACACCGCCTCTATACCGGTTCTAGCCTGATCTCTTCGGGCCCAAGGACAGAAACACAGGCAACCCGATCGGACTCGAGCAGCATGCAGTGGACGAACACCCGCAAAAACTCTCGCCTGCCGTCGCCACCCTTTACCAAGATTTTTCATAGCACTTCCAAGCCGCCTTGGTTCACTGACTAATGACTATGATGCTGCTGCCCTCGATAGAATCTATCTCGTTCACACACATCACGAATAAGGAACAGTCGGTGGATGTCAGCTCGCTCTCCCTCTCCCTCTCTCTGTCCCCCTCGGGAAGGCCCAGGAGCAGAAATCGAGGCTTGTCAGAGGCATTTGTTCCTGACGATTCCCAACGCCTCGAGGCTCGTGCAGCCAAGGCAAAAACGACGCCTCAGGCGCCGTTAACGTGATGGAATCATTGCCAAGATCCAGGAACCAGTTCGGAGAGACGTCTTCATCGAGCTATTTGGACGTGGGCGATGATTCCCCGTTGACGAGTGATCTAACCGATACGTCTCACATGTCGCCAGGAATTCCGAGAGGCCAGGCCATCAGCGACATTATGCGCCAATAGCATACACAGTACTCTGTATTACAACCCTAAGGGATAAGGGATGAGGTCATGAGGTCACCGAGCGGTCAGTCCAGCCGTGGTCGTGGTCGACGAGGAACAAGCATACCCCGGAAGTTCCCTAGGCCTGCGCAAGCGCTGTATGATTGGGAGGCCAAGAAGGTGTCAACCAGAGTGCGGCCAATTCAAGCCCCCAACACAACAGAGGGTTTCGCTCCCCCCCTGAACAGACCGGGGATCGCTGGAACACACAGAAACAGAGTCAGAGTTGTCGGCACTCACACTGTGATCGAACTCGGCGCAGGCTGCATGGCGCATTACATATCCACAACGGCAAGTGAACAGCGGTACCCGGACCATGGCCAAGCAGAAACGCGTACGCAACATGCAAGCGTTCGCGCTCTGCCCCTCCCCTGTGACTCTCCCTCTCCCCTTCCCCTCTGGCCGTCTGTCTGTACCTACCTGGAGGCGAGGGGAAAGGAGGTTAGCGGTCAGCAAGATGGGACGAAGAAGAGAACCCGAGCTGGAGCCGACCAGGAAGAGCCCCTAAGACGGGACGGCAACCCTATGCTCCGGGCTGCAACAGAAGGGGCTATGCACCTATCATGATCGCTCCGCCATTTTCTCCGTGCCTATCAGTGAGTGGTGGGTAAACGGGAACGGTCACTATCGGTCGGACGGGCCAGATTGTGAGAAATATGGCCAGCGACGGAGCGTCCAGGTAAAAAAATGCACGACGACGACGACGACGACGACGAGGCCACAGAAGGGAAGAAAGAGGCGGCCCCTCCCCAAAGACATGATCGAGTGGTGGCAAGGGGTGGACAAGTCGAATGCCCATCTCCTCTCAGCTGCCCAGCTGCCATGGGCTACCGGTTTCTCCTGGCAGAGGGTTAACGAACATGATGATCGTCCTCACGCGCTGGATCCACTGCTTCAGCTTGCCCATCACGCAGAGAGCCTGATGATGGTCTGCAAACACAGAATGCAGGCAGGGCTTGCATCCATCTAGGTCTGATACCCACGAGGCACGACCCTAGGAGGGACCACCCCCGGAAACCCGTCGATAGTCGTTCAGGTAAGGTGGCACTGGACACTCGGCTAACCAGTTTGAGTCGATCCGACCTACGTATGTAGAAGGCAGTCCCAGCTGTGCAGTGTACCATCGCGCAAAGCCGACCAAGGGGCGATTGCTTCCCGCTATCCGGGCGGGCACTTGAGCACCGCACCTCCACATAGTTGTCTTCCTTGCAGCTGCCTGCCGTTCTCTTCGCGGAAGTGCCAAAACGTCTGAATCACAAGCAATGCCACCACAACGCTCTAGCTACTAAGCGACGCGTGCGTCGATCATAGCAAGAACCATCGCCCCGATAGGTCTCGAGGAACACGCCGGAAACTGACTAGCCCGAGGATACTGAGCGATGAGAGGCGTGCCCAGAAGCGTTCTAGGGCCTCGTTCGTTCCTTCGTTCGTAAAACAGTGTCGAAAGTTCCGTTGACAGGCTTGCGTCGATCACAACGGAGGTCCATCTCGCGACTCGACGCAAATGTTACCATCCGGCTGCCACACCATCGTTTCTTTGTAAGCCATCGCAGCCTCATAGTGTTGACTGGCTCTCGTCATCATCGGCAACTAGCATACCTGACTCGTGCCTGTCCTTCCGCGGCCTTGGAAGAGTGGTCGCCTCACGCACGTCCAGGGATGTTTGGCCTGCCGATCGGCCTGGTGTTTGCTTGTCAAAGATCGACTGCAGAACCTCCACATACCCCTCCCCACTGGGCGCGAGCGAGCTGTGGGTGACGATGATCACTGAAGAAAGTCGAAGCTCCGCTGAAAGTCTCGAGAAGCTGTTCAACCAACTGGAGTCAATCGAGCATCGGCTGCTACTGCGTAGTAAGTAATCAGAATTCTCTCGGCCGACTGCCCCCTCATGTTTCCAAAGGTGGCTGAACTAGTCGTCGGCATATGACTTTTGGAGGGGCAGCCGACAATCCAACCACGACTCGGGTTCTGACGACGCGTTGTGTCTGTCGTCACTACGTTTCGTCCAATTGGAGCCGGCAATTCAACCATGGAGCTCGGCACATGATGAGTCCTTCATGCGGGCAAGTTGCCATCTATATGCATTAGGCAGCTTGACCTTGATCTCCCCTATTCAACCGCACAGGCTCCCATCGTGCTGTCATGGTATCCGGGCATTACGGTAGTTGACACCAAGTCCGGCTCTACGGGCTTATCCTCCCGCGAAGCACAGACCGCTTTAGTCGAACATTCGGTCTGTCCTACTCTCCGATGTCGTGGCCCTAACCAGAGTCCTGGTACAACTGTTCATGCTGCCCTGTACTAGACACACCGAGATCATCACCAGGTGGAGGCTTGGTTTTCTCGTTCCAGTCCTTGACATCGCTTGTTTTTTTCTTTTTTTAAAAAAAAAAATCTTTTTAACATAGGCTTAAGCCGGGCAAGGTTCTGCCCGTCGCATAGTGGTTACTTTCACAAATGTCACGGCATCCAACGACTGCCCTGCGAGCCACGCCACCTCTTGCACCGATGATGCCTGCAGTTGAGGGGCTCAAATGATCGATAATTTTCTACACAAACCGCGCGTGCCGTTGCGAGGAACTGGGCCTCTTGGTTCGAGCTTGATAACGCCATCGGATGATACCAATGCAGGGATCCCCATCCTGGTTTCCTTCCCTTTTTCCATCTTTTGTGTTGCGAGGCAGCATTTGAGTCTTGGGCTGTGGGTGTCTGTGTCTGCACGTTGCGGCGACCGAGCCCCTCGCAGTATAGGCTCCATACATGCTGCTTTAGCCCCTGAGTGGCCAAACTCATCGTTGACACTCAAGCACTGACGAGAGTTGGCCATGACCAGGTACGAACGTCATGCCTGGGTCGGTCGAGGCCCGTGAAGAGTGCTAAGTGGCAAAGAAGCCAGGTGGATTCGACACAGGCATGCATCTGACGACAATGGATAAAGAAAGGCAACACACCAGAAAGGAGCTGGCATCTGTGTATGGTCACATTGCTCTTGCTCTAACACTACTCTTTCGTCTTTCAAAAGCTCTCGTTGAAAACGACACCACTGTTTGACAGAGCAACAAAGAAAGACACATCCAAGTCGACAGTGAGCCCTATGAAGTCCACTAGCGGACATTCAGTGATAGATTCCCATGGCCTGTAGTTCTTGTTCTTGTCCCTCCTCATGATTGCTCTTGAAACCCGTTCTACGGCTGAGGGAAACCGCTCATGGCAGAGGGAATGAGGTTTGATTGACTTGCCTGGCAAGGTCGGGGTTCCTATTGACCATCGTTCGTCACATTGAGCGAAGTCCTGTCATCTACATAGGCAGAAATCGATGTTACCCAAGGCTTTGCCCTGGGTTAGTGAACTGGGAATACACCGAGGGAAGTTAGACCATCCCAATCTTATTACTGCCCCCGCCCTCCCCCC
>NWBT01000048.1:1975298-2021203 GCA_003386485.1 Colletotrichum lentis
GGGGGGCAAAGGCGGCGCGAATCTCACGACATGATGCGATTCGCGACGTACCACGGGAGCGGCAGACTATGAAGACGCGCATGGGATATTGGGCGTCAGAGGGCGTCAGTCGTCCTTCCGTCGTCCATTCCAAATCGCCTGCCCTTCTTCCTGTCCCCCAGTCTTGGCCCCTGTTTTCTTCTGGCTCTTTGACTCCCCCTTCCCGCGGGCTTGCCGTCTGGTGTCGGCTAGAGGCCGTGCCTGGGAGGAAGAGTGACAATTAGAGTGTGGTGTCGGGGAGAGACAGAGAGAGAGAGGTGGAAGAGCAAAAGGGGGTGTGTGTGAAGAACGGGAGCGAAGGCTACGGGATTCACACATGCCGCATCACGGACTTTCGTCAAAATGGCGTCGAATTATCGAGTCGTGCGAGGCGTGCTGTTCGTGCGTGCAGTACTCTGGACACGTAGCCCGCGCCAGCCACCTGTTTCCAAGATGAGAGGGAAAAGGAGAGAAGGCATGTGCCCGATCACCCGACGATGGATCAGTCGGCGAGCAGCGGCGGCGGGAGCGACCATTAGGGGGGGAGGGGAGGAAGAAGCCGCGCAAACCAGGCCCAAGCCTAGCACTGCGACTTTGAGTTTTCAGATGGATTTCGGGCTGATGACTGAAATGATGGCTGAGAGGGGACGAAGGAGCGACGTGCTCGTGCGCGCCGCTGCTGCTGCTGCTACTGCTTCTGTTGTCGTTGCATGACGGGCTGCGCCGTCGTCGCGTCTGGTGTCTGAGGGGGTGAACGTCCGCGCTGTGCAGTTTGTTAGAGGGAGTGGTGGAAGGGGGTGTTTGATCATCCGATTCTCGTATCTGGTGTTTTGTCAATGCCGCTGCCAGCGCAGAGCACATGGATGCGAGATGGAGGGGGAGGGGGGAGGCAGCGGGAATCGGTCATAGCACACCTCACGAGGGAGACTGGAAGGCTGGTGGGGTCGGGTAAAGGATGATATCGCGGGCCTGCTTGCTTGCTGTTGCTGCTGCTGCTGCTGCTGCTCGAGGGGGGCGGAGGGGGGTAGGGGGTGCGTATCCTGCCTGCCCTCCTCCCACTTTGTGGCGGCGGTCACGAGAGAGAGAGAGAGAGAGAGAGAGGCTGGGTGAGCAGCAGTGTCAAAGGTAGGGAAACTCTATCGGTAAATCGATACCGAAGCGCGCAGATGTCATGCCATTTGCAGGTGAAGCCGGTTCCCGACGTTGTTCGACGTCGAGAGGTGGCATGGCAGGCGTTCATAGCGAGGCTGGGGGGAGGCGGAAGACGACAACGAACGGATGAGTTTTTGTCTGATGTCGTTGCCTTGCCCGAATCCTTCCCCCTTCGACAGCGCGCCGTTGAGAGAAGCGAGGGGCGGAACCCCCCCCCCCCAAGGGTTCAACAAGCGCAAAAGAAGGGCGTGGCGTCGGTCAACTTGTCTTTGACAGGAAGAAATCCCGTCGAGTCCGTCGTAGTCGTCCGTCTCCCGTGCCAAAAACGTCCGAGGGGACGTCTTGTTGGCGCGAAGCCATGGTGGATGGACGGGCGGCCAGGCGCTGGCGCTTGCGGTGATCGTTCAACGTATGTTAGAAGGTGTCGAGGTATGGGACCTTGTCTTCGGCCTGAATGTGAACTTGATGGTCTTGGTATAAACGTGTTTGTCTGCTGGGTTTGGGTTGAGTCGATGAGTAGATATAGGAGCTGCCGTGTTCAATCTGGCGAGGGACATGATGGAAGTGGTATTAAAGCAAATTAGGAGCAGCGAGTAGGGTACATACCCAGCTTTTCGCGTCGGTATTCGTCAAAGTTGTGGGAGGATAGAGCTGGCGCTGCCTAGTCTGTGGTTTTCGAAATGATTCTGATATCATGTTATCCAGGCTGAAGTTTTCCACCATAGACAGACATGGCGTAAGTTTTTTTTCGTTCCATCGTCACCTCACCCTCATGGGATCAACACGATTCTCATTCTGTTTCGTGAGATATGCCGCGTTGTACTTGTTGGCCCCTTACTTGTTGCCAGGAATCGTTGTGGTTGAGGTAGAGGGAGTTAAGCAAGAAAGGGGGGGGGGGGGGGGGGAANTGCGAGACCTCAGCTATCTTGCGGTGGTATTCGCGACTGCAGGCTCCGTGGCCTCGCTAGAGATCGAAGGATAAAACTGCTCAGATGAACAACTGCTCACTTGGCTGCTTTCAAGAACATACGAGGCCGAACGTGATTGCCCGGGAGAGAAAGCAATGTAAGGGGAAACCTATTCGTATTTTGCTGCTCTCCGAAGTCGTTCCCGACAGGGACCTCTGCAGCTGTGCTTCTGTGGACCCGGAGAAGGCTGGACTCAGAGATAACCCGGATTCTAACACTTGGCTTGTGGACTGACTTGTCTTACTCGGTGAAACGAAGCTGGAAGAGAGACGGTAAGGATCGAGTATCCAAGCCGATTCTCTCCGGCTTCACATGACGATCGAGGTGACTTCAGATCTCGCACGACTGCCATAAATATATTGGGCTTCCTACTTCACCAACTACCGAGTTCATAGAACGCGGAGGGTAGGTTTACAGAACAGTCTTCCTCGGTGTAATACAAGTGTTTGAAGTGTGTCGTCCCCAAATCGCGACCCCGGGGGCTGCGGCCCCACCAGCCGTTCTTCGGCATCCCTCCGATGAATGCCCCGTCCTGCCCCGCCCCATCCATCAGCGAGCCTCATCATCGTGGGCCTATCTTAGGGCTCTCCCGCCACAGTCCCACACATCAACATCACAACAATCAACAACGGTTGGGTCGGTTAGCTCAGTTGGTTAGAGCGTGGTACTAATATATCATCATGATATATCAAGTGATGCCAAGGCCGTGAGTTCAAGCCTCACACTGATCACATCTCTTTTGCCCGTCCCTCGCCTCCTCCTCTCCACCAAGGAGAAGGAGATACTAGTTGTCTTTTTACCAACCATGCTTGATTCTCTCAGTCGGCGTGGGTCATGCACATCAAGACCTTACGGGGGTCGGTCACAGCTGTCGCCTTCATGTTCTGCACGACACCGCGGATCGTGCGATCGATCTTCGAGCCGGGAGAGGAGCGTCATGCTTCGGAAGGATCCGATCTGATCCGTTGTCTTGGACGAGAGGGAGGGTGTTTTTGTGGTCTTGTCAACGGTCCGGGATCTGATGCCTGATGTGACCCGCTCAGAGGCCGCAGCCCCGGTGTGGTGAGAGCGACACAGGAGAAGCGTGTCGCAAGCATTGTGGTATCAAATTTGGTCTAGGGTGGCTCAGGTATATGAATTTGAGGTGTTGGATATTGCAATTATTGACTGTCCACACTGGGAAGGCCGGCAAAGAGTCGCACCTTTTGACAAGAGACATTCGACGGACCTAAAAGGGGGACTGTGTACAAGAGAGCAGCATCAGTTGTTATCCAAATCAAACATGTACCTCGTCCAGGCCGGGACAAAGGAAAGAGCTGTGCTGTGAATGTGCATTCTTATTCTGATGGCCATGAGGCCGGGTAAGTATATTTATCATTAATCAGTTACGCTGGATCTTTAACTGCCAACCCTTCGAAGAAAAACCCCACGAGAGACGCTTCATACCTATATCTGTACAGCAAGTCTCACAGTCCGATCTGCTGCTGCTACTGCCGTTCCTCCTGCAACTGGTCTTCTTCCAGCTTCAGGCCCGAGTATCGCATGTGAAGCCGATCCCTGAAGTGGTAATGGCGAATGCCATTGGGCCTTGCCGCTTTGAATGTTTCAATAGCCTCGCCTACAGTCATCCCGCATCGCTCGACAAGGTAGCACACAATGAAGTACCCGGTCCGGTTAAAGCCGTAGTGGCAATGGACGCCAATCACCTGCGTCTGACCGTTCACCTCCGTCCATTTTTCCTGCTCGGCTCTCGTCTTCTGCTGCTCCCGCAGCTTGTCGACTAGTAGGATAAAATGGGCGACTTCGTCGTCCTTGGGCGGGATCTTGGACACCGTCGCGTACTTGTGGTATCGTACACCGCCCTTTTCCATGCTCCGTGGATCGTACACTGGCTTGTCGTGGCTGATGTCGATGACATCTTTGATGATGCCTCCCCAGTTCTTGACGAACTCGGTGGGACAGTGTATGTCATCCGCTTCACGTAGAGTCTTCATTGCCCTGAAGACCGCCGGTTTGCCCTTGGGACCGATGGGGTGGGAAACAGGAACCACCCCCTTCCACTTGGCTAAATTCTTCACATCCCACTTGCCCTCGCGCGAGAGGTACTGCAGCTGCCAGCCGAGAGACAAGCGACCTGTAACATGGGTGGCAAGAAAGTCCGAGATCAAACCGGCGAGAACCCGTACAGTGGCAGGGTTGAAAAGTAGAGCGTGGTTGGCCGGTCTAGGCATGATGATCGACTTTACAACCTTCGTGGGGTGTCGGGGCTGAGGTGGGACGTTTGCTGGTGATTCCTGTGGTGTAGAAGGATCCTCGAGAGCATTGTCTGCATCATCGATGGGTCGACGATCACGATCGCGATGGAAGTCCTCGTCTCGAATGTCATCTATGCTCTCGGGCCCGTAGTCCTTCGCATCCTTCGACGTATTGCTTGACGCCATAGCCTCGACAGTTGTCTCGTGCCAATCATCATCTGACCCGGTTTCCGTCGAGAGAGACGCCTTTCCAGACAGGCACTCTCTGATCTTGTCGACCTCGCTAGGGGGCGTGAGCTTGTCCTCCGCGCCGGCGATCAAGTAGACCGGGACGTCGACGCCGGCCCACACATCCTTGCCAGGGATGCCGCCTTTTGCGACACCATTTTCGTAACTCGGAAGTGATCCCCAGGCCATCCTGCGCCAGACTGGGGTCCGACTCTGGTTGTTGAAACGGTCCTGGAGCTTGCGTAGCTCGGGATCGGCCTCCAGGCCTACGAACCGACTGACGCTGGCGCTTTGCGGGCCGCCCCATCGGTCGTAGGCCCTCCACAGGTCGAAGAGCCAACCAGGAATCCATAGCAGGGTGCGGAAAATCTTTGTCTTTTCTTCTGTTGGAGGACCAGCCAGGGGACAGATGGCAACCAAGCCAACGACATACTTCCGCAGCTTCGTCTTGTGATGAACACTGTGACTCGCCAAGCGTGCGCACATAATCGTACCCATACTGTGACCGATGAGGACGACGCTGCGGCCAGGCTCTTTCTGACGGTACTCGTCGATGATTAGCTCCAGCAACTCCCCGAGGGCTTCTGGGGTGTAGGCATCCCATGCCTGTTCGGTAAACTCGGAACGGCCACATCCGGGCAGGTCGATGGCCAAGCATGACGATATGTGAACGAGGCTCGTCAACAACGGATGAAACTGGGCTACGGAGCCCCCGAGCCCGTGGATGAAGACCAGTAGAGGAAGAGGCGGTTTGGGCAACTGGTCTGCTTGGAGATGCCGCTTGTAGAATGTTCTGATGCCGGAGTAGGAGAAGCGATCCGTCTTGTAGTCACGGATCTCCGAGTTGTCCTTCAAGAGGGCCGGATCAGTAGCCTCAGGGTCATGAGGGTTGGCTGAGCTCGGCCGTGCCGCGGCCTGTTTTTGATCTGCCATGTTGACCGTGGAGGGGATGATGTTTATGACGGGGTCCAGACGCGACTTGGCTACGAGCACCGCGAGGGTAGCAAGTGTGGGCACACAACCGAGGATGATTGGGAAAAGGGTGAGCGATTATCGACGACGACCAGGAAAAGCGCGGGTATCTCTGAAAGTAGTGCGCTACTAGAAACAATGATGGTCGACTGTTTTGTGTTGGGGACGCGGTTGTGCGGAGAAACGATGATCGCCGAATAAGCCGTGTTTGGATAGATTAATCAATGAAAAAGAAGTGAGGAGCAAGAAAATCGGCTGCGACTTGGTCGGAGACGGTAGACGGAATGGAATGTGAGTCAATCAGTGGCGAAGATGGAAAGCGCACTTCGACTTTTGAGTGCCTGTCGCACCTGTTGCTGCTGGGCGCAAGGCCCAGAGCACGGCAGGGGAAACAAAAGCGGTGTCGTTTCTTTTCTTTCCTTGTTTGGTCAATTGAGGGACGAAACGGGGCAGCTATAGTCGTTGAGATCGACTAAGGCTGTGTGGGAGCCAGAGAGGTGAGAACGTGGTTAGGATAGGCCGTTCCTAAGGCAAGAGAGTGAGCGGGTGAGCGGGTGAGTGAGTGAGTGAGTGAGTGAGTGAGAATGAGTGGAGGGAAAAGATAGTAAGACCGCGCTGCCCAACGAAGTAAATGAGCCTCACAAGAGAGCCAGCCAAACCTTTGCCTTTTTGGCAATTCATGTCACTGCTCATTCTCAGCCAACAGTTCGTCATCCCTCCTCCACCTGGGGCTGGCAGACCATTGCTATTGGCTTCCCTGATTTCGGAATTTTGGGCCAATGGCAACGCCCTGCACATCATGGGTCCCAGGTGCCTCTTCTGCAAGGCTAATTACGTATCAGAACAAGGGGAATTTTGGGAATTTGTACCTGAGATTTAGGTAAACATGTATCAGTATTTTCATATCGCTTATTACATTTAGTCCTTTATCATATTACTTGAGGGTTTGTTTTTCTCTTAACTGGTGGAATTCTTTGGCGTTGACCAAAGATCACGTTGACTGAACGCAACCTTGCGAGTCAACACACCCAATTGTACAGCTTTTGGCTCCTCATGCCGCCATCTCTTAAAATGGGAGTCGGGACCTCGACGGCACGAGCTTCCGAGATTTTACCAGAAACCTCCCCCTGCCATAATAGTTGATGGCGCATCGTCTCGAGTCTTGGAGACATTGCAGGAATGCCAGATTACGCTTTGTCCATAAGCCACCGTGAAAGCAGTCATGCTCGTGAATCGCTCCCACCTGCCTGCATGTCGGCAGTATAGGAGCAACCGGTCTTCGAATCGCGATGACTCTAATTGAACAAAAACGGTCATTTTCACCTTGAGCACACCTCACACAGCTCCCTTGCCGTCGACCCATCCGATGGGAATCAATGCCCCTGCGACATCGTCAACACCTCGCTCCGTGGCAAGCAAGTTGAACTGCGAAGCTGCGTTCCTCGTGTCCAAAAGCTCGACGCGAACGCCGAGCGAGCTGAGGTGCTTCCTCGTCGCCGGGCTAAGCGGTACAATCTTGGGACCGACACCGAGGATGAGGAGATCTGAAGAGGAAAAATGAAGCCTTGTTAACTAAAACCGTCCATCTTCTAAAGATGGCGCATGAGGGGAATGGGCAAGACGCACCAGGTCTCGGCCAGACCAACTCCAACAGTCCAAATGCTTCCGCCGGCAGCTCGAACTGGCCTTTGGCATTGATCAGCTTCTTGGTTCTTTTCGCCTCCCACGGCCTCCACGCGAACGCTTCGCCGCCAATGAGCAGCGCTGCGTCGCCGTCCATGATCTTGACGCCGCTGTTAAGGTGGAAGCCGTCCGAGACGCAGGCGTCAATCGAGGTCGAGGGGATCGGGATGTTGCCCAGGACATCCATCTCGCCAAAGTCCGTCGCGCCCTGGTAGTCCTTGGGCTTTTCCCTTGACCTGGAGGCAGAGGTGTGGAATTGGCTGCCGAGCTGCACAGCGGCTGTCGAGGGTCGCAACGGTGTTGGCGAGACACGGGGGGCGAATCGGGGAAGAGTACGCTGGACGCGCGTGAGGGTGCGGAGCACGCGGGTGCTGGTCGAGAAGTGCATCGGATCGGATGGGTGTGTACGGACGGATCTTTAAGAGATAGACGGCTGAGTCCCTGGGGCTCCAGGTGTGTGGTGTCAAGGGTGCGGTTTCGTGGATCGGTGGTGCTTGGGAAGAAGTTGCGTGCGGCTCTGCGACTTTTTTGCTCGGAAGGGCTACCTCAGTATCTTGAACGTCATGATTGCAGGGTTGCGTGCTACGACATCCACGAGCGTAAATGGTGGGTGGGGGGGCATGGGACGCAGGACCGACCGGAAAGGATTGTGCATCATTCTCTATCTCTCTATGAATTACGTGCAGCCGGTCATATGGTAGAGGCGTAAATGGTTCAATTTGCTGTCACAATCCGCATGTATTTTGTAATTTTGTTCTTTTGGGCGCCATTACCAATACACCGCGGGGGTCGTTATCTCGTCACAAAACAACGAAACATGAATACCAACATAACCCGAAAAAAAGGAACTGATGTTGTGTTGAAGGGCTCGATTTCCGTTTCTCATTCAGGTATCGAGGCCTAGAGTGCCCTAACGACAGCATCGGCAGAAGAATCCGTTTTCACTCCGCCTGTGGCCTGACGATTTCTTTGTATCATGCAGTTCCTTTTGCCCTAATGAACACCGAAGCAATGAACCAACCCCTGAATTCCCATTCCTGCCAGTGTTGTGTTGACGTTGACCAAGAAGAGACGTGTCAGGGTTTATTTCTTCTTCTCGCTCTGGCTCTGCTCCTTCAGCACTTTCTTGACGATCTTCTGCTCCTCGATGAGGAAGGCGCGGACGATGCGGTCACGGACGCAGTTACCGCATCTCGAGCCACCGTACGCGCGCTGGACGGTCTTCTTGGGCTTGGAGATCTGGGAGTACTCGCGGGGGCGGAGGGCGGGAACCTGTGTGGGGTGTATGTCAGCATGTTGACTGCGTTATGCTGAGCGCCAGCCGCGACCGGTTTTCGTTGTAGCCATCTGAGAGTGCCGAATGCAATGTGAAGCCTCCCCTCCACAACAAGTCTTGTAACATTTTATCTGAATCGTTCTCGCCGTCGATGTTCCGGTATTCAGTTGACAGCTCGCCTCACAAAGTCCCATGCATTCTCTCAAATGACTCCTCGAATCGATCGCTTCGGCTCCGGTACTAGGTTTCGAACTTACGCCGGGCAGCTTGACACCGCAGTCACCGCACTTGGGGGCAGTGCCGCGCTTCTTGATGTGAAGGACTCTCAGCTCACCGCCGGGAGTCTTGACGATCCGGGTCAGGTTAGAGCTGGTGTTGTAGCTGCGGGAGAAAAAATCTCCAAGTCAGCCATTTGTAGTCTTTCAAGACACACAAGCATGCGATCGATCTCGCAAGACGGGGGAAATGTCGTCGTTCGCTGAGTCTATCGCAAGCAAGAACTCCAGAAGTGGTCACTCACCCGTTACGGCGGCGGTACGTGACACGGTTTCCGGCCATTGTGACTGATTTGCTGCGGGCTGCGGGTTGGTTAGTTTAGAGTCGAGGATCGCGAGCGGCGGATTTTGGAATCTGGAAATTTTGTGTGGGTGGAAAGACGAGTTCGAGCCCGCTTAGGCGACCAATGAGGCGGGGGTGGAGTGAGCAAGCCACATGTGGCGGACCATCTCTGGAAAGCCCCAGAGCAAGCCTAGCTCACGTGAGCATGTCCGCTCAAGCCGGCCTGGCAAAGTCAGCCGATTAATTGCTCAGCTCCGAGGCTCCAAAGAGTGGTCATCAAGATAGAGCCCGCGTTGATGTTGCGAATTTGACCGGATCCAAGCTTAACGGTCTACAACTTCATCCTCTTCTTCTCTGCAATGGTCACGGTTCATTTCTCTTATTACAGGCTGAGTTCCGACTAAGCATCACAATTTTCCTTTTCAATGGGGGGGTTTTCTTTTTACGCCTTATGACGCGGCGGGCTGTAAACTTGCTGTTGTATCCAACAACCTCTTCAAACCCTTGATTCTAATTGTTCTCGTTTACGCCGAAGCCGATTCCCAATGGCGACCGCCTTTTTCCCATCCGAGCCGTCTAACGCCACGCGCAATATATAATCCGATCGAAAACATTTTAGGGCTATGATTTTGTCGTTGTCGTCGCCGCCGCCGCCCACTCGGGATGATCCGTTGCTTGCCAGACCTTGATCCCGTTGGGTTCCTCTCTCCGGCGTCGGGCAGCGTGTTCCATGATTTCGGTGATCTCTTTGCTCTCTCGAAGGTCCTGAAAGTCCTGCACCTCCTTCTTGGCGGCGGCGACAGAACCCAGGATGGAATCAAACTTGATCTGGGCTAGGGTAGTCATGTCAGCGGGAGTCCAAGACCTGGCGAGTGTCAAGACGTACGGGACGACTGCTTGGCCGAGAGTGGCTCCATCATTCTTGGAATGGTTGTGCGCAAACCTCGAAGCTTTAAAAAATGTTAGTTCTAGATCCCGCCCAACTGCGCCGTTAGAGGTGGCAAACTTTGATGTGCAAGATCTTGAGCTGGTTCAAAGCCAGTTCCAGACGCTCCTCGTCCCATGCCTCTTCGTCCTGGGCTCCAGGCTCAGTCTTGATGGTCGGGCCATTGTTTGCCATGATGATGCAGGGTGGTCGTGGGCAAACGGGTGTCTACCGAACCATCGCACCGAGAAAGAGAATGAAGGAAGTGGTCGAGTCACTGACGAGACAGCAAGTAAGGCGGTGTGTTCGGGTCGGATGTCGATGAGAATCAAGTTTGTGGTCCAAGGTATCGCTTCGAGACCAGACCGGCGTGCAATGGGGATGGGTGCCAGCAAGCTCAAGGTGCAATGCGCAACTTCAGTCCAAAGATGCCCCAAAACGGTTCGGTGAATGTTTGCGAAGCACCCTAAAGCTCAAGTCCGAAAGGCAAACTGTCATGCAGATTGTTGGTTGGCGTCTAAAAAAGGCAGGGCAATCGACCTGATGTACAGTGCTTTGTATGTCTTTGAACGCAATTCCAACCGGGGACGTCAGCGCGTAAGGAAGGTAGCTGTCTGCAGGGGCCAGAATCGGCTCCCAGCAGAACTCCCAGCGACACATCAAGGTGGTTGGTGCGTTATCCGTCTGGTTCCCCATCACTTCCGCATGATCGGTACGTACTGCCTAGCGTGCTAGCAATGCCTGGTCACGTGGAATGCATAGCAAAGTCCGAGGTGAGTGGCGCCAGGGCAGGTGCAGGCGCGCGCCGCACGCCAGGTTGGTTCGGGCAGGCAATCAACCATCGAGGGAAAGAAGACCGAAACAAATAAAAGCGGACATCCTTCACTTTCGTATATTCTGTTCTTCTCGTTCAGACCCATACAGCAGCACCAAATTAATCTTGACGTAACGAAATCTCTGTCGCCTACTCACCTAGGCACTCTCGCAACTTCAACTGCGAAGTACACCAGATACCGAGGTATCAACTCACTGAACAGGTGAGGAAGGTACCTTACCTAAGAGCCCTGTTGCAACGCCAAGGCCTGCAGTTTCACAGCTGGATCCTGGGTGCTGACACTCGCTAAAAAGGTTAGCCGGAAAGCGGATTAACTGTCAACCTAGATCAGACCGTGCGGATTGGAATTCTCTGACTCCAGCCTCTCCGTGTCTCCCACCCTTCCGTCACGAAACAGCTTCTTACCTATTCTTTTGGTGGAAAGCTGCATTCGCATACATCATCGCCAACAAAACGCTGTCGCGCGCACTTCTACTCACTTCGACTCGACGCCCTGTTTTACATCCCCCGCGTCTTCTAACGCACCCGCTGGCCTTCCCCGGATCCGTCATCCAACGAAACCCTTTCCCCCACTTTCTCTTCACAACCGCCAAGCTGGACTCCTCCGCCGTCATGTCGAGTGCGCCTCCGCCGGCGCTCTTACCACCGCCCGAGGGTATCTTCCGGACTTTCGAAGACCTTCTGACCTCGGTCCAGCGCGTTGCTAAGGACCAGGGCTACGGTGTCGTCAAGCTTCGCGCCTCGAACTACCGCGACGGCAAGCCTACTCGTTACGACTTGGTGTGCGACCGCGGCGGCGTCAAGTATAGCAGCACGGCGAAGAAGCGCAACCCCTCCACGCGCAAGGTCGACTGCCCGTGGCGCGCGAAGGCCGTCTGCGAAGTTCAGCTGGGAAATCAATGGCGCTTTGCCGTCCAAGAGGGTAGCCACAACCACGAGCCTCGCGTCGCGACCGCCCCTCCCGGCCAAGAAAACACCCCACTCGCCCAGTCGATCCGGTCCTTCACTAACAAGATCGATCGCCTCAGTCACGACATGGCTCAGGGCTTTATGCGCATCGAGCAGCACCTTGACACCATGAACAAGCGCTTGGAGAATCTGGAGGCCCGCGCCGGAAGCTACGAACCGCGCTTCCAAAACATGGAGTCACGGCTACAGGGTATGGAGGCACGTGGCAGCATGGAGCTTCCTATGGATGACGTCGACGCCCGACTCCTTTCATCCACGGTCATGTAGGGCAATGGCCTAGTAAGCGATTCGGACGCGGCGGCGGACCAGCGCGAGCACCACGGATATGTGTGAGGCCAGGCCTCGACTGAACCTCGGCAGCATATCAAAATCATCGACATGGACATTCGGCGCGCGCGATCAACGGAAAGGGAAGGGTACAATACGAGCAGACGAAACTAAGAAGGTTGATTTCTTGCAGAAAGTGGTTACGGCAGGGAGGCGAGCGGGGATGGGGTTGGCAGGAAATGTCATATTATCAGGGCGTTAGACGGCGACTAGGGCGTTCGGACACATTCATCACCTTTGTACTTTGTCTATTACCTCCCACACCACCAGCGTCCTGATGCGATGCTGGCTGCCTGTCTGTTTGGGTCTCGAAAGGATGTGCCGTAGAAGGCATCGTCATCCTACGAAAAAAAAACTTTGCGGTAACAGGAGGGCGGCTTTTTGCGTTTCTGGCACGATGAGGTTTAAGCTTTGTTTCTTTCTCTTTTCTTTGGTGGATAGTCAGTGTTCGTCACAGGTAGTGAGCATGGCCCTTACTGGCGCATCATCAAGTCAATACAGCGACACTTCTTGGACGTGTCCAGACTATCTTGTCATTTGGCACCTCTCCAAATCGGTGCTTGCTTCCTCGAGTGGGAGCCAAGTGCCGAAGCATGACGGAACGGGGTTGGCGTCTCTTGACATGTGCACCCCTGTATTGTATCTCTTTTCTTCTTTTTGCAAGAGTTCCCATACACGCTCGGTCTTTTACGGAATTTTGCCCGTCACATTCCCCGTCCCCCCCGAGATGACTTACACGGAGACGAGTCCGAAGCACAGTATCAACTTCGGCGCTGGAATCCAACTTCGCACGTCCGCAACGCACACACTGTACTGTGAGGCCTGGATCCCACACACACCCATGACAGGCTCCGGTTGGTTTGCTTCCCGGTGCGAGCAAACAATGTTTCCCAATCAGGCATGCGAGCCGGTCGGCGGAAAATGCGCCACCAGATTTGTTTTTGCAACCCTCTACTTACGGATACCCCCCCGAGGCGATAGTCCCCCTTGACTGCCTTTTCTATTCACACTACGGAGTACAGAGTAGGTATGTACCTATCTATGCATTACTCCGGACCCTCGTCCGCTGCCCCCCCCTCCCCGCGCTCCATCTTTTCCCGTGCGGCCTTTTAAGTTTTCTCCTTAAAGAGGGGCAAGTCGCGTACGGTCGTAATCCACATACCTATGTACGTACGTACGGGTGGATGAATGGATGGATGGACGGTCAATTCAGGCTCATGGGTGCATGTGCCCCAGGCACCACATTGGTAAGCATGCAACTGTGAAGAGCGTTAGCTGCGTTCATCCAAAGACTTTCATACAGATTCCTTCCTCGGATCGGGCCAGCAACATCTTGTGTAGTTTTCCATCCATTAAATCGACTCTTTTTCTCGTCCTCGATCGCGGTGCTGGCTGTTACACACAGACCTCACGTCCGAGAGCCCGACAGCTCGGCAGCGTTTGGGAACGCTCATCCGTTTGCCATCAGATTGCACATCTGGCCCAACAAAGCAGATCTGGGTCGTCCTCTCGCCCGAAACACACACTGCCTTTGACCATTGTTTGCTGCTATTCTCATGCACGGATTCCTCCACGGTCCTATCCCGTACTAAGCTCTGTCCTTCAACTGTTCGCCGGTCACATCGCATCCAGACTGTCGGGATGAAGGAGAAGAGATGTATGTGGTGGCCGGGGTTTGCCAGGGGTTTGCGATGTCAACATTGGTTTGCCTGTTCGCACCACTCGTCCACTCCCGCCTGCAGCATTGCATACTCGACCCTCCCTCCAGTCCCCTTGTCTTCGCCGAGCGACATGCCCGATTCGTTCGTTACGACCAGGGGTCAACCTCGGACTCTGCAAGTTGTCCATTCGGCCCACCATCAGACCGACCTTTAAAGGACGAATCGCCGGTGGCTGCTGAGGCGGTGCCCAACATTGACCTCGAGTTTGTCGTCGACTCGTCACACATCGTTGGTTCGTCGGATCACGCCGGACTCGATCGAATACACGAACAGCCGCGAACGGGAGCATAAGTTGCCGGGCTCGTCGTTGGGCGCAGTGGAGAGTGAGTGTGACCGAAGCCCATCCGCCTTGTCGAGACTACAGCGGCCCTAATGCCGGTCAGAGGCAGAGAGGCAACAGCCAGTCGCCGAGCCAGCCTACGACGGGTAACCACAGGTAACTGGTTCTGACAACATGCTCCATGTTTCGTTTCTCGGCACACTCGTGCAAGCCGCAAGAGAGTTGGACCGGGAGAGTCAATATCCGAGCCACCGGCATGCCTTACTTGAGCCCCCTCCTCCCCCTTTTTTTCTTTCTTATAGCTTCCCATGCCGCCGCCAGCCGGCAGCTCACTTCATCAGACACGCGCCGATAAGCCGGGCAGCTTGCATACGGCCGAGAAGAGTCGGGCTTCGGACCAGGCTGCCGCCGAGCTCTCCTCCTGGGTAGGCAGCGTGAGGGCCAATGAGGACCCGAAGACGACGTTGTAATTTATGAGGTGCACGGCATCCCTGGACACATCTGGCGGAGACGATCCATACATACCTACATGGTACAGCAATCTTGTCCTTTTCTCTTTCCTCTCACCCCAACCACCAACTCCCAGTGACAACCCCATTTCTTTGCCCCCTCCCTCCCCCCCTTCACATGTTGCATTCGGCTAAGCAATGACTGATCATCCAAACTTCCAACCGACCACAAAGGTATTGGGAGTGACATGATCATACGAGAGGACGCAGGGGATTACAGACCGTCCCCGCCCCCCCCCCCCNNCCCGGTGCGGCGGACGTCTTGTCAGGCAGCGCCGGCAAGGACGGTTCATCACATGTGCTGCGTGAACAGCACATCGCATCGCGTCTCAGAGTGTCAAAATTTCCTAGTGAGGCCACCCACCGTGCGGCCCCCCGCCTTGGCGCTTCCAACGGCTCATCATGAGCCGGCGGGAAGGACTCGAGTCCTCGCCCATGGACGATCACAATCAACGATATGCCGACCGCCAACGCTATTCTAATCATACAGAGGGGTGGGGGTGCTGGTGACCGGATGCGAGGGCCGTGGTGGCACATATTTCAGGTGAAAAGAGATCGAGACGCAAAGCCCAGCCCAACGACGATGCGCCATCAGAAGAGTTCAAGGCGGGGAGAGGGGGCCCGACGCAGATCATGCCACCCCGTCTTTGTTGGCTCCCCACGATGCGAGCTTCAGGGTTGGAGAAGCTCGAGCCATGGGGGAAGCACGGCGGCGGCGGCGGCGGCATCCATATGCGTGAAGGGCTGCATGCTGGCCTACCGCTTCCCGTGCAACGTGACTGGACCACCATGCGCCCGCCGTCGAGGTGCTCTGTGTCATAGCCAACGGCGGACTGGCCCTTCCCGTTGTCTAAAATAAGAAGTAGAAGAAGAAAGAGCCCCGGGGAGCCCTTTCCCTCCCCCCACCTGAACACTTCACTCGTCGGGGCCAAACGACTCTGCTTCCGATGCCCGGTGCGATGTTGCTCCTTGGTTATGTACAAGTAATGTGGATAACGTTATACATTGCTTCTATGATGCACGTTTGCTGCCATGATTAGATCATGCTACCTGCGGAGCGTCGGGGGTGGACGTCAGTCATATGCTACGGGGGAAAAAAGACGGAAAACCCTCAATACGCCATTGAACTCCAATAATGCCACATGTCCAGACACATTCGACAAACGAGGGAAGAGACAGCTCCGACGTTTATTAACCCCCCCCCCCCTCAAAATCAGGCTGCGCCAGCCTTCGATAGGTGAGCGTACTCTTGGCCCCGACTCCACGCGTTAGGGTCCTCAGCCAGGGCCGGCATCTGCTGCATGTCCACGCTCATGACACCCAGCTGCTTCTTATTCATCTTCTCCTTCAGCTCCTCCGTGATGGCATCGACGTCGACGTTTAGGTACCCGCGCAGAAACTTGCCAACCTCGGTGTTCTCGATGTTGCCACGGATTTTCTGGGCCTCGTCGCCGCCGGTACTGTACACGTTGACGTCGAGCGCCGTGTGGCCGTGGGCGCTCCAACCTACGTGCGCACGGAGGCTGATCATGGCGGCAAAGGTCAGGACCGAGGCCTCGGGGTGGTCGACGAGCGCCTGGAGCTCCGCCGGGTGGGCGTCCTCGATGCCTAGGCCAGGGACGACGAGCTTCTTGTTGACCCAGGCCTTGAGCTCGTCCTTGTTTTGGGACCTGCTACTGGCGACGTGCTGAATGAATTTCTTTGAGAGATGTTCGGCGGAGGCGGTGGCTTTTGCGAGCGCCTTGGGGTACCAGTTATAGACCGGCAGGTGGCCGGGTTCTTCTGTGGTATGGATTAGCGCCTTGGTAAAACACCTTCAAGAGCAGGCAGAAACTTACGCAGGGCAGTCGCGAGGCCGCCAGTCTCGTGGTCGCTGGTGGCCACCAAGAGGGACTCGGTCTTGCTGTCCTTAACAAAATCCGAGACGAGCTTGAAGGCCTTGTCGTACTCGAGGACCTCGCGAACCTGGGCGGCGGGATCATTGATGTGGCCGGCGTGGTCGATTCGGCTACCCTCGATCATCAGGAAAAAGCCTTGGTCGCTGTTCTCCGTCGCCTTCTCGAGAGCGCGCAGCGCCGTCGCGGCCATCTCGCTTAGGCTGGGGTAGACATCGCTCATGTTGCGGCGGTCGATCTCGAAGGGGATGTCGCCCGGGGCGAACAGGCCGAAGGTTGGGAAGTTGACCTTCTCGCCGCCCTCGAGAGCGTCAAAGGCTTTGCGGTCGCCGGCATAGGTCCAGCCAAACTTCTCTTGGGCCCTGGCGACGACGTCAGTGTTGTCGAGCCTGCAGCTGCCCTCAGTGCCGTTGGGAAGGAAATGGCAGCGGCCGCCGCCAAGCATGATGTCCACGACTCTGCCGAGCGGGCCATCGCCAACCTCCTGCAGGGCAATGTCGTCGTTCATGGCGCGGGTGATGACATGGCTGGCGAAGCAGGCGGGTGTCGCGTCGGTAATGTCGGTGGTGACGACCAAGCCCGTCATGAAGCCGGCGCGCTTGGCGGCCTCGAGGACGGTGCCGCAGGGCTCGTAGTCGGGGAGTACGGAGATTGCGCCATTGTAGCTCTTCTTTCCGCAAGAGAAGGCGGTGGCGCCGGCGGCGCTGTCAGTGACGAGCGAGTTCGAGGAGCGGGTACGGCTGGAGCCCCAGAAGTGGCGGTCGAGAGTGAGGACGTCGCCTTCAGGGAGGCCCTCGACATGCTGACGGAAGCTGCGAGTGAGGGAGAGCGAGGCGGGCCCCATGCCGTCCGAGACCATGAAGATCAGGTTGCGCTTCGCGTCAGCGGGGGGGTCGAAGCGCGTCTGGCCGCGGTGTTGAGTCCATACGGCGAGGACAACAACGGCAGCGGTGGCGAGGAGAGCCCAGGCGAAGAGGATTATCTCGCGGAGCCGCGAGGAGCCAGGCAGTGGGGAGGTAGCGTCAGCGGCATTGTCGTCGTCACCGGCCTCGCGGCGGTCGGGGATGAGGGGGGTCCGTTCGGAGGAGGACTGTGGATTCGCGGGGATGTCAGCCATGATTTCGGGGGGACAACGCGGGCGCGCGAGAAGCTTGTCGATGATGTTTGTTGGAGTAAGAGTCTGGTGTTACCATTTTTTAACGTGTCGTCTGGCCCTAAGTTCTGACACAGACGGGGTGGGTATGCTGGCTGCCTGCTGCGTCAGGTCCTGTCGCAGGTGAGGCTGGGGGTTGGAGAGGTTAGGAGTCCGTCGTCCTGACTGACTCTTGACTCTTCTCTTGCCCTGGTTGATCAGGACGGGGCGGGCATCCATATCTGTATTTGTATCCGTACAGTGAGGTACCTACTTAGGTAGGCACCTGCTCTTGGTGGGACAGCGCCCGCCATGGTCCTGACTTCAGTGGGCAGCTAGGTACTTTTTCTGTACTGCACGTCTCCCCTTTAGGTAATGGGTCACGGTCCCTCCACTGCAGGGTTCACCGTTCACCGTGGACGTGGTTGGATCAGAGCGTAGGAGGGTCCCACTCTCTTCGCCATGCATGTGCCGTGACACGCCGTTGCGCATGTCATCCCGTGGACACAAGCGTCCAGCCGTCGTCCCCTCACAAGCACATCGGATTACTTTGGAGCCAGCGGATTGGATCGCAGGGGGTGGATCTGGGCTGAGCCTCACCGACGTCTACTTCTCTCCTCCGCCCCCAAGACCCTAAGGGATTTCCGCTCACTAGAGGCAAGACAGCAGTTGTCATGTGGTCTATGATCGCCTATTGTTTGGCCGAGACACGATCATGTGGGCGGCGGGTTGTTTGCGGGGAAAGGTTGGAGATGGGTGGTAGACTGGGCGCTTCGATAGCCCTAATGCTAAAGTCCCAAACGGTGTTTGGATCTTTAGGTACCTAGGTGTGCTTGGTGGCTGTTGGGTTGTACTGGGTAGCCATTGGTCTTGTACCAACTGAGATGCGTAGCGCAGGCGGTCTCTCGGAGGGTCGCATAGGTAGACAATAAGGTTGAAGAATATGATAGAAATCGCAGAAAAAGTGCCACGCCTAATAACGAAAGCAGCATGCTGTTTCTGTGGTATAAACGCAGTACCCGTCATGGAAGAAAGAGACTTTGCTTGATGCGGCTGACAGTGTCGTTGACCGGTGAAACCTAGTGGTGGGCATTATCTCGGATCTTGCTCTCATGTTTTGTTTTGCCACGGCCCATCGTCCCTGACATCAACACTCTCACTGTCATCAGATTGAACAACGATCTCGGTCAGCTTTTCATGATCCCATAGCATTAAGGCGACACCAGATGCCTACCTCGCGTAGCATGACCCTCTGCCACTTCGGCTCCGCCATTTCGGACTCACTCCCGAAACCAACACGACATGCCGGGTGTCGCCAGCGGGAACGAACCCTTCCGGACTCCCCGAGTTGCATGTTGTTCCGGTGGGACAAAAAGGGTCCTGCCTCTCAAAACTGGTGTAAGTTCTTTCCGTGGCACAACTTGGCCGTCTCTCGTGTCATCTCGGTTGTCGCAAGTGACGTGAAACAGCTGGATTGCTGGCGGAGGAGAGTAACAGGCTGCTGGAAACCCCAACACCTAGGAATCGGGA
Source organism: Colletotrichum lentis (assembly GCA_003386485.1). NCBI lineage: Eukaryota > Fungi > Ascomycota > Sordariomycetes > Glomerellales > Glomerellaceae > Colletotrichum > Colletotrichum lentis. The sequence goes on from NWBT01000048.1 coordinate 1,994,532, forward strand.
ACTTCTTTATAGTTCCCCCGCCGTACCAAGTGAGATGCCATCCTGTTGGGATTCCTGCTCTTTCGCTACCGGCTCATGAACTCCATCAACGCTCAAGCTACCGTTGGATAAGCCAGCCAGATCAACGCGATGTGCACCTACGTCCTTCTCATTCCGACCTGCCACCACAGCCCTCTACTGCTCTTCGACACCTCTTGCTGCCTCATTATACGACAGTTACAGCGTATCAATCACCTCGCCGCGCGGCAAGGTAGCGCTCTAGGCGAGATTCCCTTCACCGTGTCTGAGTCTTGTCTCCCCGGCCCAGAAACCATCCGGCCAATGTATACGAGCGACTCATGTAGATTGGACTGCCATTATGTGCCAGAAACTGCTCTTGTGGACCACATGCTCCCAGCCACTGTCACTGACGAGCTGGGCTGATGGCGACTCCAAAATGGCCGGGGAGCTGGAGATTTGGGACACAGGCTCGGAATGAGAGCGTGAGACGTTGCTCATCTTGGAAGCGATTTGAAAGTACGGGCACTATATCCCAATTCCGAGACCAGTTATTGCTTCCCATGACTTACTATCTTTTTCACAACCTGCTTTAGGCGTACCACACACCTGAGCCGCCCGTGACCAAACCCACCATGGTTTACAACGCTCGGCGGCAGCACGGCTATTCGTCCGGGGCATATCAAACCTGAGTGATAGACACAGGCAGTACTGCGGCATGCCTATTCACTCAATGGCAGGCTGTGATTTGAACACCAAGAGGTTGGATGTTGCCACTACACAATCTCTCTCGCTTATGGCTGCAAAGCCATCTCCCCGATTCACTGTTACAGGACCAGTGATGGGAGCTCGAGTGCCTTGTCGTTGTCACTCAATCACGATGAACAAATAAAACTGTATAAAACGGATGTCATTTTCCAGGAAGAACACCGAGAAACCACCCATCGGCTTTCGATATTACAACCAAGCAGAGTGGTCCATCGCACACCTTTTCTTCACCATGGAATCCACACAGAATCAGCCAGCCGGTTTTCCCGGGGCTACCGTCGAGCTGGACGTTTGGGACCTCGTATTTGGTCAGCTTGCTAGCATGGAATGCTACGAGACGCTGGCTAGCTGTGCCCAGGTGAACAGTGTGTTGTCCTATCTAGCTCTTCGACACCTTTACAGGTAAACTCCCCACACCGCCGCAGACTATTCTCTGGACAGATACTGACCTGCTGAAAGGGATCAGGTCTACCCTCCACCGGGCATGGGCTCACAGGCCGCCGAGAAACTCTGGGCTTCAGTGCTGAGTTCCACGGCAAATGCTCACCCGGCTGGGCCATCACACCTCAGCCATATCCGTCACCTAGACTTCCTCAATTTCATCTCCATCGACGCGCGCAGAGGGGTGCCGGATGAGGGCTTCGTAGCCCATGTTACCAATCAGCTGGCCAACCTTAACGTCGGTCCCGCAGACGATCCCGCAGACGATCCCACAGACGGTCCGGACATCGTTGCTACGGACCAAGTAAGTGCTCTGCATCCGACTTTGGAAAGCTTTGTTCGCCCTCTCTTCGAGAACCTCTGCAATACAGCAAGGGAACAGAGGCTGCGCGTCGTGCTAGAGAGCCTGACTCTCGACAGATGGGCGAACGCAATGCCTCAGATTCAGGACTTCCAGCAGCTGGAAAGCCTCTCGTTGGTCTTCATGGAGGGCCTGGACGCTCAGGCGGCCCAAGTCGTCACGTCCTCTCTCCCGAATCTGAGACACATCACAGTGGTGCAGGCCAGCGCGACCCATACGCCCGATCTCGCCTCGTTCCTCTCCAACTTGAAGCCAGACCAGTTGCAGTCTTTCAGTTGTTCCCTTAACCGGGTCCAGGTTCCGGTCTTGGAAGCCATCTCGCGGCAGACCTCCCTCCGGAAGCTAAGTCTGCAATTTCTCGTCTACCCACCGGTGGATATGGCCGTCTTGTTCAAGCTCACGAACCTAACATCGCTGACCCTCGGTTTCAATTTCCATGCTACCGCTCGGGCACAAGCAGTGTTCGAAGAGTGGGCAAAAACCTACCGGACACACTTTGCCAAGTGGCTCACGTCTTGCAATGACCTCCGAAGCCTACACCTTTTTCGCTTGCCGGAGCTTGTTCCCGCAGTAGCGGATGCGCTGCCAGACCTGCACCTCGACAGGCTGCACCTGTTCTCTACGGGGCATCACCCAGAACTGTACGAAACCCTCCGTACGCAGCAGCTCGAGTATCTCTTTCTAGCCGAGCCTTCAAACGACAATGCCACGCTGGAGCCGTGGCATCGTCGCGAGCTCGTCGTGAATGCCGTGGTGGCCATGCCGGGCCTTCGCGACTTGAGGCTGCATACACTGTTCTCTTTGACTAGCAAGGAGCTCACCCGGATTGCAAAAGGCGTACCAAACCTCAAAACCATCTCTTACGTCGCTCCCCGACTTGAGCATGCCACCTATGCGATAAATGCCCTGAAGTCCTTCCAACACCTCACCAGCCTCACGGTGCTCGGCCGGACCGACTTTTCATCGACTATGGTGTATTGTTATATCCTAGAAACAGCGTGCCACCGGCGCCCCGGCGGGTTTTCGCTGTCCTTGCCATCCCAGGGCCGCGAGGCGTGGTTCTGGAACTTCAGTAGACCTCGGGGACTCCTCACCAACTCGGACACGGAGGCAATGATGAAGATGCTAAGTTTCATGGCAATTCATGAGGACGAGCGGGACGATGAGCTCGGTGATTGGGGCTTTATGGGGAGCGAGTTCGAATTCGAAGAGGAGCGCATGTTCGTCCAACTCTGGGGGGACATCAGGGGCCCTGCGGAAGCGTTGCAGCTACTGAGAGGCACAGGGCCTTATTCGCCGTTCCGTCCGTTGACGGGGCACTTGGGTGAGGTCATTGCCAGGACCTCATCGTAGGCAGGCGCTACACAGGCGCACGAGTTAGACTGAGAAACAGTTTAGTTGGGTGGGTTCAGGCCAGTCTTAATCGATGGAGCTTAGTTGATTGACCTGTGAACATTGTGCATTCCCGCAATGGTGATTTTACTGTTATGGTGTTGTTTAGGATTGTAGGGTGCTTGGGCAAGGGCTTTTGGCGGGTAGGTAGGTTCTACGGGTACTCGGTATGTACTGACTGTATCCGTACCTTGGTGGGCCCGAGTGCAAAATGCCCTGCCGCTCGCTCCTCTTTCCACTTTACGCGACCGACGCGCTCAACGAGTTGGCGTTGGCGCTGTGCTCACCCATTGCGAAATGACATCTCTCTATGCTCATTCGAACCCAACGTCAAACTTCACATCCATGACTTCGGCTTCAATAACACTCACTACCTGAGGAACCCAGCGCTCCATGATGAAACAATGGCCATCCTCAACTTCACCCTCAGCGAGGATGGCGTCGCTGCCCTCCGTGACGTCCTGACCTGCATGAACAAGTTCAGCGACGACGTCTCCCTCGAGGCCAAGAAAGACAAGGTACAGCCAATCGTTGGCTTCCTCCCATCAACAGGCCTGCCCGGAGCCTTTGACTAACAGCGAGGGCGTAGTTGATTCTTACGGCGCTCAACCAGTCCAAATCGGCGTACTCCTGCTTCACCTTCGCGACTAACCGCTTCTGCTCCCGCTACCAATTCGAGGGCAGCGCGCAGTACCGGGAAAAGTTCTACTGCACGCTCCATATACGTGTAGGCGAGCCTCCTCTCGACGATGCTGTTGGCGTAACGGCCGCTGGGGTATAATGCTGAACCAACAGCGCAGTCTCTCGCCTCCATCTTCCGCAGCCGCGTTGGCGGCGATCAGCAGCGTGACCGTGAGAAAGAGAGCACCATCGACCGCTGTGACGTCGCTATCGAGGACGGCCCAGGTGTCAAGAGTCGGCTGATCGTGAAACTTGTCTTCCGGAACGGTGTGTGATTATTTTGTTGCATCATCACACTTATCACAACCCCGTGCTAAGAGGCTCCAGGTGTCACTTCCACACACCGACTGCCCTTTGAGGTCTCGGTGCCAGTCCACGCAAAGTTCGATCGTGAAGAGGCGCTCCACCACTGGACTATTCCTTCGCGGACACTGAGGCAGCTGATGGAACACTTTGGCCCTGGCGTTGAGCTGCTGGACATCAATTCAGACGGCGAGCACGTCAACTTCACATGCTTCACGGAGAAGACGACGAATGGAGATGGTTGGTTTGCGGGATATCACAAGTCTGGGTTTGACGCTAACGCTGTTCCCAGAGGTCCTCAAGAAACCGCTGCATACATCAATCGCTATTGAAGTGGACGAGTTCGAAGATATAGAAGTCGAAGACAAGCTCCGCATCGTTATCAGCGTCAAGGATTTCCGCGCCATCATCCAGCACGCCGGCATCACCGGCAATCACCTCTCTGCTCGCTATTCCAGTCCCGCCCGCCCGATCCAGTTCACGTATCCCGGCGATGGCATCAGCTGCGAGTTTCTGCTGATGACGGTTGGCGAGAGAGGAAACCCGGCCCAGAAGACGAAGAAGGGCAAGGCCAATGCTGCCAACGTCGCCCCGCAACAGCAGCTCGAGGCTGCGTCTAGAAGACAGAGCGCTGCGCCGCCCGAGGTACCGCAGCCTGCCGAGCAGTCGCCCGCTCAGAGCATGCCGCCGCCTCTGCCCGCGGCATCTGCGGCCAAAAGTTCCGTTGCCGTTGCGGCACGCACATCCTTGTTTGATTTGCGACCGTCTCAGCGTCCTCCCCCTGCAACTATGCGTTCCGAGGGCTTGTTCGTGGATAACGACCAGGAATGGGAACCTGTTAGAGACGAAGAGGACGAGGATGCGGAGGAGAATGCCAGGCTGGAGTGGGATCACAGCAATAAACCCGTAAGTACCGCTTTGACAATCTTACTCTTGCGGTGTTTCGATGCTAACTCGTTTGCTGTCCAGAATGCATCCGCCATGCACCTGGGCCGGGCTGTTGCCGAAGAGAACGGCGAATACAACCCAACACCCGCTAGCAGTGCAGGTTTGGAGCCGACACAGCGTCTTTCCGATGTCAGACGCCTCGGGTTGTTTTACCAAGGCCCATGAATACTCGAGGATGTTCGAAGGAGTTGCTTGAGATGTCCATGTTGGGCTGGGGAGATGTGTGGGTTTTTTGCTCAACCGGTGAGGATAGTCACCCAGCTAGTGGCGCAACCCGCGCCGATACCCGCGATCTGAGAACCGGGCGGAATGAATTTTGATGATGCGATGACATTCCACCGTCCCTTGACGTCGTTGTTCTCAACCTGCGGACCGCAATTGCCGTGCTCGCCCCATCCCCAGGCAAGCACGTCACCCTTTTCCGTGAACGCGATGACGTGCTCGCTGCCAACGGCGAGCCTGGACACCGTGGGTAGGTTCGGCGGCGGCAGCTGCCCATGGTCATCTCTTCCCCATGCCAGAAGCTCGCCATCCTGCTTCAGGACGTAAACGTTGCCCCAGCTAGCGCCGACATCCGTCCACTCGGGCACCGACTCTGGGGCGGTGGATTTGATGTGCCACTTGTCGGATCCCAAAAGCAGTAGCTTGCCGGAATCTGAAGCTCCAAAAAGACACGTAAAGTCCTTCCCACAGACGGCCCTGGCAACCTCGAAGTCGACGCTTTCGATCTTTCTTGGCAAGTGGACGACGGTTTCGGGGCTTCCGCCTTGACCCTTTCGAAGATTGCCCCACGCGTAGGCGTCACCGTTGCTCAGAACCGCCACAGCGTGACCCATACACGCTGCCAAATCCACGACCTCGGTTCCAGCTGGAGGGAACTCCTTGATGAGGGTGGCAGACGGCGAACGGACAAGCAGCTCGCCGAGACCCAGCTCTCCCTTTTGCCCTGAGCCGAAGCTGTACACCTTCGTACTCTTCCCCTCGCCGTCCTTCTGAACGACAAACGAAGCCTCCCAGGTCGCAGCGATCAAAGCTGTCGTGCCCGAAGCGTCCTCTCGCCCCTCGGTGCTGAGCTGGACTCGCTGGAAGACCGGCTCGTCCGTCTTTGCGGTAGATGTCAGACCGCAGGCTCCGCTCGCGGGGTCTCCACTCCAGTAGAGCTCTCCGGATCGTGTGAGGAGCAGCGTATGGTTTCCGCCCGCCGCCATCTTGATCACGGGGGAGTCGGGGTCTTCCGGGAAGAAGATGGCCTGCTTGGGAACGGACACATCTTCCTTGTGGCCAATGCCAAGCTGGCCGGAACCGTTGGAGCCGATCGCGAAAAGAACCGACATCCTGGAATATTTTGTCGGAAATTTTGTGTCGCGGTATTGAAAACCCAGGGACACTCACGAAGCGGAGGTGGACTTCAGTAGTAATTAGGTGATGGATTCCCATTGAATATCACACTAAGCGTATTCGTCCCCCACCAGTTTCTCGCATGCATCTATCCAGCTCAATGGAGGGGCCATTCGGCCAATCATTCCCGCGCTTCCGCCGACCACGCCCGCAACATCAAAAAGCGGAACTCCAACCGCGAGGAACTTTTTTTTTCTCACCTTGCACCACATTCACTCAGAGCTCTCGCCCTCGAAAAGTTCTCGATCTCAGTGGACCGGCCCTGCAGAGTTTTTTCTTGCTCAGGATGTGAGAGATTTGCTTCGCGCAGATCTTCCACAATCTTGAAGAAGAACACCGCGGCATTGCTCGGAATTGTTTCTAACCTAACAGTCGCCTACACGTCAGCACGATGTCATCTTCTTCTGCTCCCATCCAGCTACAGGCCGCCGGCGGCATCTCCGCTGAAATGGAAAATTTCGTGGTCGGCCTGATTGGTATGGGTGACATGGGCAAGATGTACGCGCAGAGGCTCTCTGCCGCTGGATGGAAGTGAGTAATTGCGCACTCTTTCCAGCCTGGGCCTCTGCGCTATGCGATTCTTCTGGTAAGCTCCACTCTCTTTTCTTCGTCCATACAAACTACCTACATCCTCCCCCTTGGTCATGATGACAAGAGCGCATTTGGCTAGAGTATCGCCCGAGGACTTCCTGGCAAGCCGTCCTGGCCCCGGGAAAGGCCGAAGGCTTTCCATGATGATTACCTAGCTACCTTAAACTTTACCTGTCTGAACCTACACAATCACACCCTTTTTTAAGACATGTGTCTTGAAGAAGCAGCGAAGCTAACTTCGCCTCAGGGATCCGCAACAGCCTATGCCTGACATTTTGCTACACTAAAAGTTCACACGAAAGAGTGAATGAACATTTTGGAGAGACTGACGCTCAGGACTTCCGGCAGGATCATGGCGTGTGACCAAGAGGAAAAGTACGAGAGCCTGAAAGAAGAGTTCTCTGGAAATGTACGGGACACAGCCAACAAGGGCTTGCCCTGCCTCCCTCGGTATTCAAACCCGGCTGAGCAGATTTCCTTGAATAGAACAATATACATATCTGCCGCAATGGCCACTACGTATCCCGCGCCAGCGACTACATCATCTACAGCGTTGAAGCTGCCACCATTGACCGCGTGATCGCCCAATACGGCCCATGTATGATATGAGATTCCTTTCACGCAAATTCTTGGAAGCATAGAACTCTGCCTAACAGTGCCCTTTCCTCTACAGCTACCAAGCTCGGGGCCATAGTCGGCGGCCAAACGTCGTGCAAGGCCCCCGAGATTGCCGCCTTCGAGCGCCACCTCCCGACCGACGTCGAGATTGTCTCGTGCCACTCCCTCCACGGCCCCAATGTCGACCCGCGAAACCAGCCGCTCGTCATTATCGCCCACCGCGCATCGGCCGCCTCCGCCGTCAAGGTCGAGACCGTCCTCTCGGTACTCGGCTCCAAGCACGTCTACCTCACGGCCCTGGAGCACGACCGCATCACGGCCGACACCCAGGCCGTCACGCACGCCGCGTTCCTCTCCATGGGCAAGGCGTGGCACGCCAACACGCAGTTCCCGTGGGAGATGTCGCGCTACGTCGGCGGCGTCGAGAATGTCAAGATCAACATCATGCTGCGTATCTACTCGCAAAAGTGGCATGTCTACGCCGGCCTCGCCATCCTCAACCCGGAGGCCCGCAAGCAGATCTCCCAGTTCGCCCAATCCGTGACGGACCTCTACAAGCTCATGCTCGAGGGCAACGCCGCGGCCCTGCGCGCGCGCGTGCTCGCGGCCAAGGAGAAGGTCTTTGGCCACGAGGGCAGCCCCAAGTGGGCGGACCGGCCGCTCCTCAACCCGGACCTGCTCGAGCGCTTCTCCCTCGGCGAGAAGGAGGACCAGACGGGCCCGCCGCGCGCCAACAACCACCTGAGCCTGCTGGCCATGGTCGACTGCTGGGCGCAGCTGGGCATCGTGCCGTACGACCACATGATCTGCTCGACACCGCTGTTCCGCCTGTGGCTCGGCGTCGCCGAGCACCTGTTCCGCAGCCGCGAGCTGCTCGACGACGCGCTGCGGACCGCCGTCGAGGACCACACGTACCGATCCGACGACCTCGAGTTCACGTTCGCGGCGCGGGGCTGGGCCGAGTGCGTCTCACTGGGCCACTTCGAGACGTGGAAGAACCGGTTCGAGACGACGCAGGAGTTCTTCCAGCCGCGCTTCAGGGACGCCGTCGCCGTGGGCAACGCCATGATGAAGGCCGTGCTGGAGAGTACCAAGGGTTGAGCACCGGATGGCGAGGTGGAGGATGACGACGTTGAGGAGAGTTGCACGTGGGCGGGAGGATGAATCAAAGCACAGGGGTTACTAGAACTTCTCCATCCGCCAGTTGTGCCATGGTGCCCTCTTGCATTCCTGAGAAGTTACCGTCCTGATTTGACACTTTTTTCCCTCTCTGTGGGGAGATCCATCTTCGTACCTCACTGCCCCCGGTAGTGCTCAGCCAGTCGGTATGCTATGCGACATGGACGTCCTAGGAGTGCGATGTTGTGCAAACACATTTGACAACCCGGGCATCAGCAGCGTCTAATCGCATGATGTATGAACACCGAGCCGTGTAGCGCTCGCCGTGTCTATCTTACTAGGGGTATATCGTACGTGAAAGGCTACCGTTTATCAAGAGCTACAGGGGTATACCGTACAATCTAACGCCTTGGCAACACCGAACCCAGGAGAGCAACGCCGTGACTTCGTTCATCCTGCTGCTCAGACTCGGGTGACAAGATCCGGAGCATGCCTCTCGACGCTCTCTTCCAACATGGCAACTCCGTGCGTAACTTCCAGTGGCTGGGCGAGAAACTTGCCTACCTCTTTCTCATGCTCCTCCATGTCTGTAGAATCCTCCCCAAGCTGGCCGCTCGTGCCGGCCAGCACGCTTACGGTAGAGGCCGTAGTATCCTGCCAAGACGAGTCTCCTCCGCTTATATCCTGACGAACTGCAACCTGGGCGGCTAGATCCGGGGAGGCGACAGACCGGGGCAGCTGGGCGAGAGGGAGGGGGTAGGGCGACATTGGCCTCGTGTCGTTGGCCATACTGAGAAGGCTGAGCTGCGAGGCCAGCTGGTTTATCGGACGCGCGCTACCGATGTCGTTTGTACTTGCGTCCGACGATGTATGGTAGGAAGCGGACGCGGAGGTCCCCGTTGACTTTGAGAATATGTCAGACACCATCCACACGCATACGTACGTAAAGTGTGTACTTACCGCGGTGGCTGGGCGTAAGCCCAAGTTCGCGACCAGGCTGGAGCTGCAAACGGGCCTCTGGCGGAAGAAATGGAAACCATACCCGGTGGCTGCCGTAGCGGGAATGTTGCCCTCTACGACGCCGTCGAGGCTGATGTACGCCCGGTCCGCTCCACCCGGGCGGCAGTAAGGGCAGATTTTGTACATGCACTCGTCTTTGGCGCTCGGGACCCAGGGGGTCGATATGTTACGGCTTAGTATATCGTCCAAGTCGTAGGTAGTGGACTGACAAGCACCGTCGTGTCCCTGTGTAGAGGCCGATTTCTTCCGAAACGACTCTCGTCGGAGAACCTCTCCAAGCTACGGTTAAGAGGTCAGCTGCTGCATTGGAGTGTTTCAGGCGGGCCAAGTCGCATACGTGTTTGCGCTGGTGGAATATGGTCAGAAGCTGATCGCTTGTGTAGGTGGTTGTGATGTCCTTAGGCGGCATCTCCTCGAGAAAGCAAGCAGCGTTACCAGAACGCCTTCCAGGACCGCGGCTCCTCGGCTGGACGGCTGTGACAAGACGTCTTCCCAGTTCATCAAATGTAACCTATTCCTGTCAGTTGCTTGTCTGGACCAGAACGACTTCCGTCTTACCTCGTCTCCACTGAGGATGGACTCTCGTAGGATTTCTTCCTGGTCTTGGGAGCATCGGTACAACCAGCCAAAGGGGCCATAGTTGCCGCAAGAGTCACATCGGAGGACATAGCTGTACACGCGGACCATCGTGAGGTGTGTGCAAGCCGCAAAGGTGCGTGCTGGGTGCGAGACTGATTGGGCGGTCATATTGATACCAGACACGCAAGACGCGATTTCGTTCTCGAGGAGATGGCCGACTGTCGACTCGAAAAGATGACAGATGTGTGTTTGTAGGAGCGGCGCTCACTCGAAAGGAGTGAGCAGCTTCGCACGGTGAAGATGACCTCTGAACCGAGGAGGAAGGCGCGACAAGACTGGCCATGTTGAGAAGGAGCACCTTACTTCACGTGAGCACCATCTGAGTTCGCCTCATGACCAGGCGAATGGATTACCGCAGAACATTACCTTGACTTTGCAACATACCTAGAGTGCATGCCAGTCAAAACAGACTCTTTTTGTCCGGAAGCATTTTTTCGAGCTATCCTTGAACCATCGACTTCTTCCATCACTTATCTATGTTTCACATTTTCGCAGTTGTCACAAGTATATATAACTCACCTTACAATGCCGGACGGAACAGCTCTTTCTTCGTTACCAAGTTTAAGGAAACTACTTGGTATCATAGTTTGACGAAGGACGGATCTAATGTGGAAGAAACATACGTCAGTATAAGAAGCAAGACACCGCCGCAGCGGTATCATCGTGAGGATTGTCTTCATCTGGACACCTTGTACTAGCGAGATTGTGTAAGTCGCGTGTTGGATGGTCGGGCAACACTGCATCTGAAGAATCGGACAAAAAAACAACCCCCCTTCTCAGTCGCCACAGAACAAGCTCCATCACTTCAGATTTTGAGCTGCAGCGAGTGACATTGGTATGCATGCGAGGTTGCGTAGTTTGGACGACATTCGGACGATTCGGGGACGTAGAGCATGAAGTCGATCATTAATCCAACATTTTAGGAGGGGCCGCGCAGAGGGGACAACCCGGCACGCGGCCGGTCGGCATAGTTGAGTTGGCGTGCGCCTGTTCGATGCCGCTCACGCTAATGGAATTTTCTGGGCCGCCCCCTCTTCAGAAGTTCAGAAAGTGAAAACAAACCTCGGGCCATTGGCGGAGAATGCCCAATCACCGGCCTCCCTCGGGACACCCCTGCAGCTCCGACCAGCTCTTAGCCTCTTTGCTCATCATGCAATATCCCGGTCATTTCGTACGAATGAGCATCTCACAACAGAGAGCTCCTACGTCCTAGACTGCCAGAGTCGGCACCACACCCCCTCAATTCAGTCAATTTCCCCTAGCCCAGCCCGTCCTGGGTTGGCAGGCATAGATGTCCGTTGTACTCCGTACTAGGCCCTGTACGCCCACAGGGAGCCTATTGTGTCGACCACCACCACCACCACCACCACCACATCAACAATCCCTCTGCCGCTCCCTCTCTCTCCATCGTGCCGCTGCCGCCCAACCTCCTCTCCAACGACGGCTTCACACAGCTCAATTCTTTCGATACCGAAGAAGAATCAGTACGTTGCCCTGACCTTCCGCGCTGTTCCCGGGTCGGCTCGTCATTTGCAATTGAGGTCTCCAGTGCCCGAAGCTCAAGCCGCGCAATTAAATCGGTCGTCCCCGGTCGGTCGGCAGAGCGACGCGGTAAACAAATCATTGGCTGCTCACCCCCCGGGGCTTGCAGTCTGGAGCCGCAACTCAATTGACGAACGCCCCCCCGAAAACCCATCGCAAACACCCTCAAAGACGGGCCTTCCAAGCTGATACTCCTCTTCTTCACCGCAGTTTCCCCCCCGCGATTCCTCGATTACGTTAGCGATACCCCGGAGCCTTAGCCCACTATGTCGGTCAAGTTCGAGAAGGACACGATAAAGAAGGGTGTCGAGGAGGTCAAGAAGGGCCTCATTGGGGACCCTCTGCCCGGCACCAGCGGCAAGCACCCCATCTCCGAGGCCATCGGCACCGCCATCACCGGTGGTAAGAAGAATGCCGGATCCAAGGGCTACCTCGCGGTTCGTCTGCCATTCCCTCGATGTTGTGCGACGCCGGCACGCGTGCGACTGGGCCACGGGACATGTTCAGGACGAGATGCTGACGTGCCTTTCGTTTCAGGCCTACATCAAGGAGCTCGAGCAGAACCCTCTACGCACCAAGATGCTTACTGCCGGTACCCTCGCTGGTGCTCAAGAGCTGATCGCGTCCTTCCTCGCCAAGGACCGCAACAAGCATGGCAACTACTTCACCTCGCGCGTGCCCAAGATGGCCGCCTACGGAGCCCTCGTCAGCGCCCCTCTCGGCCACTTCCTCATCTGGGCCCTGCAGAAGACCTTTGCTGGCCGCACCAGCTTGCGCGCCAAGATCTTGCAGATTATCGTCAGCAACTTGATTGTAGGTGGTCTTATCTCTTGACGATGGTCGCTGTCCACGTCCTGACCCGTGTTCAACAGATTGCGCCCATCCAGAACTCCGTCTACCTTACCGCCATGGCCCTCATTGCCGGCGCCAAGACTTACCACCAGGTCCGCGCGACTGTCAAGGTTGGTTTCTGGAAGGTCATGAAGGTCAGCTGGATCACCTCCCCTCTGTGCCTGGCCTTTGCCCAGAAGTTCCTCCCTGATCAACTCTGGGTCCCCTTCTTCAACCTGGTTGCCTTCATCGTCGGCACCTATATCAACACCATCACCAAGAAGAAGCGTCTTGCCGCCCTGCGCAAGAAGCACTTCGGTGATGGACGTTCCCCTTCCGTGGGAGGTCGTCCTGAGGACTACCCGGGCCCCAAGGACTACCCTGGTCCGATGGGAGGTCCTAACCCCCCTTACTAAACGACTCTGCTATGGTGAGATGGTTGAGATGGTTGAGATGACGTCGATATAACGCCCACTTGATGAGAAATCTGGTAACATCTAATACGAAAACGAGCCCAGCCCTTCCGGCCGGGTTCATGGAGTTGAGGGGCGTGGGGGGCGGTGTGAGGATACGCGAGCTGGGAGCAAGCGGCTTGGATGGACTGCTTTCAACTGCCGAGCGTCCTTGTACAATTTGCTTGCTTCATATGTTGCTATCATGTTATATGTCCTGTGTCGGTAAATAGGTTCAAATGCGCTTGGATTAAGGTTCGACATGCTTGGTATTATTTAAACCTTCTTCGATTGAAGCGGCCCTGATGCTCTATTCTATGCGCAAAGCGTAGTATTGCCGTGTCCCTTTTTTATGAGGTACTTACACCCTGCCTCATAGAGGAGACTACCATTGCGTTACTGCGCAAGTCTCCGCATGGCGTCCCACACCGACGACCCCGCCGATCTATCATCGGCTTGGGTATTTTTCGTGGACCTTTGTTTGAGTGCCTCGGCTCGGCAAACGAACATTGTCCCTTCGCCCGCTAACAGCTGGTTCTGGGCCGGATGGACGTAATCGGCGTCCGCCAATGCAGCGGCATGGCGCACGTTTGTGATGACTTTGGATCTTGAGTTGGCTCCCTACCTCACTCCCCAGCCGACGCCTCACCAGTGTCCACCATGAATCCGGGGCTCCAGTACTCGGATTCCGGGCACTGCTTGTCCACCCACAACATACCCTCGCCGAGCAGATCTTCCAACGCCGTCTGGGCGCGCGCCCTGGGCCATCGCAAGTTGACCATCAGCATTGAGATGCTCACGTATCCCAGCACCTGCACGGCCTCCAGCACGGCGCTCTGATCCGTGTTGAGCTCCTTCGGTACGCTCCGAATGTACGACTTGCTGCCGACCTTGATGACGCTGTGCGAGCTGCCCAACGGCTTTAGCGTGCCGACGGCCCTCAGCACGTCGTCCTCCGTCACCTCGCTCGCGCCCTCCATGCGCCCCTTCATAATCCGCTCCCGCACCTCGCGCACGCCGATCAGCCCGCCGTTCTCGTCGCGCGTCGCGCTGCACACCTCGACCACGCGCACCGCCAGCTCAAAGTAGAAATCATTGACCGACCGGCCCAGCAGCTGCGCCCAGATCGAGGAAGAGCCGCCGCCGCCGCCGGACGACGAGGACGACGAGGACGCAAGAGGGTCAACGCCGATGGCAGAGCACATGCGGGCGAACTGGGCTCGGAAGGACGGATTCGAGCGGATATCCTTTGCGTGGGTCTGCGCGAACTGCTGGAGGAGGGAGCGGAAGACGGACAGCTGGGTCTCGAGGGCCTGGGCGTTGGTATTGCGCAGGTTGGAACCGTGGGAGGCGTACTGCGCCGAGGTGAGGCGGGAGCGGTCGAAGGCCGCGAGGCCAACCCCTTTGCGAGACATGGTTGTTGTCGTGGGTATCGTGGTTGGAGCGCGGGTGTTTGGGAGGAGGGTCTTGAGGGGAGCCTCTATCGTGGTGTTGCCTCACATGCGGGTGCAGGTGGAGGTTGCGAATAGAGGGGCGCCCCGGGTGTCTTGGTGGATGCGATCATATCGGGGGTCGTTGGCGCCGATGCATTTTGTGGCTGGGCCGGGTCCCGTTCCCTCGGACCGTCCGTAAATCGAGAAGGATGACATAAGCGCAAGTTGGCTCTTTTTCTGGTCCGCCCAGAGAACAAGGAAGCTTTGGTATCACGTGCAACCAGGCCACGGCCCCCACCCGGAGAATCTCCGGCCACCTCAGCCACTAAACGGGTATAGCCCCCCGGCAAAAAGGGCACAACCCTCTCTGAAATCCAACTCGCAAAATTTCGGTGTTCGAGCCTGTCTAAAGCAATTACAGACGCCCTGCCTCACGATCGCGCTGCGAATTTCCTCACAGTCCCCCCTCCATCCCGCAGCAACCATGTCGTCCACCCAGAGCGTGCAGTGCTTCGGCAAGAAGAGAACCGCCACCGCCGTTGCCCAGTGCAAGGTACGAAAAATCCGATACCCCTCGAGAGAGGAAGAGAGAGAGAAGCCGAAAGAGAAGGACGGAAGAGGGAAATGAAGAAGACAACATCTGGACATGAGAATTTGGAAGGCTGATTTGTTTCGCGCTATAGGCTGGCAAGGGCCTCGTCAAGGTCAACGGCAAGCCCCTCTCGCTTGTCCAGCCCGAGATCCTCCGCTTCAAGGTACGATTTCATTCCACGCGTGTCCATTTAGGAAAGGCCGGTCCGCAAGAGGAGGAACCAGGATGACTGGGACATGGGAAAATGAAGATCAAGCGCTGCGACGTTTGACTCTGCCTACGGACGAGAAGAACAAGCGCAGCGATTTCGCTCTCCACCACCTATACCCACGAAACCGAATCGAGAAGAAGGGGACATACTACAAGCGACCAGGGTCTTCAACGAGACGAGAGAACCATCCAAGCAGGAACCGACGAAGACTAACTCTGCGAAACACAGGTCTACGAGCCCCTCCTTGTCCTCGGCCTTGACAAGTTCGCCAACATCGACATCCGCGTCCGCGTCACCGGTGGTGGTCACACTTCCCAGATCTACGCCATCCGTCAGGCTATCGCTAAGTCGGTTGTCGCCTACTACCAGAAGTTCGTCGACGAGCACTCGAAGAACATGCTCAAGCAGGCCCTCGTCCAGTTCGACCGCACCCTCCTCGTTGCCGACAACCGCCGGTGCGAGCCCAAGAAGTTCGGTGGTAAGGGTGCCCGCTCCAGATTCCAGAAGTCCTACCGTTAAGCGGTACGCGTCGGATGGTTTCTTTTTCTTGCCCGAGCGGTGGGGAAGAAGGGATGTGCAGCACAACACCTTTGGGGGAAGCGCTGCGGGTTTCCGGGTCCGGCATTTGGTGTTTCCCGCGAAAAAATAGTTGGCAGTTACTGTTTTACGGGGGAGTCAAACGTGGATCAAAAGATCTGGTTCGTTCTTCTCGCGTCTCTAGGGAAATGGACCGGGAGTTCAGCCAGGGCTCGACATATGTGGGTCAGGTCGTGCGTGGGGTTCTAGCATCGCGCTGTCGTTCCCGCCGCCGCCGCGCCCTCGTCGATGCAATTGCATGGCATGCCTCGCGGTATCGCTGCTTGGCTTGGTTTGTAAAAGGGTCAGGCAGGCAAATGAAACATTGAAACTTCATGACACGGCGTTTTGGGCTCGAGTTTATGCGTGTGCCGTGTTTCTTTTTTCTCTTCCCCCTCTCTTTCTCTCTCGTCCTTTTGGCCGAGGAACTCGCATCCATGAGGCAATGGGGGGAGGGTAGGCATAAGACAGGAAGACGTCTCTCCAACAATGACATTGCAAAAACAATTTTGTGTGTCCCAAAACCTCGATACTAGTTGAAGCTTCATGCCCTGTCTCAATCCTCGGATGGCTCGCGTAGTTGGCGACTTCCAATCACCACCCAAACGGCTCAGACCATCCTATTTGTCGCATCGGATTTTCTTAGGCTATCCCATAGTAACTTGTTGGCACTCGTGTGACAGGATTGACTGAACAGTTTACTTTGAAGGCAAACGTTAGTCGGCCGCCTGCTCAACTAGCACCGAGGAACCCGCCACCCGAGCAAATGGACACTCACCCATACTCATGCCAGACGCCGCGCGCGGGTAGCCATATAGCCGGGCATACCCCCGTCTTCCATGTCTTGCAACCGAGCAAGGATGAAACAAATGCAACTTCACTCTTTTTACCCCACGACCTGTTGGAATCTTTTCCCTCTTGCGAGCAGGACTACTTCTCGAGGTCTCACCCACCCTAGATCGCAGACGAGTTAGACTCCAGACGAGTCAAGCGAACTCGCTTGAAGCTGTGCATGCGCGATATAGACCAAGCCACACACACACCCTATGTTTTCCAGCGTGGGTCAGTCCCGCCACCAATCGCCATGGCATCCCGACAGCGAAACCATGGTCTAGGGACCCGCACTTCTAGGGTTTGAAACGACGCACAGCTACCGCGACGGTCTATGATAGTGTATTCGGCCGGCATCTGCAGCGACTTCCCAAACAGCTCGTTTCGAGCTCATCCCCGATGGCACAATTGGCTAGCGCGTCAGACTGTTAATCTGGAGGTTGGTGGTTCGAGCCCACCTCGGGGAGAAACAGTGGTTTAATTCCACTAGGGTACACTTTCTTTTTCCTTTTTGCGTGTGGTTCTCGGTGTGGCCTCCGTATGTGCTGTCAGTCAAACCACGTTTTTGAGCCGGTTGCAGTCAAAGACTGTTAAGATTGGTGGTACAGTCTATTTTAATCTCTCACTAATTGTTTGTTGTCTTCTAAAATGTAATCTTTTTGTTGGGCTGTGTGTATCCGAACTTTCCTGACCTCATTCATCTATCTGTGCCTCTTAATTAACCAGCTTTGCCATGCATCTTTTGAATAAGAAGTAAATGTGTTGAATATCATAGACATGCCTGGCGTCGCTCTTGCTAACAAACTGCCTGCATAAGGCGCACACGGCTCGCGTGGCTACGATGTTCTTGGCCAGGTATTTTTTCGTCTCTGCAGGGCTCGGCGGCAAGAAAAACTGTCGCCGGCGTCGCCCATGTCAAAAGCGCGGGTTCCTTCCAGGCGCCCGGTCGACGGCCGGAAGCCCCGGTGCACGAATCCACTTTTGCCTAGGCGTGGATCCGGGAGCCTGAAGATGAGTGTGGCGAGACCGCAACGGCACCATCGCATTCTTGCCCAACACAAGGACGATTCAATCGGATCACAAACAAGCTTGGAGCTGTTTTCGCAAGACTGTTCTATTTTACCAGAGTTTCTGCTCTTCGATTAGCCTTTGCAGCCTTCGCCGCCCGATCATCATGTTGGGAGCCAAAGGACCACAGTACGCACAACATCCACAATGTCAAATTGACATTACTGTTCTTCATCCCCAGACACTCGTTTCAGTCCGACTGAAACATTGTGATACTTCTCCCGAGATTTAGGACAAAGAAAACAAGCAGATGACGCCCTCGTGGCGGCGAACTCCGATTTCTTTGACGAAGTACTTGCGGCTGCGCAGAGTCCGCATGCAAGCCACCATTTTTTTCAAATTCCGAACAATCCATTCGGCTCGTTATTCATTATTGCACCCTTCACCTTCTGTCCTCTCCATGGCCTGCAAACAGTAAGTAAGGCTTATGAATCTTACCTCTCCCCACCTGAATGATGGTTCAATCCACTGTGGCTGGATAAGTGATAAGGATCTCACTACAACTCAATAAGTTTGCCGGTCAAAACGTGTGCCTTCAAGGCTCGTTTTCTGAAAGATAAGGGAAGCAAGCCATGGCCAATAACCATGCAAAGAGACTCGAGTTTACAGCATGCGCCTTGCCTTGAGCCAGGCATTGAAAATTACGATCGATAGCTCTCTATTCATTTGAGCTATTACAAGACTCCGTTCTTTTACCCCCTCTTCTCGCATGATTGTGACATCGTGGATACTTCCCTACTCTCTTCTGCCCTGCCCCCCCTCCCCCACGCGCAAAAATAGAACCCAAGATGAAGACAATGTTGCGAGCTTTTGCCATCTTCAAGGACTCCAATCCCGATCCATAGAAGTACTAAGGTACGTGGCCAAGGCGGTCCCTCTTGAGGTCGCACAGGTACACAATATGGAAAAAAAACAACAATAGGAGATCCATAGAAGTACGAGAACCTAATGCACCTCTAAGCTCATGGAGTGACATTTATAGACCGCGAACGGCATGCGCAGACATTCCTAGCGCCGACGCAAACATCATGTTGCCCCTGAGTCGTCGCGCACAGCCATACTAGCTTGTTGTTAGTCTATGCTCACCATGCTGATCTGCCATCCAACGTGTCAAAGCTTTCGACTCGGGATGCAAGCGAGGTTTCTGCTAGTGGCAACTCCCAGATGGCATCGTCCGATGTCGGCTGGGGGCGGCCAGGCGATGGCTCGCAATGGTCTCATCTGTGGACCCTCGTCCAGCGATGAGTCGATGACGGGCACAATCCAACGTTTGCCCGACAAGCATCTGCTAGGTGGGTGTAGCCAAGACATTCACAACACCCTCGCTAGAGAACACAGAATTGGGCTCGCCAGATCAACTGCCGGCAGTCATGCCATTGACCTCGCTTGTCCCGGCCCGACCGACAGCAGCAGCCGGTATGGCGCATGGATTCCCCACGATGATTGAAGCTACATTTCTTAAAGAATGACAGTGCCAAGGCTAGTTCTCCTCTGGCCACCGGTGCGGGTTGCCCGGGGAAAAGACATCCGCCCTCAGCGTATTTCTTGCCCTCTCCCCTCCCTCTCTGCTGAGACTCCCAGGCCTGTCAACATCATGGCCGAGTTTGCTCGTGGAAGCCTGCCCTGACGTCTATCCAACTTACCCAACCTTCGCGGACAGAGAGAGAGCCCGACGACAAGCCAGAGTAAGGAAGGATTCCAAGTCCACAGGAACCACCGGAAGCTCGTCCAGGATGGCCGCCGCCGGGCGATTCTTTGCCCTGCTCATTTGCTTCTTTGGGGCGGGCAGCCTCGTTGCCGCGGCAGATTTGTCGTATCAGGGCATCCCAAGCTGTGCCGTGAGTAGATCTCAGACAGGACATCTCGATATGATGGAGCTTCTTACACACATAGGTCGACTGTATCTTCCAGGAGATCAGCCATAGCGATTGCGCCATTACGAATCAAACATGTATGTGTCACGATGATGTGCTGGCTGGCTACGTAAAAACATGCGTTATGGCCAGCTGCACAGTCAGAGAAATGCTAGGTAAGCGACAGACTCGACTTCATCGCGCCCAAAGCAGGGGATTGATGCTCATCGTTACAACGCATAGCAGCCCAAAATCAGTCGTTGGCTGCCTGCGGAGTGCCCGTATCTCAGCACGATGAAACTGTGAGATGGTTTCGACCGATCATTTTCGCCCTCCCGACCTTCTTCCTCTTCGTCCGAGTTGTCAACAAGTGCATGAAGTTATCAAGTTGGGGCTGGGACGACACGACCATTATGATTGCATATGTATGGCTCACTGCACCCAGCTACCAGACCGCTTGGAAAGCTGACCGTCAATCTTCCAGGCTGTTCTAGTCGCGTTTCTGCCGGCGGCCTATATTGGTAAGTATCCCTCAGTTGTGTTCAGTTGTCGTGAAATTGACATTCGCTTTGCAGCCGAAAGATCCGGTATAGGGAGGGACATTTGGACCCTTACTCCTGAACAAATCACCGAGTTTCTTTTCGTAAGACGACAATCCACCCTCGGCGTTCTCGTCTTTCATGACGGACATCACTGACTGAGATGAAGGTGTTTCTTATATTTAGCACGCTGTACATGGTCTCTCTGGCCTTCATCAAGTCTTCGATCCTGTTTCTCTACCTACGCATTTTCCCCGATGAAATGTTCAGGAGGGTGTTGTGGGGTACGCAGCTTTTCAACCTCCTCCTATGGATCACGTTCGTCACGGGCACGTTTGCCGCCTGTCAGCCCCTGAACTTCTTTTGGAACGGATGGAAGAGAGAGATGGCGGGCAAGTGCTTCAACCTGAACGCTTTTGCCATGTGTCATGGCGTGCTCAACGTCGCATTAGATGTCTGGATGCTTGTACTGCCGGCCACCCAGATCTACGGGATGAGAATGAAGCTCAAGACGAAGTTGGGCGTAATGCTGATGTTCGGCGTTGGCATATTGTGAGGGAGAAACTGCCTTGCTTTGAACCAATACCCATCGCTAACTCAGAAAAGCCTCACAGCAGTCAGTGCCTACCGTATCAAGGCGCTTCTCGTGTTTGCGACATCATTCAACGTCACAGGTGAGCTCCTCCTCCTGCAACCATCATAGCTGTTCTCCCGCATCTTCTGACCAGCGATGTTTTGCCAGCCGACTCGTTTCAGGGTTCCCTCTGGTCCTCGATCGAGCTCTGCGTGGGGGTGTTTGTCGCCTGTCTCCCGAGCGCGCGCCAAGTCTGGAGGATACTATTTCCCAAGATCCTCGAAGCGATGCATATATCAAGCAACGGTTCCAACGCCACAGGCCAGGCCTCAAGAACGTTACCAGGCGCTCACGAAAGACCACGCGTGATGTTATACGACGAGTCGTCGATAGCGCATCTGGTCGGAGATTTCAACAAAATCGACCTCAACAACCTTAGCGACTCGAGCCCGACGGAAGCTGAGCTTCCGCGGACGCCGAAGAACCGAGTTGAGACCAAAGAGGAACCCGGTTCAGGCAGCTCTAGAGGCAGCTGAGAGCAGAACGCGAGGGGGGTATGGGGCTTTATGGGATTCGGGAACGGCTCGAGGCAGTCGACTTGAGCACTTGCAACAATGGCAAACCAATCGACCGGAAATGTCAACGTATTTCAACGATGCACAGAAACCGAAGAAGCAGGCACAAGATGTGACACTCGCAGGGGTGCAGACAAAACAATCCGCGGCGGATCAGTTTCCGGCTTACGAGCCCAGGAGAGTCTTGTCTGCCGCATGTCGACGAACTAGGAACGGACATGAACCACGGGTTGGCTTTCAGGTCACGCTGCATGACCGGCGCTCAGATCCCGGGCTATCATGTCCTGGATCAGGCCAGAGAGGAGGAGAAGAAGGCTCGAGGTGTACAATAGCCATTGCTGCAACGACAAAAGTACACGGCCAATTGGTTAGCGGAAAGTGGGCGATAGGACTGTTGTAACACTTGTCTAGAGTTGATCTCTGTCTTGTTGTATAAATGCACAACGGAGGTACTAAAACAAGGTACATCAGTTCTAGTTCTTCAATAGAATGATGGAGAAACAAAAGGCGAAAGGGTTATTCGGAGAGATTGCGCCCTACCGGTCATCGATGGGACTTCCCAATCAACACCCACTCATGTGCCTCCAAACGTCGACTTGTGACCTTTTTGCGTGTAAGCCGGGCCGCCTTGCCAAGTCTGAGCTGCAGCCGCCTACTGAAAGAGGGGGTATTGGGGCTGCGTAGGCAGGATAGAGCCAGACTTCTTGGCCGCTTATGACATATCTCGCCACCCAGCATCCCCCATTTGTAGTAGAGCGGACAGAGTGTTTGGACGAGGAGAAGCTCGACTCTTCCCATCTAAAAAGCAGCGCGCACCAGTTTCGTTTGAGCCACGAGAATGGCGCAGCAAGAAGACACTCGTCGGGACCCAGCAGGTACCTCGCCCTATCTCTCTCTCTCTCTCTCTCCGCGCACGTCGGATTCGAGAACCTACTGACCCGATCAGAGGAGGAAGCAGCCGTCAAAAGACTTGATCCTGCGGCCGAGGCACCACGACAAGGCGAGAGAGAGAAGCCCGGTGACGAGGGCTGGGAGGTGGTGGCCAAACCGGGAGGCGAGCAAGAGTCTCATGGAACGGGATTCTCGAGCAGCTTCGACCTGCAGCTCGGCTGGGGAAGCTGGAGGACTTCCGTCTTCAGCTGGGATGTGAACGTCAGGAGGGGAGGAGGGCATGCCCATCTTCCCACCGACTCACAGGCACCGGGCAACACTGCACACGAACCAGAGACAGAAGGCAAGGGGGCCGCAAAGCAACAGTGATGGTCAATAATCGATGGGCTCGGTTGATACTGGAGGATAATATTCATCTTTTGCGCTTTTCGGTAACCGCCATCAGGTGGTGCAGCAGAGCAATCAACGAGTCCCCCCGAACCCCCTTATGTGTACGGCAGAGATGGAGATGTATGGGAGAGTATTTGCTAGCGAAGTGTCCTTGTGTTTCTTGCTGGTACCGGCGGCGACTGGTCTCCCAGGGCTGCTTGCATAGAGCATTCTGTCATTTAGTTGCGACAAAGTGTCGCCAGGACGAACAAAAAACAAAAACCCCCTTTTGGTCAGTCAGTATGCATGCATGTACGTTCGTTTCCAACATTGTTTATTCCCGAGAAGCATGTTGGTCCCGAGGAGAAGATTATCGAACATAACGGAAAGGCCAGTCCGAAGGAGATGCGAAACCGCTCCTGGAAGATCCGAAATGGAATCCGAAGCAGCGACACGTTATCACGACCCCTCAAGTTGCTGTATTCATGGACTAGCCGATCCTCAGGGCTGATCCTCGGAGCGAACAAAGGGCTCTGTCTGTGGTGATGCCTGAGCGGTCTCAAACCCATGAACCCTCGAGGCCTCCCTCACCGGTTCATCCGAAGATTTAGTGCAACGGCTCATCGCCACCGTAAAAGGATCAACAAGGCCACCGGATCCCTCATCTTTTCCCCTCACAAAGGTTTCTCGCGCCCGACCGGGCCTTGGCAAACATAACCCCCCCCCCTTCCCGTCGCTCACCTCCAATCGGTCATTTTCCCAGGTCACCAAGTCTCTGCCCACGAGCCGGGGCTCATGTCCAGTTGTTCTTGGCTCTCACGCGGCGTGCAGAGGTGGGGAACGAGAAGCAGCTAGATGTCTAGTCGCCGTGGTCTACATCACACAGATCTTGCAGGTCGTCGTGGGATCACCGGCAGTGGTCTAATCAGGGGGGCACAAAGAGCACCCCCCTCCCGCCAAGGAGTCGATGAGACGACTTTGTATCGCGCGCGGGGGTCTCCAGATCCAGCCGCCGGGAACGTCGCACTGAATGTTCCGGATGGCAAGGAAAAGAAGACCAGTCACATGGCATAAGGGATTAGATTCATGTTTAGCAAACCTCTGGGAAGGTAGAGGGAAGAAGAGCATACAAGAAGGACGAAAACCCTAGCAGGTATGTCCTGCCTGGCATTTGCAAGGCTTCTCGCATTAACATAATCGCCATGAAAACAATTGGGGCAAAAAGAGATGTCGTCCCTCACATCGCTGAAAGGGACACACATTCGATCCAGACGGGACTCGAACCCGCAATCTTCTGATAAATTTCCGAATCTTCATTTTGTGAAAATCAATCGAAGTCAGACGCCCTACCAATTGAGCCACCAGACCGAAGGATGAACGGTGATGAGTAGTGCTTACTCATCGATGCAAGATGGGCGTTGCCAACATCACTATAGACTGAATGACTGATTGATCCTCTTTTTGGAGCGGAGCACAGCTGGAAGTGGATACTAAATAGACTCAGTGGATACTCTGTACACATACGTACATCATGCGTCGCCCTGAGACAAACTTACACATGACGTGACGCGAGACGGCAGCGGTGCGGATTTTACCAGGTACGTTTCGGAGGCCGAGGTTAGTTTTAACGGTATTATCAATTGAATATGTCCACTAGATTATTTGCGCCGTGGACGCTCTGGTATGCCCTCCCCATGTTCTATACTTGGCCGAAAGAGAGAAGGCAGCCAGCGAAACCCCGTTAGGGCCAGTCCCCTCCCTCTATGGCGCCTATGAGAAAGAATACCGACGGTAGAAAACCAACAAGTCTTTTTTTTCCCTCCCTTCTCCAGCCAAGTCTCGCCATGCTGATGATGGTCTTGCAATCCCCCCCCCCCCAAAAAAAACCGATCCCCGACTCTTCCCCCATATGGGGAACCCCCGCCTCACAGTCATTAACACAGAACCAATGGAGGCAGCCTAGGCCTTGTACCAGTTCTCGGGGGCGTCGCCCAGGCACTCCCCGACGGTGACTGCGCGGTAGCCCTTGGCCTTGAGGGTGTCGATCATCTTCTGGGCGAGGGAGACGACGGTCTGCTCGTGGACGTCGTGGGACAGGACGATGGCGCTGCTGGAGGCCGGATCGTTGCTGAGATCGTTGTTGAACTTCTCGGCCGAGATGTGGGTCGTGTCGGGCGTGTTGTTCTCAAAGTCCTTGGTGTCGAGGTTGGTGCCGATGACGTGGTACCCCAGGCCGGCGAGGTCGGAGAGGCAGGCCTCGTCGCACGAGAGGAAGGGGGCGCGCATGTACTTGGGCGCGAAGCCGGCGATGCGGCGGGTGGCGTCCTCGAGCTGGGTCATCTGGGAGATGCGGTCGGCCGAGGAGAGGGTGTTGAGGTCCGGGTGGGCGTAGGTGTGGGAGCCGACGAGGTGGCCCTCGTTCTTCATGCGGTTGATGGTGTCCGGGCCGATACCCTCCTCGATGTTGGCGAAGTTGTTGCCGTTGACGAAGAAGGTGGCCTTGACGTCGTTGGCGGCGAGGATGTCGAGCAGCTGCGGCGTGAAGGTGAAGGGCCCGTCGTCAAAGGTGAGGGCGACGACGCCCGTCTGCGTGCACTGCGAGATGACCTGGCCGACGGGGGGGCCCTGGCGGCGGGTGAGAGGGCTAAGGGAAGACATGTCAGTTTCATGCCGACGTCCGAGGGCGAAGCCAAGAAGACGAGAGGCAGAGGAGCCTCCCCCTCCTCCCCCACCCCGGGCTTCTGGAGTGTGTACACATACCTTGCGTAGGCACCTCCGGCGAGGGCAAGGACCGCAGTAGTAGCGCTAAGAGCAGAGGAGTACATGCTTGCTGTCGTGGATAAGACTCAAAGCAAGGTGAGAATGGAAGAACGACGACGCAGGGGCAGCAGGAGAAAAGCGAGACTGGGGGGGGGGGATTCGGGCGCGAGGAGTTGATATTAAGCTTGCTTGGCTGGTGACAAGCTGGTTGCAGGATGGAGCAATAAGTCGAGGGGTTGGTAGGACGAAGGGGGCGATGGGGAGGAAAAGGCAGACGACTTATATGAAGAGTTGGGACGTTACGGAGAAGAGGTCTGAACAAGGGGACATGGAACAGTGTGGACGGGTCTGAGTTGACGATGGGTCCCAGCCAAGAGTTCACTCACGTATGGGTCGACCTGTACAAGAATAGAGTCTAATGAGATTTCCCGCTACATTGATAGATGGACCAACCTGCATAGCCTGGTGACCTGGGTGGCCTGGAGGGATGACGGTCGAGACGGATCGCCGCATCCTGCCCCATCGTGGAGAGAAGTTTGAGAAACGGGACGAGGACAACGACCAACGACCGAACGACCGAACGACCGACGACGGTGCCCCTCCCCCATTCACCCTGCATAGAAGCAAGCAAGCAAGCAAGCACTTTGCTTCAAGAACCCGCGCGGAGGGGTTGGGCTGGCCTGTTCAGCCCTGAGCGCCATGGTGTCTTGGCGGGGCGTGAAAGGAGCCACGCCCGATGAGGCTACGATACGAGGCGCGTGGACTGCACATTGGTTGTTGGCACGGTGTGAGGCATCGATGGGGCAGGGTACATAGTAAGCTGGGGAGAGAGAGGGGAGAAGAGAGAGTATCCGTAGTGTTGTCGTGTTTGGGGGATCCGCGGCGCGTTTTGACGTCAAGGGGGCTTAGGGGAGCATGTAAGCTGACTGGGCCGGAATCTCCTCTCATGACGGCCCGAGGAGGAAATAAGAAAACTGAAAAGGAGCCAAAAAAAAAAAGAAAACAAAAACGGGGGGGGGGGGATCNCTGGATGGAGCTACGAGCGGGTGTTGTTCATCGGGATGTGGATGGACCGACGACGCCCGAGAGCTGTCGGCCGACTTCTCGTCATCCTTGACCAGGGATGTGCCCTAAAAAGGACGAACAGGCAGACAGACAGACACCTTGCGTTAGCGATGAGGTGAACGGCGCCAAAACGGTGAGTTTGGGTGGTCAGTCCACTGTCAGTTGAGAGTTGCGGTGGCGTCCAACATCGGCCGGACTCGAGGAGAGCCAAGGATCGTCGAAACCTTTATCGGG
>NWBT01000048.1:2029994-2065671 GCA_003386485.1 Colletotrichum lentis
TACTGTGGACTTATTGTTGCCGTTCGAACGAGTGTTCGGACGGGCGACGGGTGATGTGCGACAGGGGGGGGGCCTACGCCAAGGGAGGAGGGGAAACAGACGGTCGGATTGGCACATGCTCGACGCCGCCTGCCTTGAGTCTTCGGGGTGGCCCAGACCGTCGACATAGCCAAATCGTCTCTGCAGTTGGCCGAGATCGTGAAACCTCGTTCAAACCCGGACAGCTCTGACTGAGGCAAGGGATCAGAATGAGAATGAGAAGGAGGGAACGACGGCGCCTTTCTGGCGGGATGGCGCTTGGATGACAGGGTGACGGGCGACGGACGTCGGATGACAGGCGAAGTTGACCTGGCCGTCATGGCGAGTCTGGTATAAGACAGCTTTGCCGCCGAGTTGTCCCCAGAAGGGCCTCGTTCACGACATCGCTGCTGCCTCGACCGTGGCCTCTCCGTCGGGTTATCTCCAACTCCCGTTCGTTGTCTCTTTTCATTTTCCTTCTCGCCCATCCAGTTTCCCTTGCCACGCGTCCTGCTGAGCAGGCCCTCGTTCTTTCCTGTGACACTCCTTCAGTAGACATTCAGCATTCGTTTCATCATGATCCCCCAGGCGGCGACCCTCTTGGCTTACGCCACCCTCCTCGCCACGGCAAGCCCCGTTATCCAGCCCAGAGTCGTCACCGAGCTCAACGAGGAGGCCACCAAAGAAGCGCACCAGCGCGACGACGCGGCCACCCGCGCCTTTTCCGACATCCAAATCAAGACGGCCGACGGCAGGTGTCTGTTCGTCGACAAGCTGTCGGGCGACTTCCGGGCGAACCTGACCCCGATCCAGGTCGCCGACTGCGGGGCCAAGGACGGCCAGGGCTGGGATGTCATTACCGCCGGAAAGCACAATGACCAGCCCGGCACGATGCTCATCGTGAGCACTCTGGTGAGAGCCTAACGTGTGTGTGCCCCCCGGGGGGGGGGGGGGNCGAGCACGAACCGTAAGACGCAAGCGTGCTTCAACTTTGACCCGCGCCGTCCGGCGGGCAACCAGGTCAACCTCTTCTCGT
This sequence comes from Colletotrichum lentis, assembly GCA_003386485.1. NCBI lineage: Eukaryota > Fungi > Ascomycota > Sordariomycetes > Glomerellales > Glomerellaceae > Colletotrichum > Colletotrichum lentis. The sequence goes on from NWBT01000048.1 coordinate 2,031,049, forward strand.
GCGGCGGACGCGCGGCCGGCGAGGGCCTCGTGACGGACTCGCAGCTGTTCGCGCTAGACACGGGCGCGGCGGCCCCCCCCTCGACGTTCCAGCCGAAGAACGCCAAGGGGAAATGCTTCACAGTCAAGGACAACGCAGTGGACGTGGCGGACTGCGTCGCCGGCGATAAAACGCAGTCGTTTGCGTTCGGGTCTGCCGCGGGTGGTACCGGCGGCGGGGAGGAGAAGGGCGCTCAGAAACCTGGCCCTTCGACGACGACGACGACCGCTGCGGCCGTAGCTACCGGGAATCCGGTGGCCGACTGCGGCGGCGGCGGCGAGAAGACTGTCACCATGACGATCACGGCCACGGTCAACCCGGGCCAGGGCAAGGCTGGCAATGCGGGCAACATCAGAAACCCCGGCAACCTCCCCCTGGCCACGCTCGCGCCCGAGGTGACGTCCGCATCTGCTTCGACGCCGCCTGCCGCCTCGACTGCCCCCGCTGCTGGAAATGGAAATGGAAATGATAACAGAAACGGAAACGGAAATGGAGGTGGCAACGGCGGCACCGACGGCGGTCAACACGGAAACGTCCCCGCCGTCAACCCCACGACCCCGGTCCCTGTCTCCCGCGCTGGCGGCACCCTCAACCCGACGGCGGCGGCCGAGGCGCACGCATTCGACGCGACCGCCACGCGGGCGTTTACAAAGGTGGCCATCCGCGCGCCCAACGGGCAGTGTCTCTCGGTGGACCCGACGGCGGGCGACTTCCGGCAGAACCTCATCCCCGTGGGCCTGGCGGCGTGCGACGGCGCGGCGGCGAACCAGCAGTTCGACGTGGTCACCGGCGGGAAGCACAACGACGGCAAGGACAACGGCGCGCTGGTGGTCAGCAGCCTGACGAACGGGTGCGTCAGCACAGACGGGCGGCGGGCGGCGGGGGACACGGTGACCATCTTCTCGTGCGGGGGCCGGGCGGCGGGCGAGGGCCGGACCGACGCCGGGCAGCTGGTGAGGATCTTTGGGGAGAGTTTCCTGTGGTCGCCCGTCAACGACGCGGCTTCGTGCGTGGTGCCTGGGGACCGGGGGCGGGTGGTCACGGCGGCGTGTAAGGGGGACAACAGCGAGACGTACACCATCGTTGCCTGAGAACAAACAAATACACTGGGCCTCAAACAGCAGGTGGACGAAGCTTGAAGCAGGCGACCGGCACCAGCCGAAAGCTTGATCGCTGCCACTGTTGAGAGACTCCGACGGTCCAATGGGCGCTAAAAGGGATATGGAAGTGGGGGGGGGGGCCACGAGGTGCTATTGGCCGCCAAGCGACGTCATCAAAGGGGGGATCCAGGTGCTGTATTAACGTAGGTACGGAGTACCTAACTACACTACCTATCTAGGCAGCTGTCCACTGAACCGAGCTTGTTCCCTCGGCTTCCACCTCCCAAGTTGCCACTAAATCGTCGCACATTTGCTTTTCACATCCTCACATCTTCACAATCCCGCCTCTCAACAAGTTACAACACAACCCTCTACCGTCTCATCTCGCTAACGGAGATGCCCGGGCTCTCTCGCAGCTGCATTACTAAAGATACCAGCCTCGCTATGTGCGGCTGAGATAGCCCGTCTTCCTTCAATGCCCGATGCCTGATTCGACGCCTCGACACGACGACCCAAAACCGCGGCTTCTCCCGACCGTCCGAGCCAAGGACCCGCGCCGTTGAAGTCCCCTGGATCCCGCCCGCATTCAGCACGGCCACCACGCGACAAAGCTTCGTCGTTTAAACCGTTCATGTCTTAGGCCAAGTGGCCCGGCTCTCCAACCTTTGTTCATCTCTTCTTCACTCCATCCATACATCCGCACACCCTCGTCCCGCCGAGGCCTACTGGGCCATGTTGTCTGACTCTGCCGACTCCTTCGGCGCAACAATGTCCAAAACTGTCAGCGAACCCGATGACCGCTCGCGTGCCGTCCGATTCCCCTCGCTCGAGATCGACACCCACGACTACGCCACCTCCCCGACCTCGCCCACCAAAACCCGCGCGTCTGCCGCCCCCCGCGACACCATCGGTGCGCCTCTCACCCGCACATCCACCGACAAGACCCTGTCCCCGCTGCGACGCCGAGCCGGCACCTTTAAGCCCGTCCAAGACTATGGCGACTTTGACATGTCGCGCCCTGGCTGGCAGCCCGGCTCCGAGCCCGGCTTCGACCCCAACAAGTCGGACGGAGGCCATGCCTCCATGCCCACCCTCCGCGCAGACTGCGAAATCTCCGTTTTCGACTTTAGCCAGGCCAACATGGTCCAGCACAAGTTTGGCAACGACGACTTTATAGAGTTTCTGAAAAAGCCCCAGGAGTCATGGGTCAAGAGCCGCTGGATCAACGTCAACGGCCTCAGCTGGGACGTCATCCAAGCCTGTGGCCAGTGTTACAAGCTGCATAAGCTGGCTATCGAGGACATCATGAACACGAGAAACCGCACAAAGGCCGACTGGTACGCCAACCACGCCTTCATCGTCCTGACCCTGCAGAAATTGGTGCTCCTCCTCGAAGACGACAGCAGCAGCAGCAGTAGCAGCAGCAGCAGCAGCGACGACGACTCGGACGACGGCGCCAGCCTCAGAACCAGCAAGTCCGCCAAGGGCCTGAAGAAGCTGAAGCGCGCATTTACTATGAGCGCCAAGCCGCGTCAGGACCCCGAGGTCGGTAGACAAGCCGCCGGTAGGCCTACCGTCGTGACCCAGGGCAGCGGCTACCAGCTCAACCACCACACGAGCAACCTCTCTCAGCTGCCCCAGACGGCCTTTGTCCGCACCCTCCAGCGCTACCACGCCTCTGCCAACGAGGTCCGCACCGAGTACATGGAAACGCACTCCTCTCTCATCTCGCGCGGCCTGGCCGTCTCCGCCGAGCAGGTTGCCATCTTCCTCACCTCGGACAACACCGTCATCTCCTTCTTCGAGATGTCTGCCGAGGACATTGAGCGTCCCATCACCGTCCGCCTGGGCGACCCCTCGACGATCCTGAGGCAGTCGTGCGATGCCTCGCTCGTCGTGCAGGCCATCATCGACGCCATCATCGACCTCGCCATGCCCCTGACGGCCGTTTACAGCGACGTGATCGGCGACCTCGAGCTCGACGTGCTCACGTCCCCGAGCATCAAGCAGACGCGTAGCCTGTACATCTGTGTCAGCGAGATCAACAAGATGCTCACCTTCCTCAACCCCATCGACAACCTCGTCAACGTGCTGCGCGACCACCGCACCGAGCTATCGCAGGACGAGGCCGCCCGCCAGCTGCAAAACCCGGCCACCGGCGTCATAGTCACACCCCTTACCCACACCTACCTCGGCGACGTGCTCGACCACTGCGTCATCATCACCGAGAGCATGCAGCAGATCAAGCGCTCCGCCGACAACCTCATCGACCTCATCTTCAACACCATCTCGGCGAACCAAAACGAGAGCATGAAGCAGCTGACCATCATCACCATCATCTTTCTGCCATTGACCTTCTTGACCGGGTATTTTGGTCAAAACTTTGAAGACTTTCCCGAAATCGGCAACAAATGGGGCATTCGGTTTTTGTAAGTGTTGCCTCGATTCATTTTTCCCTTTCCATTCCCCTCTTTCTGTTTCGTACAAATCTCCAGCGGACATTCCGGGGGCTTTTGAGCCCACTCCAATGTAGCCTTTGGCTAATCAGAACCTCATCGGTTACCGCGTAGTTGGATCATTGCCTGTCCGGTCGTCTTCTGCACCATCCTCATTATGATGCGCTCTTGGATATGGTCCTGGTGCGTTTCCTTTTGGCAGAAGCGCAAGATCAGTGCCGAGAGAAAGAAGCAGAAGAAGAGAAGGGCCAGGAGGGCGAGGAGGCGGGCCAAGGCGGATTAGGGGTGCCGTCACCGTTGGAGTCTTTCTCCCCGCCATAGACCGAGTGGAGTGGCTTGTTTCGTTTGTCAGTGATACCCTAAATAGACGGCCTGATAGATTTTGTTTTTTGTTTTCTGCACGGGAAAAGTATTTTCCCCCTTCCTTTTCTGTCGGCATGCGAGATCTGCCTGTAGACCACGCTGCATGTGCCTCGTTGTCTGCGTCCCGGCACGGCCTCGTATCAATATATCCTCAAGGTGACTGACCCGGCCACCTTGAAGGTGCCGCGGCAGATGTGCATTCGGCCAGCTTCGTATTGCCAATATTTCCCATGCCCCGAAACGCCAATCGCCAGGTTTTTGACGCGATACACATAACACAACGGCCGATGAGGCTGCCTCTTGCACCCGATGGCAGATGACACAAACGGTACGGCCGCCAAAGCCAACGCTGCGTCTGTTCCGGTGTGCATAAATAACCCCCCTTCCCCGGTGTCTCTTCTTCTCCCGCTCTGCGAGAGATGGTTGACCTTTTTTTTCGTCGAGCTTTCAAAGTGAGTGAGAAAAGTTTCTCCTTCCAGCCCAAAGCTTTTTCTTCGCGCCGCCAGACCCGCGTCTACAGCCGTAAGCTCACACAAAACAAAAACACACACAAACACACACATGCCATGAAGACAACCACGATCCTCGCGGCGGTCCTGGGTCTCGCCGCCCCCGCGCTAGCGCAGTGCGGCGTGCCCAGGGATGCCAAGTGTACCACGCCTGGCCAGATCGCGTGCGAATACATGGGCGGCCACATGGTACGTCGTTCGTCTCCCCTTCGCTCCCCACAACCACAAAATGGACAAAGGTGCAATCCTGACGTTTCCCCTTGTGTTTTTTTCCCCCCTGCTCCTAGCTGTACTGCGACGGCCATTGGAAAGCCGGCACGAACTGTGCCGCCTACCACAGACCCTGCCTCTGCGAAAAGGGCACATGCGGTCCATGAGGTTTTGCGGCGGCGGCGGCGGCGGCGGCGGCTGCTGCTAGAGGCGGCTTCCACTTTGTTTGAGGGTGTCGGAAGAACGTGACGAGTGTTTTTGGGAGGATAGATACGTATCTGGGTAACGGGAACAGAGCCTGCAGGAGAAATTCCGTGTGTGTGTGTGCTGGGACGCTACGCTGTTTGATGGCCATCTGCTTTTGGTATTGGGCGTAATGGGCGAAGACACACCGGCTCAGCGAACGGAGTTTTGAGTTGGTTCGAATCGAGAGACGCGATGCATCATCCCTTGACTTGCGGTTCTCCCCGATGCTCTGTCCAAGTCCCGTTTCACCACTTCACACAACCCGGCTCTCCGCCCCGCTGGTAACGACCGTACGAGGGAGGTCTCCAGCCCCAGACAGCCTCCTCCTCGGTACATCATCGCACGAGCTAGGCATCGGTAGACGGTTCCGAACACTGGCGTGACGTCTGCAGTTTCCAGCAAAGCCAGCAACACACACAGTACTGTTAGCGGATGATCTCGGGAGGGCTCACGTACAAAGATCACCCTCCTCTCTTCATCGTGAGATGCTTGTCAGTGAAATCTGCTACCACGGGAAGACGATAGCCAATAACCACATCGCATTTCTTCCCGCACGCCTCTGTTAAGATATATTCAAGGAGTCCGAAGATCCTCACAGGAAAGGGAAAGGGATATGCCTCTGAAGAATCTTCCATTGACGTCACGCCTCGTCGCTATATTTACATGCGAAAGATTCTTTCTTGATCACTTGCTACAGGTCTTGGTCCTCTGTTTTCCTCGTCCTTGGGCATTTTTAGAAGCAACCTGTCGCTATACTATCATGATTTCACCGCTGTTCATTGCAATGCTTCTGAGCCCGTTCCAACCATGCGAGGGCTCGCCAATCTTCCCAGAGCGTTATGGCGTCAAATACGCGCCGAACTTCATCGACGCAGGGAACGGCCCCCAGATTGTGGCGCCAGACACGCCATACGTGGCAGCAGCAGGCCGGAACAAAGCTGTACTTTATCGACACCCAGTTCGATCCCTGAGACTGCGAAGCACATCAAGGAACAGACCGAGTGGGCAAGTGTTTTGGTAGGCCCAGAAGACGTCATCCAAATCGACGAGATCTCGGCTACGGCGGAAGTCAGAAATGTTCCGACCAACGAAACACTATTCGTCTTCGACCCTAGCTACGCTAGAGTGCTATTTGCAAAAGGAATCAACAGGCGCAATCCAGAGCTTCAACTGCCTGAGCATAAGCCTGCTGGCGACTGGCTGGTGACCTACGATATCGGAAACCCGTTGACAAAGAGGATAGATAGGGTCGTGCTACGATCACGGCTGTAACACTGGCACAGTATATTGACAGCAGACGAATGGCAACTATGACCTCTGTCGCACCACCGATAGGGTTGACAGCAAGTATGACCATTGCCGTCGGCCCATCGGCGCATGCTGGCCGCTCTGCGGTATAACGTATACGCGAACACGGATAGGAACTAGCCCCGGGGATAGGAAAAGCTCCTGTGAAGAATCTCCTGACCCCTGCAAGCCTCGCTGTCTATAGTTTCGAGGGGCCGTATAGAACGGCTCTGGGCCGGGCATGCCCTTTCTCTTTAAACTTTCCCCGTTTGGTGTTTTGACTTCCAACTCGATTGAATGGGCTTGAAATGATGTATCCTGATACGATTGGTTCGTAAGCAATGGCATCTTGGAAAATCAGTCGCGGGGGCGGGGGCGTGGCGCTCAGCATCGCTCTTTCAAGCCCAAGAGGTTCTCAACGCCATGTGCGCGAGGTCATGTGGACATTAAAGCCCCACGATGTTTCGGACCCCTTCGTGCCGTCCATGATGCAGCCACACAAGCCGTCATCAGACCATTGTCGAGTGGACAGCTACATTGATCAATGTTGATGGACATTTGCCGAATGGCCGTGAGTCTTTTCTATGGTGCCCGTTATGCGTTTGCGCTTTTCAAACAAGGTCTATTGACCTGTTCCCCCTTCCACCTCTCACGCAACAGCGAGAGCAACCGTCACCGGCGCCTCACAAACTTGGTGTGCCGGCCGTTGGCGACGGTGGCGCCCCGCGTCCCATCGGCGGCGACCTTGTAGATGTTGACGTGGGTGAATGCCAGGCTGCCGCCGACCTTCTCGATGCGGCCCTCGATCTCGATCTCGTCGCCGACCTTGGCCCCCGACAGGTAGCTGATGTTGATGTCCACGCTGACGCCCGTCGCGTCGCGCAGGTCCCAGGACGCGATGGCGAGGCCGCCGGCCCAGTCGACGATGGTGGCCGAGACGCTGCCGTGGATGCTGCCGGCGGTGTTGAGGTGGTTCGCGGCGACGGGGAGCCGCGCGATGACGAGGCCCTTGGAGGCGTGCGTCAGCCGGATGCCCGGGCTGAAGAGGAAGGCGTAGATGGGGGATGCGTTGCAGCGCGTCGAGATGTAGTTCTCGATGTGGGCGAAAGTGGCCGGGTCCGATTCCGCGGCGACGGCGGGGGCGGCCGGGGGCTGGGACGGCGTGGAGGACATCTTGTGTGTGGCGGCTCTCGATGAGCTGGACTAGTTGGGAGTGAGCGAGATTTGAGCCAACAGTAGTTCGTGATGAGGCCGATGGCGACACCGATAGTTGAGAGTGAGGGCGGATGTGAGTTGTTTTGAGTGAGACAGACTGGCGGGCCGAAGCACGTGCATCGAAGTTTTCTCCGACCGTCGGGCGGATTCCGTCCGAGATCGGCCCCCCCCCNATCGTCAAAAGCGGCACCATCGCTCCGGGCGACCCTCCGGAGCGTCGAAGTAAGGCACTTGGTGGATGCTGTTTGATGTTCGGTCGCCCGCTTACTAACCCCCTTTGCATTCAATCACGCAGACGAACCCCCTTCTTCCGACGGGGTCAGTGCTCCTAGAGAGCGTGTCAAGCCCGACGCAATGCCGCTGCATCGTCACGCCAGTCGGCGATCCTCCGACGAAGTCACGTAAAGAGAATGATGCGGTTTTCCAGGTTTTGGTTCAATCTCTTGAGGAACAGAAAGGTCCAAGCGGCCCATTTGACGATTGAGGGAGTTCTCAGGGCTTTCCAAGTGTCAGCTCGCGGGAAGGGTTCTTTGGGCGCCTTTCTATCCACCACGGCGTGTCAAGACGGAAGAGTCACAGGTTGCTCGCCATTGCATACACCAAGTCGTCCGCAAATGACTTGTATCAACGCGATTGTCCGCCCGACAAGCTTCGCAGTCTTCCTGACGTCTCTATGATCTAGTCTTAAAATTCCCCAACCTATGGGGTCCTATGGGGTCAACCCATAACCCATACAACCCATAACCCATACAACCCATAACCCATACAACCCATAACCCATACAACCCATAACCCATACAACCCATAACTCATACAACCCATAACCCATACAACCCATAACCCATAACCCATATGGGTACCCATTCAAAACCCGTGGATTAGATGGATGCAAACCCCATCGGGTACTCATAGGCCTGTTTCTCTACGTCTGGACGCTGAAGCGCGACCCCCCCTCATTTCGCCTCACCTAAGAGGCTGAGTAAAAGCTGGCAAGGTTGTGAATTGCATATAACTGAGTTTGATGTCAAACGTCAGCAAACTACTTAGACAGTTTGAAAGGGTTAATGCTAATGATCGTCTGGTACGTATTCATTTTCTGCTCGCCAGATCGACCCTTAAAGCCCTGCTCCCGGGAGTTTGAAATTAGGGTTAGAACAAGGTTTGGTGTTATGACGGGGATCCCGAATTGGATGTAAGCTGTCGAAGACGAGTTAAGACGGCCATTTTTAGACATTGTTAGGCGTTAATAATTCTAAAGTATGAAACGTGCTGGCACAAACTCGACAGGCATGAAAGTCACACTCACCCCAGATACGTGCGGCAGACTCCGAGTGAGACACACGTTCAGGGGCTGCCTCGAATGTCAGAGTAATCTGCTCGATTCGTACTCGCAGAGGACACATGTCAGCTGCTGGCTTACGTTTGCCTGACAGGCCGGTACAGGGACGTGTAGAAGAAGCGAACCGCAGTTGTTTCAGAACTCTACGACAGCAGCAAGTTCATCCCTGTAGTTTGAGCTGACGTCATGATAGAATCTGGCGTGCGACCAAGCCAAGGCCTGTAAATAACAGGGAACATAACCTTTTGGAAGATGCTTTGAGGCACGAGTAATGGAAACATGTCGTGATGGAGATGGAGACTCTTACTACGTATAAGCCACAATTGCTGCACCGCAACTGTGGGTCGACTTTTGGGCCATCTATCACGAAACAATTGTTACCCAGATCATGCTAGGGTCCATCGTCCAAAACGAGCTGGACTGAAACCGAGAGACTAAATTCAGAAGAAGGAGGGCATGCCAATATCAAAAGGTGTTATTACAGTCGTCTTTACCCACTGCCACACCGCCACTGCCACTGATGCTGGGTGTCTCGAGACCGTTTGAGGGAGTCATGCACGACGATGGTGTGGCGATGGGGAGTAAGAGAGAGGGTTAATGAAAAGGCTTAAGATTATGTGGACTATAGGATTCATGGACCCGTTCAAGCAAGAGCAGAAAGGAATCACCATAAAGACTGACGGATCACGCGATGGTTCAAAGAGGTTTCTGCAAGCCAAGCATCATCGCCAACACGACCGCATCAATTCATACATATTGTCTCTCTATTGCCAGGTGCATTAAGAGTGTCAAGAATTCTCCCATAGGCATTCAAAGTTACCAACACGTCGTCACCATGCAGATCAACACTGTTTTCTTCGCCATAGTTGCTTTCGCTGTGGGCAACGCCGCTGCAGGTAAGAACGCTTTCCCCCGATTGGAACGCTGTACCATTATGCTCTTACGCAGTGGTGCCTCCGATTGGAACTTTTTCGTTCCCCAGAAGTATCAACTGACCTGGGGCTCAATGGCAGCTGTACCTCGTAATTTCAACGACGGAAAGGGCAGGGCCCTCTTCGGCAACTCGGGCACTGCATGCTCAGTGGGTTCCCGGGACGGAAAATGCGACCAGTTTGGCCGCTGTGTCCAGTTCATCCCGCCGAACGAGGATTCTATCCTTAACCAGGGGAAGGAAGTTGATACCTGCACCGCTGGGGGACAGACGGGGACTCTCTGAGGTTGATCCGAGGTTGGAACTATGATAAAAGAGCTTGAAAGGTAATGGAAACATTGGAAACAAACTATCTGTGCTTCCGAGGAAAATAAAAACATGACCATTCACTCGAGCTGATATTTTCTTTCTTATGCGAGCGAAGGTGCTGATGGCCCAATTGTCCAGGATGCGCGTTGCATGCCTCATCTGGCCTAGTGCTTATACGGGATGCGAGGGGCTTACCAACCCCTCTCTCATCTCTTTTTCAACATCTTGAAAAAATCCGTGAAAAGTTAGTAAACCGGTGGCCTGTTGTCCTATGAACGCCACATTTACGGATTAAGCACTTGCAGCACCGACTACCCAGCATGGCAAATCATGTCCCGCTTGTTACGAGTTTCGCCCTTGACCACAAGCCCCAGCTCACAAGGGCCAGCAAGCCCAAAGTTCGCACTGGGTGTGTCACCTGCAGGTATGGCTAGGTGCAGTGTGAATACGCATCCAGACCTGGGAACTGACGTTCTACCATTACAGACAACGCCGCGTCAAGTGCGATGAAGGCAGGCCGGCCTGCTCGGCGTGTCTCAAGTATCAAGGCCATTGCGGGGGGTACACGAGGAACGCAAAACAGAAACCTTCACGTCCTGCTCAACTTCGACCAATCTTGCCGAGTTTGGCTGGCAGGAAGGTCGACAACGGTTTTCTCATAGAGCCAAACTACACGTCTCTCGTGTTCGCCAATCAGCTGGAGAAGGACCACTTCGACTACTGGCTCGCCTTTACTGGGACCTCGGTGCTCTTCCAGTCTGACCTGCTTACGCAAGTCATCCCTCAAATGTCCTGGGAAGACCCTGCAATCAAACACGCTGCCCTGGCGATCGGCGCGTCGGCCCTCAGCGGGAGCACGAGAACGGAACGAATGCTTGGCAAAGGAAGGTTCACTTCAGACTCGCTTGTGCACTATGGCAAGGCTCTGAACCTCTTATACTCATCGCCTATGACGCCCGAGAAAACGTTGCTTGCATGTCTCCTGTTTATCACTTTCGAGACCCTCCGGGGGAATAAGGCAGCCGGGCTGAGCCACATTAACCACGGCTCTCGCATCTTGGAGCAATACAAACCCCAGGGTATCGATCCGAGCCCCTTGCTTGACGAGGTCATGACCAGCTTCCAGCACTTTGGCCTCCAATCTTGGAGTCACGGCGGCACTCACCCAAAGGAGACGGATAGTCGGGTGCCGTGGTGCTGCCGTGGACGAAGGACGCGATATGCCGTCCAGGAGATGCCCTCGGTGTTTGCGAATCTGGAGACGGCTCGCCGATGGTGGAACATTGTCCGACACCACCTCGAGCACCACGCGCCATTACACTCCGGGTTCCGGGTTGAAGGGTCATCCGCCACAACAGTCCAGCGACCGCCGCCGGATTACGCCTCCCCCATGTCCCAGCAGCGTATTCGGAGCTTCGCCCACTTTCTCGACGCCTGGAACCTGGCGTTCCAGCCGCTTGCCATCAAAGCAGAGTCCGGCAGAGCCACGGATACCGCAGGCTATCTCAAGGCGCTGAGTCTGAGGATTCAATATCTGCATATGTGGAGCGGAATACGCACCGCGGGGTGGACAGACGTGGAGGCCATCGGCCGGGTCACGCCGGTTTTCCGCGATATCGTCGCGCTCAGCCGGGAGTTCTTGTCGGCGCAGGCCGCCCGGCAGCTCCTCGCGGCAAACGGGGAGATATTCACATTGGAAGACAGCCCGACGTGGCCCCTCGGGTCCGCATTCCTCATGTGCGCGGTGCCTGAAGTCAAGGACGAGGTGATCAGGCTGTTCAAAGAGTACCCCCGACGTGACGGCCTCTGGGATACACACGGATTCCTGGTCATGATGGAATGGCTGAACGGGATGGCATCCGCCGGTTATGCCCTGGACGAGCAGAATCACGTCGTAGAATGCGACGTTGTCTTCCGCGAGCACTCGGTCATGCTGCAAAAGAAGCTGTGGGATCCCGCAGCGTCGAAGTGGATATATAGCGGTGTAAGTTTCAGCATTCTTTGATCTTCAAGCGAAGAAACGCATTGTAGCTTGCTTGCATGTACGAAGAAGGGTCCCTAGAACTATCAAAAAGTCACGTTTCTTAGCTGCAACACTGTTGTTGTCTGATTACCAGGACCTAAAGAGAAGCTGACCGACCGGTCTGCGACCCGACTAACGTGAGAACCGACCACACGGCATGAGGGAGTTGAAAAGGACAAAAGAAATGTCCCTGGCAAGGCTCGAACTTGCGACCTTTGGATAACCTTGTCTACAGACAAAGTCATAGAGGGTTCTATGAGACCAACGCTCTACCGACTGAGCCACAGAGACAATGTGCTTCATTGGAGGAATTTCGCAAAACGTCCGCTTCTTTAGGGCAGCTCAAGCCCTTCCCGGATCCACCACGGGTGTGTGTGGGTCGCGCTGGGGTAGGCGGCAGGCCGAATAAGATCAGCCGCAAGCCCAAAGTCTTTAAGCATATAAGACCATCCATCCACCTTCAAAACAGAGCACTTCTTCAGTCAACCATATCTCACTGGATTTCGGACGGCCAATCAATTCAAACATGCTGTTATGGCTCTAAAACTCTACATTTCGCCCTGCATTAAATCTCCTGCTGGCTATCTGCATCCACTGCGTATTGTGCAGCCCCTTAGAGTCTAGATTGAAGGTCTGTGAAAATTGATTAAAAAGCTTTTCCTATCTATAGTCTAAGAAACTAGTCTAGTTGCATAGAAGTTTCCTGAGGCAGCTGGTCTAGCGCTTATAGCACTAACGTTTTAGCACATTTTTGGAATAGATGTCTGTCCTAATATCTGCGGTAATATAGTTGTTTAGGATGAATATATAGGATAGGTTAGAGAAGGTAATAGGACACTAGAGTAAGGCTTAATCTCTTCCTGACTAATTGATTAAAACTAAAAATTTGCCTCTTAATAGGGATATTGATTGCTATGGCGTGACGTTTGATTATCTAGTTCCCCTTAGTGATGTTAATCTAGAAGTATTATAAATTAATATTATTAAGATAGATAATAACTATAGTAAGTATGCAAATAAATATTTGTCATTCTTAGTTACTGTATTGGAATATACTAGGAAGAGAGTATTAGCCGTCCCTAGATGCTGCTAGAAACGAAAGGGCATATAAGATCGCTAAAGGGTGAATGAATCGGGTTTGGAAAGGGATGGGTAGCTGAGACAAATCTTTTGAGGGTATAGTTGATTGTATGGACCTCAAACAAGTGCATCAAGACCGAGATACCCAGGTAACAGACAACAATGTCGCAACATGCTTCAATAGGGACAGTAGCGAGCGGGCACTGTATTGGGAACAGGACTAAACTACATAGAGCTTTATGGCCTGTAAAGTAAAGACCTAGCAGGCATTGCTTCTCTACCTATGTTCATTAACATGAACACATGCGACCATTTGGAGACAGCTTGGAAGCTTGGGAAGGGTAAAAGGAAAGCGCGATGCACGACTTATGATCAGCGGCTCGCTTACACATTTGGTGGCTTCTCGCACGCGCATAGCCATCATCCGTTCCAGGAATTTGACGGTCGACATGAAATAGAACCTTGATAATAACAAAAATCGTTAATCGTTAGGTATGAGAACTACAAATATCGTAATCTATATGCTGTGGTGTTAAGCGCGCTGACTTCAGCAAGGTTCGCTTCTTGCCCTTCGCCTAACGTCACCTGCATTGCCGTCCACAGCCATCTTTCAAGCCGAGTGCCACTCTTTAGCATCATTGACGGCACTCAATTGAAGCGTTTCGTGGCTGGTATGCGTGCTGCGTGTTAATCGCGTGCCGAACAAGCTCTGGCGGACGAATACATACACGAGTGGCATGACCGGAGGAAGAACATCGAGGGGTGGGCTGAGGCCACAGCGACTGGAACAGAAGTACTCCGATCGCCTTGATTCGAATTCAAACTAGGTAGTTCACAAGCGGAACCTAGAGAATTCAGTGTGAAAGCCAGCGTTTGTATTCTTTTGCCAGCTCATGTCTGACAAGTAGAAGAAAACTCCTTGCCGCGACTGACGAGATGCACAAGGAAACGTTCCGTACATACCGAAGATGAAGACAGGGAGGTTCAGTGGGCACAGACTTATCCTACGACGACGAGGTGATCTTCTGAGCTCCGTAATTGTATGGATTCGGGAGCCCCGTGATCCGTATTCGGAATTCCAAATGACCGATTCCGCAAGATGGTGTGGGTGCCCGATTTTAGCCGGAGCCGTTGCCGGCTTTGTGAGTGCTGGCTTATCTGGCACTCCGAATCTCCGAGGACGTTGAGTCAAGAAGCCCGCTCTCTTAGTTTCCCGGGCCCTAGTACATATGTTAAACTCTGTCAACTGTCCGATGCAGTCATCGACACATGCATGCCGATGAAGGTGGACGGACACCTGCCGAACCCTGCAGACTACGACCTCATCATCATCGCCGGCGGACTGGGCAATTTGTGTCGGGGGTCGTTCGAGCCCTGGGTCAACACGACTCTCGAGTGGATTCGGCAGGTGGTGTTGCAGCAGCACATTGCTAAGACGAAGCTGCTCGGCATCTGCTGGGGTCACCAAGCAATCGCAACTGCACTCTCTAGGAAAATCGGAAGCTTCGAGCATCCAAGGGTATGTGCCGTGCATTCAGAGTCCTTGTCGGATGTCCATTTTAACAGAAAGCTTCATAGGTCGGCGTGGAACAACTGACACTGAACGATGACGGGAAACGGGTCTTTGGCAAGGACGCAATGGTGAGCCAGAGAAATCCGTTCGAAGCATCTCGACAGAGTCTAGCTTTGCGGAACACAAGTTGCTAACACCTCGAAAAAATAAAAGCTCAAAATTCCACAAGCGGTTCATTCAGCAGGTGCCAGATGGCTTCAAGCCCCTAGCAAGCGACAACGAAATCCTCTTTTCCGACTCGGCCTTGGTTCTGTCCCTCCAGGGACATCCCGAGATCTATGGCGAGCTGTCCCGTCAGCTTTTTGAGTTGGACGTCCCATACTACAGAACGAATCGACTCTGCCAACCGAGGAGGACCTCCAGCGTTACTATGCAGAGATGTCCTCGAGCGAAGAGGATTCCCAGCTGATCTTCAAAAGGTGACAGAGTGGGCTCGTACATAATGGAATATAACGAATGGCTAAAACATTGAGACGCTGCTTACCATCAAACCAAAGAGATTTGAAAAGGCGGCGAGAAATGCACAAAGCACCAACCAAGTGGGATGATGAGTTTATGTTGATGCTCTCGTCCATAACCTCTCATGTGAGGCCAGTAGAAAAGTGTACACTGATGATAACTCTCGTCTTAATCCATTTCTGTACAGTCTGTACTTCAGCGGCATCCAAAGAATGGGTTCAACTCACGGGATAGGCTCAGCTAGAAGGCTTTTTGTATGGAATGTCCGTCTGCGATCTTGATGGCGTACTACGTCGCTAACATATAACGCCAACCTATCGCTTGTGGTTGAAAAATTATTGGGCTGAAGACGTTTCCTTGGCGGGGAGTGGAACAGAATAGTTCGGCTACCGCGCGTGTTATGTGGGAGTACGACGACTCAGGAGGATGACGTACGGCCGGCAGCTCGGCCATAAGGTCGAGTTGGCTGAGAAGACACACGAGAACATTTTTGCGGTTGATAATAAAAATTAATGTCGGATATTCTAAGCACTGCAACGAACATCCCAGGCATCTCAGAACAGTTTGGACGCCAAGACTGAAGGCATGAATGATTATTACTTGCCAGACCTGGGTGATAACTATTACAGAATGGGAATACAACACAAGCCTGTTTGCTAAACCATCATTCCTTAAGTTGAAAAAAGAGAAAAAAAGCTCCCCTAATGAGAGAGTACCAAAGAAATTCAAGCAATTGAGTCCTGGTATCCCCTTTTTTGAGATTCAATACCTATCTCAATCCTATCTGTGATGATTACATAATCAGCCGTACCAGACAGTGACCCGCCTCGGATGGTCATGTCGAGAAATTGCGATGACAGGTTACAACACCTAGCCCTCGACGACGACTGGGACAAAGAATCCTTTGTGCACTCTCGAATCAATCCAATGACATTACAGCAATAGCAGATTACGAGCACGTTGCTCAGTAACGCCACCCCGCAGATCCGCCCGCCATGCGCGAGTTCATGAGCTACGTGCAGAGCGCGTTCTACGAGGCGACCGGCTGGAACCGCGACAATTCGTACTCGTCGCTCAACGCAACTGCGGATGGTACGCTGGGTGCTGACGCGACATCTTTGCTGCCTCTGACGATCGAACTCGGCTGACACACACTACTGCTCACAGCACTGCTCAACTTCCCGACGCCGCAAGGCCTGCGTCTCACTCTCTCCTCTCTGGCGACCCCTCACTTCGCGACGTCATACCAGCTCGGCTCCGTTGGCGTTGTCGACGGCTCCATCTCCTACCTGTACTCGTCTGTGCCGCTCCGTGCGAATCTTGTCCCGCAATCCAATGTCATCCCTCTACCGGCGCTGCTGCGCGCCTACCGACCACTCGCCGACCTCCCGCCCCGAATCGAAGCGACACCATACCCCCTGCTCAGCCCGGCCGCCGCCTCGCTGTTGTACGGCCGTCTCTACCTCCCCGAGTCCATGCTCGAGGCTCTCGTTGTTAAGCGGATCTCCCCCGCCCTACAGCTCCAACTCAGCGCAGTGTCGGGCAAGTTCCTGCGCAACGGCGGCACGCTGCTGGGAATGGCCCAATATGACGTTGGCAGGTATGCCGTCGAGGGCCTTGCTTCATCGGACGGCGGCCTCCTTGGCTTTCGAGGCATGTACAACTTTGGTGGGGACGCGGAGAACAACCAACAACCCCAATTCCGCTCCGGCGGCCGGCTGACCGGGAAGCCGGTCGGAGTCGGCGAGGACGCGAAGGAGCGGATCTACGGACGATTCAGCGCCGGCGGCGAGATCTACTATGGCACATTGAACAAATCGGGCGGCGTCAGCTTTGGGGGTCGTTTCGCGACGCTGCCCGAGCATCGCGGGACACCGCTGACGGCGACGCTGACGCTAAACCCCCTGATGGGCAACATCAGTGCCAGTTACGCTGTCGTGGCGGGCAAGCACTGCAGCCTCGCGACGAGGATGGACTTCAACGTGTACAGCTATGAGAGCGACTGGTCCGTGGGCATGGAGCTTTGGCGCAAAAACCTGACCCGCAACATTGAGCCGGCACTTTCGGCCGAGAGCCTCGTCAAGAAAGAGCGGAGCTTCCAGGCGAAGCTGGAGTGGCGGCTGGATGAGCCCGAGGGCGTACCCGAATCCGAGGAGCCGAGACCCGTCGTCGTGACCGGCAACATCGACGAAGAGCGGAAGAAGAAGCCGAAGGAGCGCAGTTTTCAGGCGAAGATGGAGTGGAGACTGGATGACCCTGCGCCGGATGAAACCAAGGCAGTGGAGGATGAATACGGTAATGTCATCAAGGCGCGGCTGGACCAGAATATGAAAATCGGGATCATGTGGGAGGGCAGGGTCAAGTCTCTTCTCTTCAGCCTCGGCAGCGCCATCGATTTGCGCAAGCTTGATTCGCCATTCCGCACGCTGGGGGTGGAAATCCAGTTCTCGTCATGAATGGACCGCGATATTGAGAACCCACCGGCACACTCTTCCCGATGCGACGCTGAGCCCAGAGTTCTCTCGGCCGTAACCTCAGGCACTTGGATCGTGGGCCGGCGTCCCCGGTAACGCCGCCCTTGCAACCGTTGGATTCGATATATCGGCGTCGCAGCCATGGGTCATGTAGGCACAACACGAAGTGACGCCGCAGGTAATGCGGGGCCCGGGACGAGGGAACTGCGATGCCGTCCATGCCCATTACCTTGCCGGGAAAGTCACGCCGAGAGGCATCAAGGGACATCGCCGAAAGCAGTATGGACAGCACGATGGCTTGCGAACAAAGGTCCACGATAACGTCCAGGTTGTTCACGGTAGAACCACCGACGGAAACAAGCGGCCGGCTTGGCCAAAGCTTGACTGGCAGGACATGTCGTGGCCAAGTTGTCTTGGCGATGGGACGATCAGCAACTTCGTGCCAGGAGATTACCGGGGATCAACAGCGAGGGCGCTGCGGGTGTCTGGATTGGGTTGGATATCCGATGGTTGAAGTGGATGTCATCACACATTTGTACGGATACACTTCTCGGAGATATCTCCAAGACGGTACCCTTACTCGCCAATGTTTCGCCAATGTTGTGCCAACGCGGCACCGCTCCTCTTACCACCCCCCAAAACCATCTCCAAACTCAGAATAAGTCTAAATAGTGCCAAACAAAGAACTCGCGCGGAGCACCCGACGTGATCATATATGCCGCTATACTCGTGTGCCAGCCTACGTATGGGTGGAAATTCGGTGCGAGACACCTGGCATGCGGTCGCGCGATTAACGATTAGCATGCCTTTGGGTACGGTTGCTGCTGCTGCTAACCCTGCGATATCAGCGTGAGACTGAGGACCTTGATGGTCAAGCTAGTGTGGAGAACCTTGATGGCTACCTCGCCAACCAATGGGATGCTGCAAAATCATGGATCAAAATCTGATGGCGTGAAGCAGCCGCGGGCTAGCGCGGCGGGCCCAGGGATGGTGCCCAATTCCGGGCTGCCGGCGAATTGGGAACGAAGTGGCATGGACGATGACAGACTGTACGTACCTTTGCTTGCTTTGGTGCTGATCGAGGGTTCAATGTGGGATGGTGTTGGTGTTGGTGTTGGTGTTGCGTAAGTTGTCTTGTTTGCCACGGTATTGTCCCCATCATGATAAATGTATTGAAAAAGCAGGTGCTGCACTTGGCGATCTACAGCTGCGATTGTTTTGCTTGGCATCAAGGGCATGGGCTGCTTCTGTACAGAGTACTCCTTGTCTCTCTCTCTCTCTCGCTCGCTCCGATAAGAGCAGCGACGTGGGAACAAGGTACGAAAGTGGACCCGAGTCCATGGTTGGCCATCAAGGTTCTCACGGTGCATTTTGCGCGCGACTGCTGGCGCCCCATCCATGCTTGCGCCGCCGCTCTGGTCAACAGTTTCTCGGTCTGCCAACCTGTCGCGGTATGACCGCAGAATCGATAACCAACCACCGAAACTGTATCAAACTTCAAACCTCCCTGCCGGCAATCTCTTTTCGCGTCGCCCTGCTCGATTACCTTTGGACCCTGCAAGGACATCAGCCAAAAAGAAAAGAGGAAAATCAACAAGAAAGGAGAGATGGAGACAAATACAGCATACCCACCTTGACGTCTTCCTTCATTAGCTCGCGCACCAGGAGAACCACAGAAAACCGACGGCGCCGACGAAACCAAGATACTGTTGTTACCAGTCTTACGCTGTCTCTTCCCTCGTCCTGCAAGGTGCCGGGATTCCGGCCCTTTTGTGGTTCTTCAGTACTCGTTGTTCGAGTCCCCTTGTTGCTCAAGCGGGGGGTCCCTCCGTCCTTCTTATGTCCTCCTAACCCCCGTCCACGACCGACCATCCGGGTTCTCGACATGTCTCCTCTCGCCGCACACCACCACGTTTTTCCAAAGATTTCGCTTTCTTTTCTCCCCTCGACAAGACCCCTTGCTCTTGGCGCATCTTATATACTGCCCTACGCCTGTCCCGAGCCTCACTTCTCCCCATTTACCAAGACGCCAAGCTGCCAGCCAAGACCTGCCAGGATCCATTTCCAAAGCAACTTCCGCCTTGCGACGTGCGACTGACTGCTCCCGCGCCCCCGCGCTCGACGTATTCGGCAATCCTGTGTTACCCTGATACGCGCATCCGGCCGGCATTTGAACCATTGTCTCGCGGACGTACAGGTTCCAAAGCCACCCACCTATCCCGGGCATACCGTCACTATCACTGGTAGAGTCGTACCACGACGTTCAACGTGTGCGACCTCTTTGCAGCGCCTCGTCCCCCAGGGTGCCTGCCTCGCTCCTTGACCCAGTCGGCTCCGGTCAAGGGTCATAAAGCGAACATCCGTCATATTCTATCTTCGAGATATCGGCAGCAGAATCAGCAAACATGAATCCTTTGGAAATCTCCGCAGTAAAGCTCCTTGCCCTCCGCCAGGATGAGGGTGCCGGGGCCGGGGCCGAAGAGGCCGTCAACGAGTGCGGCGCCGCCGCCGTCGACGTGAGCAACAAGTCTCTGCGTATCGCCTCCATCTTCATCATTCTCGTCGGCTCGCTTCTCGGAGGCTTCCTGCCCATCGTTCTGGCCCGGACCACCAGGATGCACGTCCCCAAGATGACCTTCTTCATCTTCAAGTACGTCGGTACCGGCGTCATCATAGCAACCGCCTGGATGCATCTCCTGGCTCCTGGTGTTGAGGCCCTGCATAACGAATGCCTGGCACCTATGCTGGGCGAGTACGACTGGGCCTTTGCCATCGGCCTGATGACTGTCATGGTTATGTTCTTGATCGAGATGGTTGCTTCCAACGTTGCGTCCTCGGCATTCTCCCATGGCCACGATCACGAGTTGGACCACGGTACCGCTACGGTCAAGTCCAAGGACCAAGTAACCGACGGAACGAGCGCTAGCGATGTTTGTCCGCACGAAGCGGGTGATGTTGAGAGAGGTGCCGGCTTCGTTGACCCCAAGAAGGTGCCAGGGCTTCCGGATGATGTCAGCTATCCGCCGGGCGGAAGAGACCACCTAGGCCACGCTCGCGACCACAAGGAGGGAGACAGCCACAATGGTCTTGCCGGCCAGCTGATCGCCATCTTCATCCTCGAGTTTGGTGTCGTGTTCCACTCCATCTTTATCGGATTGGTCCTCGCTACCAGCGACGAGCTCGTCGTTCTTCTCATCGTCCTGACGTTCCACCAGTTCTTCGAGGGCCTCGGTCTGGGCTCTCGTCTTGCCACTGCTACCTGGCCTTCTCACGGACGCTGGTGGCCTCACATCCTTGCCACCATCTACGGTCTGTCGACTCCTTTAGCCATTGCTATTGGTCTCGCCGCCAAGCCGAGCAGCGCCCAGACGCAGACTCTCGTTAACGGAATCTTCGACTCTATCAGTGCCGGTATCTTGATGTACACAGGTCTGGTCGAGCTGCTGGCGCACGAGTTCATGTTCAACCCGCAGATGAGAAACTCGCCGCTCAAGGTGCAGCTTTTTGCTTTCGGTTGCGTCGCCCTCGGTGCCTGCGTCATGGCTGTATTGGCCAACTGGGCTTAATCATGACGCGCTAATGTGGTTGCCTACCGCGTGGACTGAACTGAGCTAGACTGTTTTAAGAGACGGGTTATGGGTAATGGGAAAAATGGTTTAAGAATGATACCTGAGTCTGTGAGCCTGCCTCTACTGCATGGCGGGGAAGATTCGCTTCGGAGGGCACTTTGCATGAGAAGGAGTTTTGCATAGGCTTCTTAAGCACAAGGACAACATTGATAGAATGACCGAATGGGAGTTGGTCTCAAATGCTTGCGCATGCCAACGATGACGCCGTGTTCATGTTTACCTGAGTTGCGATGTTGAACGATGTTGATTGTGGGTAAGCCAAGGGGTGCGGCTCTGCATTTAGTGATCTTCTTGTGGAACAGGGCTTTAAAGGCCTGCATCACCAGCTTCCTGTAACCGTGCTTCAAACAGGACACCGCAAAGCGGCTTGAGAGGCTTGGTGTGTCTCAAAACGAACGTTCACAGAAGCTCCGAACCCTTCGATTGTCGAACCCCACACGAGCAGGCGCCCCACGCTTGCGATAAAGCATCTTAGGTAATCAAGGTGAAGCTTTGGTGACTGGGAGAAGCCGGCAGCAGAATTTTTTCAGAGACTCAACACGTGATGTCCCGCTCTGCCACAGGGCAGCAAACCCTGCGCCAAGTCTCGCGCGCAACCACCAAAAATTTCCCATCGCCGGATGCCCGCCTTTGCGAAGAATCTCTCGTTTGACCGACCGACCTCATCGCCCAATTTCCATCGCCCAGCGCCCGCACCCAAGTCCGCCCTTCTCCCTCAATACCCAATCAATACCGCAAAAATGGCCGGTGGAATCAACGTCCGCGATGTCGATGTAGGTTAACACCACGCTGCCCCGAGAACCCCTCTCTCGGAAGCAGAACAACAATACACTATTTCGAAACCTCGAGTTGCGAAATTTTCGACCCTTCGGTACCTCCCGATGACACCGCGCTGTCGCCTCGAAAGACCATGGAGCTATCCAACGAGCAGTTGCGCTCCATCATCGCGATCACGATTCTCGCGCCGCCCGCCTCCGCAGCCACACTCCGAAGCTTGATGGGGATCATTGAGAAAGTTGAAACATACTCTCATGGTGCAATCTTGCGACTGTCGCGACGACTACGCGCGGGGAGTGGGCAAGGCGGCAGAGGGTGCGTGCGTGCGTGCTAAGATGTGGCCTGGCTTTCGAGGACAGCGGCAGACCGGCGAGGGGGGGAATACCTGGGCAGGAGAACAACACAACCTCAGGGAACGGAGCAGGCGCGAGGGAGTCGAAAGACTTCTGATGACGGAATCATGCTAATTGGTTTGTTTTTCTCCGGGCAGGCGCAGAAGTTCATCAACGCGTACGCCGCTTTCTTGAAGCGTCAGGGCAAGCTGCCCATCCCCGGTATGTCTACTCTATTCTCCCCTCTACCCTGAAATGGGTTGATTGGGAGGGGCTCATGACTGACTGTTTCCTGTTCATTAGGTTGGGTTGACATCGTCAAGACCGGCCCCGCCAAGGAGCTCCCCCCCCAGAACATTGACTGGTTCTACGTCCGCGCTGCCTCCGTCGCCCGCCACATCTACCTCCGCAAGACCGTCGGTGTCGGCCGTCTCCGCAAGGTCCACGGCTCCGCCAAGAACCGCGGTGTCCGCCCCTCCCACCACGTCGATGCCTCCGGCTCCGTCGACCGCAAGATCGTCCAGGCCCTTGAGAAGATCGGCGTCCTTGAGCAGGACGAGGAGAAGGGTGGCCGCCGCATCACCCAGTCCGGCCAGCGTGACTTGGACCGTGAGTTCTTTCCCATCTCGTTTTGACACGCATGAGAACATCCCTTGCTAACCCCCCGCCAAGGTATTGCCCAGACTACCGCTGAGGCCGAGGAGGAGGAGGAGGAGGATGACGAGTAGATTATTCCCCCCCACGCACATTATTCTCACAAGATGAAAATAAAATGCTTGTGGTAAAAATGAGGTTTTCCGGTTCATGGACTACGGCAGCAAAAAGGGCATTGGGTTAGGCGTCTGAAAATGGATCACGGGTTTCACGATTGACACATTTGGAATCGCACCCAAATTCAAGTTCCGTCTTCACCTGGTGCTGTTATCGTTTGCCGCATTCTCTTCTCTCTTGATACGTAGTGCGCGCCGTCGGGGTTCACGTCGCCCCCCTCGTCGCCTCTCTTTTGTATCCTCGCCGGCGCGGTATCGTGAGCTTCTTGCCTATCCATCCCACCAACACGTTCGTGAAGCGCGTTTGGGTCGTTCCTGCCCGCTGCTCTCAACTACGGCGGCCCTGCCTTCTCCACCTTCACATCTCGAGATCCATCTATCCCAACAGGGTATATTATCTTCACACCCATCACACCTCACCTCACCACATTCCGTACCATACCCTTCACCTCAAATCACCACGTTTCTCACTACACCTCTCACCTCACCAACCCAACTCAAGCCTTACCTCAAGGGTTCGCGCCTTCCTTAAACAGGCCCTCGCTTTGATTTGTTTACCTTTCAAAAAGGACTGCCTACCCCCCGGCCTCCTGTGCTGCAGGTCAACTTATCCTCTCACCTTTCTTCATCTATTTCTCGCTCAAGCTCGCACCCGCAATAACCTCTCACTAGCCCCAACCATCTCATTTTCTTCATTCGACACACAAGTCACCGCGCTCTGCAAGCACCCTTCTTCTGCCTTTCCCTAGTCCCTGTACCTGGCTGTCGGCATCTACTTCTTCTCACTCACGCTACCAATACTTTACAGCAGGTACGTTATGGATATACATCACGCAGCACTTGCTCTTTACATCTTTACTCACACCGCTAACTCATTGGATTCAGTTTTAGATCCTGACTCCGAATCTGTCTGCCTCATTTCGATCATACGGTTTGAGCATCACCGCCGGCACATTCAGCTGCCAAAGCCTTTAAAGACGATGGCGGAATACGTGAGCTGCGACGACCTGGTGCGGAGTATCGAATGTACCCGCGATACGAATACAAACCACGCGTCAGACATGGTTAACAATGACGCCCCTCCCTCTGTCAACAATGGCGTCAAGATGGACGCAGAGAGTGGCTCTCTTGAAGACGCGATTGTGGTCTACAAGAAGGCAAACGAACACATTTTCTTTCTTAAGAGAATGATAAACGACCATCCACGACTCGATGTGCTCGTTCAAGTTGGAAGAGGCACTCTCCTCCCTGGTGCCCACGATGGTGATGATTATGCCGTGTGGGAAGCCAGTGAGAGTCTCTACTTATATCGAACAACTGGCCCTGGTCTCCGAGTTCTGCAGTCGGTAGCAAGTGTCGAGTATACTACCATGAACTCGAAGTCGAAAACGTCACGACTAAGAAATCAATTTAGTCTGAAGACATGCGGCGTCGTTGGGATGCGAGACGCAGATGGCCAGCTTCAAATTCTGAAGTCGGCTATCAGCGGGACGGAATTCATTCCTGTCCGAGAACAGGACAAACAGGATTTCCTGTTTGATGCCAAGTGGGCAGCCAGGGTCAAGCTCCTTGCAAGACTGTTGCAGATCAACCTGCGCACGCCCTACGACGGACACAGCAAGCCCACCACTGATGAAAATATTGGTAACTGGAGATCTGGGCATATCGAGAAGAAGCTGTCCACACACATCGTGCACACACTCTTGGCCATGCATGGCAGGAAGAAGGGAAAAGTATCCCTTGAGGACCTCCGCTTTCTAAGACAAGTTCTTCAAGAAGCGGGGTCCAAACCTGAGTTCGAAATTCATTTGAGTCGCGGACCGTGTGGCACCCCCCAGCGTTCAGGCCAATGTGTTCCGTTCGTTCGGAGACTGTCCCAAATCACTGGTGTCAAGTTCACGATACACTCCTAGGAGAGAATGTCGTTCTAGACGGTTCAGTTCCAGTCCGAGCCTCAACTAAATCCATCGACAAAGGACGACGCCAAAGAGAGAGATCCAGCAGCGGTGACAGCGAGACGCAGGATCTCGACATGTTCATCGACGAGGCCGATCAGGGTAACATTGTTTTCGAAGGCTACGAGGAGGTCGAGCACCGCCGAAAGAGCGGCAACGCTGAGCCACGGGACGAAGATCAACCCGACAGCCAACGGGCCATATCCCCCCGGAGTAAACGCCGTTTTCGATCGTCCCTTAAAGGCTTCAGGCTTCCTGATACCATCACAAAGCCTATACCTCCGACCCCAGTCACTGAAGACCAGCTTAGGCTCATGAACCCATACGAGCGTGCGCCCTCCCGGAGCTACTACTGGGAGGATGCCCGGAGCAGGAGCCCCTCCACTCGTCCGCTCACTGGCCGGGAGCGACGATCAGTGGCGTTCGAGAACGCGAAGAGCCGCCGGATTCACAAATCTGAGGTAAGGCGGCAGCGCGTTGCAGCAGCAAGCGGTAAGGCCACGCAACAATCTGCAGGTATGTCTCGACTGCGATTCCAAAACCACGAACTACTGAGCTGTTGACTAATAGAACGTTGGAACAGGGCAATCTGCACTTGCGAATCGGCTGGGCGATATGCTGATTTCGACTCGCCAATTGAGTTAACTGCATCCCGCTACGTGGATGAACTCAAATTACGACTGTATAAATCGTCTCCTATGATATTGGGGTGTGGCGTATTGAGGAGGGAAGGGATGTCAGGCCTGAGATGGGTTGTGTCAGACTGGTTTTTGTGGTATTCACCTTTTACTTTTCTTTTTTTTCCTTATGTTGTTTTCGTAATCTGCAGATGCAGACAGAGGCTACGTTTCGTTTAGCTTCTCGCCGCCTCTATCATCGACAGAGTCGAGCTTGGAGAAGGAGGCCAGGCATCGGAAACAGGCTGGTTAGGCACCAAAACAATTGCACAAACTCTTGCTCGACCAGAATAAACTCCCCCGGTTCTGTGACTTTCTTGCCATCGCTGTTCCGTGTATGGGCGCCAATGCTTTGACTGCTGACATTGAATTACTGGTCAAGCAACTTACGACCGAATACTTTCAAATCTATAGACGATAATCATACCCGTGCACCTAGCCCTCTATCAATCGCGTTATTAAGGGTATGTTCGAAGCAATGTCCTCCTAGCACCGTCGTTAGTTGTGGTTTGTAGAAATGCCTAGTCTGTTTCAATCAACATACCCAACCTCTATAAATCACTTCCTTGAGACGTTGCTCTCTGTAGGTATTCTTGCTTCCTTAGTCCACCGCCTGACTAGGACGCCGGGCGAGGTCGAATTTGCCCGGCGTCCATTCTTTCTCGTCCGGCTCCCTCCCTCGTCTCACACGCCACACTTTTCCAGAAAAATTGCAATGTTCTGCGGTGACGCTGACTTCATTGGCGAGTAACATGTAATGGACGGACGTGCCATGGGAACAGATTTGGCGAAGCTTGAAATGGTACTATTTGTCTTTAGGATGATCGTCTTGGGACGGATCGGTGCCTGGCTCAGATGACGTTATCTGATCGTAATAGTAGCTGTGTGATTGTTCAGTCGTCGTGTCGCGAGAGTTGAGCGTATCCGCAACACCACTGTCCGGATTCAGTCGGATTGGGCTTGCGGACGCAATTGCTACGAGGAGCAGGAGGAGATGAGCTGGGCGGAACATGGCGAAAGCTTCTCAAGAGGACGACGTTTGGTACACGAGTAAACTTATTGAGGCAGGCTGACGATTGAAACTGAAGAACCATTCCTTTTTATACAAAACCACACGAAAAACAAATTCTCCAAGGTTTTTAATTGAAATATTTTCACTGGGGACGGCTGCGATTGCGCCATGGCATTTTGAAAACAAGTGTTGGCAGCAAAAATAAACTGTCAAGCTCTATTTTTATACGTATCGCAGTGGATACCCTAAAAGTCTGACGTGGGCGACTATTTTGGCGAAAGAGAAGAAATCAAGGAAGAAATACAGGCGAAAAAAGGCCCACTGTTACCAATGGCAGGAACATGCCAGCCTCGCTCAAGACGCTAGAGGGAAAACTCTTGGGTGTGCACAGAGACAAAAGACGGGATCGTCAGCGCCAAACGGGCCGAGGAGTAGTGGATATTGGGCATAGGGGCCCAGGGCTGGGCTCATCCGCGAGCGACTCCATTCCGCGCCGAATACCTACAGGCGGTCGTTGTGCGAGAACGAAGATTGTTCTAAATCCGGACTAGGTAGCAGCAACTGTAGCTCTAGAAGAATGCGGCGAGGGCGACGGTGTCACGAAAGATACAGACGCCATCAACCGGGCCGTATCTTCGGGGGGGGGGAGAGCATTTCCCACCCAGGACTGACGTCACCCGCAGCCACATCACGCAATACATTAATACTGGATTTCCCGGCGACGTGTAGGGCCTCCCGTCGATATTGCAAGTTATAGCGTTCAATTGCGAATGCCTTTTGGCAGGGTGATATCCGTACAGGAGGAAGAAAAGTCAGATCGGCCTTCGGCCGCGGGCTACCCTTGCGGACGGGGCAGCAGCGTTCAGGTGGGGGGCCTAGGATGCCGCCGGACTGGCCGGCCCGGCAAGGATCCCGGTTCATGCGAAGGTCCTCCTCGGTCGCATTTTTTTTTACGCCCGTCTGCCCGGGAGCTCGGGCTGCCACCCCGGGCTTACTCTGTGGGAGCCCGTAGAGGCAGCGAACCCAGCATCGGTGGTTACCGTGTCTGGACAACGGACAAGCCGGAATACGACCTTATACGGCCTTGTTCTTGCCGAGGCTTGCAGGAGCGCCCTCACTGAGATTATTGTATGCAAACTCTGCCGGGAAGGGGCCGCATCTGAGCTGCTTAGAACCAGACCTGCCTCAATAACACCGGCCGGAAGCGTAAAGTACCGCAGTAAAGTCATCGACGGGGTTTCCGAGATTTCTACCAGCGGGGAAATGCCCGGGAATAAGCGCTGCCCCTTCTGCTGGGTGTAATACTATGCCACGACGCAACGCCCACGGTACTCAAGCCTCGACGGATTCCCAAACCTTCTACGTATTGCCAAACCGATAAGCGGTACACGATGACCGAGGGCGACACCCGTGACTCGATAAGCAGAGGCAAATTATAAATAGTCATCATGGTCCCTCCTCTTCGTCGCTCTGCACCGAGAATCCGGACTTGATTTCCAGCTGTTCCGCCCATCTCTGCCGGGACGTCGCTATGTCACCCGCTGTCATGCCCGCCGACACGGACAATCAGGCCGGTCGATGCATTTCTCTCCATCGAGTACAAGAGTCGTTGTACTACCAAATCTGTAGCGCTGGGGAGCATCCAGAAGTATTGGAAGGGCGGTGGACGGGGTTTGCACGAGACGAGCGACGTGGGATTTGGCTACGTGCTGCGTCCGTCGCCCAAGAACAGCGAGTCTGACGGACATGCAGCGGTTCTCGACGACACAAATCATTCCCGTCGATGCGCTTTGGGTACAGCAACCGCACCAGTATGCCCCCAGAGTGATGGACGAGTTGTAGAGGGCCACGACCTGAGGGATGGTAACATGTGGCGTATCGCCGCCGCGACGGACGGCACTTGTCGTTCTATTTCGATCATAGAAGCAGCGGCACCACGATATCCATCTTCCGACAGATCGATTCAACGCTGGATTTAGGCTATGGCGGTTTGAGCGGCAGACTGGTCTATGGACAGGCATACTGCGGGTTGCCGTTGGCGGCGTGGGACGTGAAGCTGGATGAGAGTGATGGGGTGATTTCGCGTCGGGGCAATGCAGGAGCCGCAGGCCGATGGCTATCCATGTCTAATTGATTGAGAGTTGCCCGTATTGTAAAGTAGAGTAGAGTGAAAATAGAAGCATGTTTCGTAGCCGGGTTAGCGTCGACGTCCAATATGAGGTCGCCTCAGTCCCGTCACCGGTAACCCTTCTCATCCTGTGCCTGCTGCATAATACCTGGGCCATCTTCCGTGACCCCGGCGGTGTGGCAATTTGTTCCGAAACCAACGCCCTTGGGACTTTGCGTTCTGTTGTTACTATTCGAGTACTCGCCGTGTTTAGTTTTTCCCGAGTTCCGCCGCTTCACAAAAATTAATATAATTTCTTTCAGATGCAGCTTAGGATCTGGAAGTACAACCACCGATGGGTTGGTAGAAGCAGCCTTGAGGAACGAGAGAAAAGGACGCGCTGTATCCAATGTTCCCTACTGGCTTAACGACTCATCGTAACTTCCAAGTGCTGTTCCATGTCGTTTGTCTTGTAATGTCTGCAGTCGAACGCGAAGGCAGTTGGCGGACTCGGAAACGCCAGGCAGATGCTGATTTTGTGAGAGGAAATGGGGCAAGTTCGAGACCTCTACAGAACATGTCAGGCAAACAGGCATCATGCCCACCATGCATTGAGGGACCACCACGAGACCAGCCAGAATATGTTCTCATTCCTGTTGGTTGAAAGAGCCCGCCTCCGCTGCCGTGCTTGAGGCCCCACATAGGCTGCCGTCCGTAGCCCGGGATACCCCCTTACGTAATGCATGGGGCGCTGTAGTGTAGCTCCTTCGCGGACCGATAAGCGTTAAGCGTGCCAGGAATAAATACCATTCGCTCGGTGCAGGGCTTGTCCGGGCCAACGCTCTCAGGCTGTCAACAAGCTGCTGCCAGATACTGCATCTTGGAAATCCCCACCCCATTTCCTCCAGATCATCTATTTGCTCTTAGTGCCAAGTTGCTCATAAACGCTGAAAAGGCACAACGTCTTGGTGTCGCAGTAACCACATGAAAGCATGAGGTGGTTGGGTGAATACAAGCGAAGAAGCTGGCCAACAAACGGAGCAGCTTGGCGTGAGAGGTCGTCGAACCGCCGGCCACATCTTCGGAAAAAGAACCCACAGCACCATGTCAGCCAAGCACCGCCAACGCCGCCCGGCCTCGCAGGCTGTTGTTGCTCATTGCCTCGGCCTATAGGTAGGTAGGCACGTTACTGTACGTAGGGGACCTTCGTAGGCCTGTTGGTGCCACAGAAGGACGAGCCGCTAACAATAGTCGCATCCCTGGTACTATCGGACGCGTCGCGGACATATTAAAGGCAGGATGGGTCCTACACAGGCTGGTGTTGTGAAGCTGAGGAGCGTTCCTTGTTTTTTTCTGAACCCGTCGTTCGCACCTCGTCGTCGCCCGTCACGATGGTCCATCTCGCCGCCGCGCTTGCACGGGCTCTGCCCCTCGCCGGCCTCGCCCATGCAGCTCCGGCCATCCTAACTCCACTTCGGAGACAAACGTCTGGCAACGACGCTTGTGCCGAGATTGGCCGAGCCTACGATGAAGCCGTTTCGGCAAACACAACAAGTACGCGAGACCAAAGTTGGAGCTTATTATAAATAGGCCGAAGCAGCTCCTCGACACGCATGACTGACAGTCAGTTCCCTTAGACGACGTGGTGGTGAAGCCCTCGGTTGCCTACGAGTGTCTGAGATCGATCCCGGTAGACGTCGAAAGAGACGTCGCGATTGTCGAATACATCCGGCCGTGGCTCGAGTTCCAAAGCACCATTGGCATTCTCCCCAACCCACCGGAAGAGTACCTGTACCCGGGGGTCGACATCTTTGGCGGGTTCGACAACATTACGAGCTCTCTCGAGAACGGCGGATACGAATCGCAGCTCGACTTCACTGTGGATCTGTACAGACTGATCAATGTCAAGCCTCGCGATGGGCACCTGGCATGGTTCCCTGCTCTGGCCCTCTTGATCAACTTCTCGACCCCAGCCCTGTTCGTTTCAGTCTCCGAAGACGGTGTCCAAACGCCCAAGATCTACCTTCACTGTAAGAACCGCGGCCTTATCCAACGATCCAACTCACTGACGTGGATCTAGCCGACTATAAGCGAAGCCTGCAGCAAGGGTACAATGCGTCCGAGGTCAGGTCCTTTGACAATTCACCCATCGTCGACTACCTCCAGCAACGAGCCGTCGACAACTCGCGAGACCAGGATCCCGACGCGGCGTACAACGAGCAGCTCTACAGCGCGGCCTTGGCCAACGTTCTTGAAACCGCTGGTGCTCGCAGGTACTATCACACGGCTCTCTCGGACGAGAGTGTCATCGAGTTCACCAACGGCACTGAGGCGACTGTCGTCAACACCGCCCGTGTTGTGACAAACTTCTCGGGCATCGACTCTGGCAGCGCTGTCCACGCCCGCTTTGAAGTCCCTGGAGACGACGGCGAGGCGGAGGTGAAACTCGAATCTACCCCAAGAGATTTCGTGCCGGAACTGGAGGGATACCCGCTGCCTTTCGTGATCCATGAGGATAGGTACATCAGCGGCTACCTCTTCAACGACTCATCGGTCCTTGAAGACGCGGCCGTGCTGGCCGTCAATAGCTTCGTGTCGCAAAACAACACGGCAGCCATTGGCCAGACAGTCATCGAGGCGATGTTGGAAGACCCCATCGAATTCGGCCGAGTCGCCATCGAGTTCGTCGAGACCAGCAGGAGACAAGGCAAGTCCAAGCTCGTCCTCGACCTGCAAGGCAACGGCGGCGGCCTAGTGGCCAACGCCATGTCCCTGTACGGGATCCTGTTCCCCGAGGGCGGCAAGCAGGCGCACATGAACATGCGTGTCCGCGCCCACCGGGCCCTCGACTGGACCGGCTCGACGGCGGAGAAGCTCGGCGTCGATTTGCAGACGATCCCGTACCCCATAGGCACCAGCGGTTTCGTCGACGAGGACCTGAGGAACTTCACCAGCTGGGAGGCCTTTTACGGCCCGGAAAAGCTCGGCGGCGGGGAGGAGTACTACACCAACATCGTGCAGCCGGCGTCCGTGGCCACCGCCCGCGACGGCAGCCCCGGGGTCTTCGCGGTCCCGGCGCCGTGGTTCAAGCCCGAGGACACCGTCATCGTCACCGACGGCCACTGCGCGTCGGCCTGCGCCTACGTCGTGGGCATGATGACCCGCGAGCTCGGCATCCAGGTCGTCGCCATGGGCGGCCGGCCGGTGGACGCGCCCATGCAGGCCGTCGGAGGCACCAAGGGCGGGCCCGTCCTCTCGCTGAACCTCTACCAGCTGCTGTACCCGACGCTCGGCGCCTTCGCGACGCCGCCCGACGACGTCGACCTGACGCCCTTTGCGCGGCGGGACCCGCCGCTGGCCGGGGCGCCGACGGCGACGTGGACCATCAACTCGGCCAATGTGTACCTCGACGACGACGACGACGACGTCAGCGGCACGCCGGTGCAGTTCCGGTACGAGGCGGCGCACTGCAAGCTGTACTACACCTGGGACACCCTGACGAGCATGACCAGCCTGTGGGCGGCGGTGGCGGGCGTCAAGTGGGACGGCGGCCGGTGCGTGGCGGGCTCGACGACCAACGACGACGGCACCATGGGCTCGTCGACGGTCGGGTACTCGGGCAAGGTCGTGTCGGGCTTCCGGTGGGCCGCCGGCCCCGGCGATGTGATTGAGGGGGCGAGCTCTGGCAACGGCGGCGATGATAATAACGGCGGCGATGGGGACGGCGGAGACGGTGGGAGCGGCGAGGACGAGAGCGCTGCCGGCTCGCTTCGCGTCGGCGGAGGCCTGTTGTCTTTCCTCATGTTCGCGGTGGTGTTGGTGCTCAACACGTAATTAATGCAATGTGAGAAGCAGCAGACACTATTCACCTGTATTCATAAAACCGTTTTTTGGCCAATTTCGTCACATTCGGCAAGGAGAAGAAGCGCTTCTAATAGAATAGCACGCTCCGAATTATCTGAAGCATCAGGTACTCCGTCATTGTAGATGAGCATATTTTTGGAGGACCAACTCCAGCCATTGTGGCCGGAAGCGGCCGGTAATGGTACTATTGCAAGACTCCCAGTATTCGGGATACCAGCCAGCGTTTTCCCAGTCGATAATCTTGATCTTGAATGCGCCTCTGCCATCATCCTTGGTCCCAGACCTGCTTAGTAGGATGTTCTTGGGCTGCAGGTCGCCGTAGGTAAAGACGGCGCGGTGGCCCTTCAGCGTGTCCGATATGAGCGCCCGCAGCACAATAGAGGGAATGACAAGGCTCGGCATCATGGCGGCGCTGCTGACTGAGAGAGAGAGAGAGAGAGAGAGAGAGAGAACAAGTGAACTCTGGAACAAAATAGATAGAATGGCGCGAGTGAGTGAGCGGCAGGCAAAGAGGGGAAGCAAGCAGGGGAAGTGGACTTGTCCTAGGTACCCTATGACAGGCCGACAGTGCCCAAGCATCGATGATCGGCTCTATTATGGAGGTGGAAAAGCATCTGGCAATCTGCAGTTAGTGGAGTGGACGGCACAACCACGTCATACCCTAACAGAACTCCACGCATTCTCATGCCACGCGTGCTCCTAAAATAACCTCACCGGATGGATAGGCATGAACATGCCGCCGAACTCGGAATGCAGGAGTTGTATGTTATATTGCATGGGCTATGAGATATATCGTAACATGTTGCACATCTTGGGAGGCATGAGGAACTGTGTACCGAGACCTGGCATATGTGGATATGCATTCATGACAGATTAGCAACTGGGGAGTATTGTCCTGATGCTTGCGTTTGCTGTTACCCCCTGATTTCTTCTCGTCCTGCCACCATATTTCCCAGCACGTGAGCATGGAAGAAGGCACCTAAGCGAGGTCTGAGCAGCCTCGAGGACCGAAGGCTAGATGCGAACAGAATCCACATAATATGCTTCGACGCCTGTTGGGTCAAGGTAGCCCCCCTTGTCATGCCAGGGCAGCTTTGTCCCGATACGGTGCTTGCGCCGTCGCCACCTGGAACAGCAAAGTCAAAATTACAAACCACTCAAACCCGAAACAACTCGGAACCCCGGCTTCTGGTGACCCCACCGGGGCCCCTTCGGATCCGGCACGGCGTTCACGGCACGTAGGCCTGACCGGGCGTTGCCCCAGAAAGATCGTCCTCACCCACGCAAAGCCAAGACTCTGGACAAACTTTGTCGGGAAAAAGGGTTCCAGCTGAGGGGGGAAAAAAAAGACCAGAGAGCAAAAGGGCAAAAAAAAAAAAAAAAAAAAAAAAAAACCCCGTTCCATCATCCGCGTCGACGACAAGAAACGGAGCTAATCCTCAACCCACCTCCGAACAATATCTGAGATTGATAACTACCTAGAAACCCTAACCTAGGTCCTAGGGTGGCCAGATGGCAGAACAGCTCTCGGGCAGTAAGTGCGCCGAGTTCTCGAAAAGCAAACGTGCTCACTTAGCCGCAAGGTTGGCCCATCGCAAAGCCGCCCGCCCGCCCGCCCCCCGTTCCCTTTTTTTTTTCTTCTTCCCGGGAAAGTCTGACTGACGAAGAGCCAAAGCCCATTAGGCGAACCGCCGGAAACGCTCTAGAACACCGGCCCAAGGAAATGAAGGAGGAGAAACCAAAATGAAGGGCGAGCAGGCCACATCCTGGTCTCACCACGAGTTCGTGGGACCGCGCGCCTGGTAGCCAGCCCAACCGCTCTGGTGGAACGGGTCCTTCAACGTCACTACAGGTACTCACGCCGGTGTCCCGCAGCCATGGGCCGAT
>NWBT01000048.1:2074009-2085525 GCA_003386485.1 Colletotrichum lentis
GGGGGGGGGGGGGTCCGAATGCAATATAATGGCACACTCCTGACTACTACGTTATTCAAGAGTTGAGATGCCGCCCACAAATATTGAAAAAGGCTCTTCTGCGACTCTGTCTTCCTCCAGTCTACATACTGCCGTTTTTCAATCGACGACGACATGATGAGCGTTCTCCGAGGCTTCAAGGCTGCTGCTGTAACAGCGCTCATCTCGAGCCAATTCCACCCGTCCACCGCCGCTCCGGCATCTGCCAGATTCGCGAGACGCAACGCAGCAAGCCTCGGCGAATCCTACGATTACGTGATCGTGGGCGGAGGCCTTAGCGGTTTGGTCGTTGCCAACCGCCTGACCGAGGATCCCAAAGGTAATACAGAAGACTCGACTCCAATCCTGGTCTGTCCCAGACGCTCACGATCCGGCTCCCCTAGTCACTGTCTTGGTCGTCGAGTATGGCGATTTCGACGATTCGTGGGATGTGGCCGTTCCATACTACTCGGCCAACCTCCACCCGAACGACCTGATCCAGTTCATGTCCGTTCCGCAGCCCGGTCTTAACAACAGAACCTCCGGCGTCCAGACCGGCACGGTGGTTGGAGGCGGATCCACGGTCAACGGTATGGCTTTTGACCGGGGCTCGAAAGCCGACTACGATGCGTGGGAGGAGCTGGGCAACCCCGGGTGGAACTGGGAGAGCTTGTCCCACTACTTCAAAAAGGTTCGGACAACACCGCCTGCTAGAGATCGAGGGGCGTCGTTATGAACTGACGAACACGGCGCGTTAGTCCACCACCTTCACCCTTCCTCCTCCCGAATACGTCGAGAAATACAACTACAGCTACGACGAAAGCACGTACGGCGACGGACCTGTTCAAGTTGGCTTTCCATCTTGGCAATGGCCCGACAGAGGTACGCATAGCAAAGACATGATACATTTTCGGCAGCATGGGCGGGGCAGCCTTGAAGACTGATAATACTACGCTCCAGATCTGCAGAGAGAGGCCTGGATCAACGACGTACGAGTCCCCGTGCTCGATGACCACGGCGCCGGGGGCAACAACGTCGGCCTGGCACTGCTGCCCCAGAACCACGACCCGAAGAACGTCACCCGCTCGACCTCGAGAACCGCCTACTACGACCCGGTCGCGGGGACCAGGAAGAACCTCGACTTGCTCGTCAGGCACTTCGCCTCGACGATCGAGTTCGAGAACAAGAAGGCCGTCGGCGTCAACATCGTCTCCCGGGACACCAATGCCACCGCGTTGGTCAAGGCGAAGAAGGAGGTTGTCCTCGCTGCCGGCGGCGTGCAGACGCCCAGGATTCTCCTCCAAAGCGGCGTCGGACCGGCTTCGCTGCTCGAGTCTCTGGACATCGACGTCGTCGCAGACCTCCCCGGCGTCGGGGCCAACTACCAGGACCACCCCTGGATGCTGTTGTCGTACACATATAAGTCGTTCTCTCCTCTGCCTGGTGCCCCTCCTGAGCAAAGCGATTTCCCATTAAGCCTAGCTCGACTAACTTTTGTCGAGATGGCAACACCCCCGAGCTTGGCAGCGAGGCCATGAACGACCCCGCCTTCTTCAACGCGTCCGAGGCGGAGTACTTTGCCAACCGGACCGGCCCCTTCACCCACGCCCGCGGCAACAACATCGTCTTCCTCTCTCTCCGGGACATCACCTCCGACTACGAGACCTTGACGGCCGCCGTGGAGGCGCAGAACGCGGCCGACTTCCTCCCCCGGATCTACTCCGAGCATCCCGAGCTGCTCCGAGGTTTCCTCGCGCAGCGCGAAAGCCTCGCGAAGCTCTACCGAAACCCCGAGGCCGGCGTGCTGGAGATCCCGTTCGGGGGCTTCTCGGCGGGCGCCATCTCCTTCCAGAAGTCGCTCTCCCGCGGTACCGTCACCATCAACACCACCGACCCGGACCCCGCGGTTGCCCCGGTCATCGACTTTGGCGTGCTCCAAAACCCCGTCGACCTCGACGTCGCCGTTCTCAGCGTCAAGGCATTCCGCAGGGTCTGGGAGGGCCCCACCCTCGCCGTCCGCGAGGCCGTCGAGACCGTCCCGGGCGCCAATGTGACTTCGGACGAGGCCATCGCCGGAGCCATCCGGGACTCTCTGTTCGCCAGCTTCGCGCACCCCAGCGGCACGACGAGCCTGCAACCGTTGGAGCACGGCGGTGTCGTGGACCCCGAGCTCCGCGTTTACGGTGTTGAGGGGCTGAGAGTCGTTGACTCTAGCATCATCCCCTTGATCCCGGCTTGCCATTTGCAATCGACCATGTACGCCATAGCGGAGAAGGCCGCGGATATTCTGAAAGGACTGTAATTAGTGCCGGTATTACCCATTCTTTAGTTGCCAACTTGAATTACGGTCCATAGTTGAAAATGTCTTGATTGTCGCCATCATCCTAGAGTTCTGGCAAAGTTTCAATGAGTCGATGGGTTCCTATGGGATCATATTACAGGACACAGGCTTCTTGACCCCTGAAAACCAAAAACAAAAATAACGAGTACAAGAAGCCAATTCAGTCTATCACTTTGGAGAGAAACCCCGGTTTCCGGTATCGCTTGGCTCGCACTCAATGTCAAAATGATTTCTATCAAGTAGAATTGCAGAGTTCTGTACCTAAGGGCCTGGGTGCAACGAGCCCTTTCGCACAGTGGTGGGCCGCATTGCTACACAGAACTCCAAGGGCGGAACGTCGCCATCTCTCCATCGGCATCAGACTGTGCTCGACTTTCCGTCGACAGGCATCAGTCAGTGATAGTACATAGGAGCAAGCGAACATGTACGCCAATGTTCCACCTGCTCCTTTTTCCAAATTAAAGCCCAGTCTAACACTCAGAACCTCCAGGTTTTCCTTGTTGCAATCCAAAGCACCAACTGGATCCTTAAAACGGACCATCGCCCTCAATACTTCAACAGCGACAACAGCACCTGTTCATCCGTTGTCTTGATCTTTAGAAACTCGCCAGAATGGTCAAGGTTGCTGTTGCGGGCTCATCTGCAGGTGGGTTCTGCCTTGCTTGGAATCTCATCTCCCAACTAATCATGAATTACACTTAGAGCTGGCCCTCGAAAGTCATCGATAGATTGGCCAAGACCGGAAAGCACGGGGGTCCTCGGTCTAACGCGAAATGCAATGGGACAGTCCAGGAATTTTCCATGAGATGACCTGTACAAGAAAGACCCTTGTTCTCTGACCATCTTCCAGGATCCTCCCTCATCGCCCTCTTTCCCTGGAGTGACATGGGTTCAGACCACGTACCAGAACACGGCGGACTTGGTCGGGATTCTCCATGGCGCGCAGACGGTCATCTCCTTCATCGTGGCCCATATGGATCCTGGAGCCGAGACTGCAAAGCGATTGATTGACGCATCGATCGAGGCGGGGGTTCAGCGGTTCGCCCCTAGCGAATGGGCGAGGTGAGTGGCGACTGCTTGCTGTTTTCTCTTCGTAAACTTGGCCAAAGTAGATTCTGACGGCGCTGATTGCAGGGGCATCTTGTTAGAGGAGGTGGTCGAGTATGTGCCATGGTATGCCAACAAGCTGGAGGTCAAGCGCTAATACACCTTACTCCAGCCCGGCGCCTTCATGAATTTCCTCGCGTATTACCCTTAACAGACAGCCAAGCACTACGCGATCGACAACCCAAGCTTCTTCGACTTTGATAAAGGCACAGCCTTATACTAGAAGGCTCCGAGACTGCGGAGATTGCCTTGACCACCGTTGATGAGTCATGGCATTGCGGAGGTGAAGTCTTTGCTAACGCCTTCACGTATGAAAGTGGTAGACTTAATAATATACTGCTTAATGTTTATACTAATAGAGTTCGAGTATAGCCAAAGACTTCTTACTAGTTCCACTTAGGCTAAACGCTAATTAAATAAGCTCTATCAAAGCAAGCTCACCTATGAAATAATGGGTGAGAAACTCGCTGTCTACACTACGTGTAATCCGCTCCGCTGCCAAGACGGCAGGAGTCCGAGACGCACGACAGCGGTTAGCTCGAGTCCGTATCTCGCCAGCTGCAACTCGGCGGGGTGGGAAGGATAGAGATGCACTTGAGATATTGGCCAATGGCCAATGGACGGACTACGTAGTAGTGTTGAAGTGCGGAGAAAAAGGCGGATTAGGATACGCTGACGTTCAACTCGCAGTCGACGGGGGTAAGCATACAGATGGAACATGAAGGATCGAAACGGGGCTTTGGCGGCATGGGCACACTCATTGTTTCGTAATTATTACAGCAAAGCTGCTGACCTATTCGCTTCGCAAGCGTAAGCACATCACAGCAAAGTACAACAGTCTCGTAGTAGGCTATAAATAAGGGCGAGAGCGGTAGGACG
The DNA here is from genome assembly GCA_003386485.1 of Colletotrichum lentis. Lineage (NCBI taxonomy): Eukaryota > Fungi > Ascomycota > Sordariomycetes > Glomerellales > Glomerellaceae > Colletotrichum > Colletotrichum lentis. Next base: position 2,078,355 of record NWBT01000048.1, read on the forward strand.
AGACACAGGGTTCTTCCATCAAGACCTCCTCACGCCAGAACCTCATTACTGCTGCAGCGCGTTTCTTGCCGGATTATTCTTGACGCATCCGTCCCATCATCACCGGCGCCATGGACAATTGGCTCTCGGATTTGCCACCAGACTATTTCCACAAATCGTAGGCAAATTCCGCATCCTATTGCCTGTAGTTATTTGTTCACGCAACATTCTTACAATGAACCAAGTCTCCAGTTCACACCGCGGCAGCACCATGATGTCTATCCCGCCATTGATCCTTCAAACCCGCAGCTGTCCTTGGCTGGCAAGGTGGTGTTGGTGACTGGCGCAAGCCGTGGTATCGGGGCTAACGTGAGCCTTACTTGCGCAAAAATCTGATACCGGCTCTCTGTTAAGCTGCCATGAGTCCAAGACACTAAAGATTTCTATTCTGCTGCAGGGCATCGTGCCTTCGCTGGCCAAAGCCGGTGCCGCAGGCATCGTGCTTGTCGCGACCAACGCCGAGAAACTCAGGGCGGTCGAGCTCGCCGTTCGCGACATCAACCCGGACACGCGCGTCCTCGTTGCGGCTGCCGATATCAGCAACGAGCAGTCCGTTGCTTCAGTGTTCAAGAGCGCGACGGACACATTTGGCCGCGTTGACATCTTGGTCCACAACGCCGGGATCATGAACCGGATGAGCAAGATCCACGAGGAAGACGCCACGACGTTTTGGAAGCAATACGTGTGGTTTTTTTTTTTTTTTTTGCTCTCTTCTCCGATGACGTGGAAAAAAAAAAAAGGACACGGCTTGCTGACCAGCGAAACACGCAGGAAACCAACACCTTTGGAACGTTCCTCGTGGCCCAGTATTTCATCAAGTCCCTTCCCTCTCCGGACTCGCCCGCGGTCATACTCTACATCGGCGCCGCGGCGTCGTGGGCACGAAACCCCTCGTTCGCCGGCTACGGTGGCAGCAAGCTCGCCGCGCAGAAGCTCATCAGCGACATCGCCTCGGGCTACCCCAGCATCACGACGATATCGGTACATCCTGGCCTGGTCGAGACGGACATGCTCCAGGTCCATGGCTTCGACGTCTCTACCCCGCAGCTCGTGGGCGGCGCGGTCGTCTGGCTGAGCGGGGACAGGGCCAGGTTTCTCAGCGGCCGCGCCATCTCCGCCGAGTGGGACCTCGAGGATCTTGTTAGCAGGCAGGACGAGATAGTGAAGGAGGATTTGCTTGTAATGAGAATGGCGGGAAGATTCGGCCATGAGCAGTTTGCTTGAGATTTGTGATGCCTTCCGTAGCACTACCTTAGTTTGGTGCCGTCCTTTATTATTACGACCTTTGAGGAATTTCATCTCTTGGCAGCGACGACTGAAAACTGTGACTCTTTGACTGCTTTTCCGGGGTCCTCGTTCTTATTCGCGTTTTACGACCATCCGAGTCTGTCATTCAGAAGAAGAAAAAGACCACGAGCTAGCCAAGGGGCTGGAACGGTGCCGGCTGCCAGTCTGCTAGAGCCCGCTCATTCCATTGTCAATTGACTCGTTGCCCCAGGACCCAAGGTTTATCCAGCCAGTCCGATGGAGAGACTCACTGCTGATGATATTGTGAATTTGATCCGGGGAAATGTAGGCCATTTCACGAGCGGACCCTATCGGCAAGAAGACCGTTCCCGGGTTGGGACGACTGACCAGCGTCCAGGCAGGCCGCAGACCAGCCAGCTGATACTTGCTGCCTTGTAGCTTCTGTGAGGGTGTTAATTGCTGTGCCGCAAGTCTAGACCCACCGAGAATCGCATCCATGGATCTCGGATACGCCCGGCTAGATCGTGATTCCTGTTTGGTTGTGGCGGTTTAGGAGATGATTGGTCGAGTTTGGTGCCGTTGACCCTTCTTGGTATTGACAAGCACGCGCACAATAGGAAAGAAGAAGAAGACCATGAGCGTTCGATTACCAGCATAGTTTTCAGCCCGCACCAGTTCCGGCACACCAAAACCCCCCCCACGAAACCATGCTGCTTGTGCCAAGTGCATTTACCAATCGCTGGGGCACTCTTTGTCATTGGTCCACTGGCCTCACAAGTGGAAAGGTGGAGATGATAGCGACTGACAGAAAACTCGGTCTCGGTCGTGATGGACCTACTGGAAGAAGATCGAAAACAGGGCAAAGGGGACATGTTGATTCCGGTGAGAAGCGATGTGAGCCGAGTATAAAAGTAGCCTTCTTCTCCCATCTAAAGTGAAACAGAGCGTCCCTCTGTATACCGACATACCAGCTCATCAACGCAAGCCTCCCTCGTCCTATCGTCGGCCTTGTTAATTACCCCTTGCTCAGCATAGTCTCTCCCTATCGGTTTGCCTTCTCTCTCAACATCTCTCGATCGCACGCACGTCCTCGCCATGCGGGTCTCTCTTCTTGCTCTCTCCCTCGTTGCCCCTGCCATTGGGGCTCCGACAGAGGAGTGGACGGACGGACGGCATCAGCGACATGTTTGCAGGACCCGGCTACATCGTCCCCAACAACATCACCGTTGACCCGTTTGTTGAAATCGACCCAACCATTCCGGGCATACGCCTGGCCCTGGACCTGGAGGCTGCCGATGCAGGTCTCGGCCTCGACGTGGAGGAGCCCCAGGGAAGCGGGCTGGAGGCTCGAGCCAACGTCAAGACGAGCTTCATGCTCGGCAAAACACGCGCGGAATACGGCTGCGACCAGTCCATCAGGGCAGTGTTCGAGTCCGCCATCACAACGCTCTGCTACCAGGGCGGCTGCAATGAAGGATCCAGCTACTACCGCTCGGTCCGCTGGTCCAAGGGCGACCGGCAGAGCGTCAACTTGCGGGTGGCTGTGAGCGGCACGTACGCGGGCAACGTGCGGCACCGACTGGTCGACGCGGTCAAGCAAGACTGTCAACCCGCAGAGCGCCACCTCGTACAAAAAGAAATGGGCCGTGCAAATCGGTCGTGGTGGTCAGGCGATTCTGAAATGCACCATGTCGAGGTTTCCGAACTACGTCCAGCTCACCCGCCGCGTTGATGGCAATTTGAGGGACGAGCTCAAGATCACGGTGTTTCCTCCAGAGAAGGAAAAGCAAATTGGTTCGGGGGGGTTTTTTTTTAGAGTTTTTTTTTAGGGGTTTTGTTTTTCATGATCCCACTTCTACACTATCCCAACCCCACCAAAACGGTCAACGGACAAAGGGTGGCATACCACCACGCGAAGCTGACACACCAGACAGGATGCATCATCGCTAGCACTCTTGCAGCAATTGCGGGAGCCATTGGAGGTGTGGCCGGAGGTTTCTTTGGCGCTGTGGCGGTTCCCCTCTGCTCCTGAAGACATTCTGACAGTTAATACGGGAAACCGCTCACACACATTTCTCATGTCATTCCTTGATCTCCGAGTGTACGACATGTATGATGTGGGAGGTTTGGTTTCGCTCGGCAAGCCAAAACTCTGGTCTTTCCAGCCTGTAATCACGCAGGACCGTTGCCGCTGCAATCTTGGCTTCCAAAAAAAAAAAAAAAAAAACAAGAAGAAAAGACTCGGGTCGTTCCATGACTGTTTGCCATCCGATTACACTTACTCTACTTCGTAGTTGGTGTCACTGCCGGGTGCCGCCAGCTCTTGTGAATAGGTAGAGCTTGTGTCACAAAAACGACGCCGTTAGTTGTGGGTGGCAACTAACGCCTTATGTCTCGTGACAACTTGTTGGTATCACAGGGCGACTGCAGTGAAACGAACGGCTCATTCGATATGAGGTTATTCGTAGATTCTGGCATGTCGGAGGAAGGATCTATTTGAAGGGTGGCGAACGAAGGAGGCCGTGATATGGCTGATCGGGGGACCCACTATCGGACCGGAGATGGACCCGCATGATGTGATTGGTCCAGTCAGGCCCCGTCTCCACTTCTCCATGGACAACCCGAATAACCCGATCGGCATTCCAACACAACTCGATTTTGCTTTTAAGAATTATTAGGTAGGTTTGTAAATGTTAGCCCGGCAATACTTCTCGCGGTAGTGTGTGTGTGTGTGTGTGTGCAGTATTACCTTGCAGCAACCCGGCAAAGGCGCAGCACCTGGAAGCAGCTGCAACAGCCAGCGAATTGAGTCGCTTAAGCCGCCCTAAATCTTTCCTAAACAGGAAATGCAAAGTACAACTACCACACTACGATTACGATTGCAAGGGAATCCCACCCATATGTGACTTGTACGCCTTTGGTTCTTAGCCTCACACCACTTCCCCTTCTCCCTTTTACTTCTCTCTTCTGTCTGCGTCATCAATGATCGCCATGCGCCCAAAAAAAAAACCCCCCCCCCAATCCGCCAATTCCACTTCTGCGCCCCCGTAGGGCTGAAGCCCCCACCCGCTGCGCCCATTGCAGACCTAATAACTTGATGGGTTCGCCCGATCAGCTTTTGCGGGCGTGGCTATTCAATGTTTAGGCAATTGTAGCAGGAACCCTGGGTTTCCTTTTTGGGGCATTAGTTGACATCTCTGCTGAGGTTCTCGTCAGCGCTAGAGGCCCCGCTCCGGATTCCTATCCAAGACGCATCGTCATAGATGATAGGCCCAGCATGGCTGTGGCCGACGTCAGATGTTAACGTTTCCAGGCAACACCAAGAGACGGAACAACCGGGAACTCCGATATGAGCTGACTGGAGGTTGGGTGGGACTATATATGCCTCCCATGGACGCCTGTTTCCCTGCTACAGTTCATCATTCAGCAACCACTCATCTTCTACTCAATTGTATCAGCTTCCATCACAAGTATACCCCTAAACGTCATGTTTACATCAAAGCCACCGAGTTGTTGGGCTTTGCTCGCCGTTCTGGCTGGCACCGCACTCACCACGACGGCATCCGCATCAGACCACGCCTCCATCGAATGGAGTGAATGTGACGATGTTCACGAGACTTTCTCTCTGATAGGACAGAAGATTCATGTTCCCATCGAGTGTAGCAACGTTACGGTCCCTCTGGACTATGCCGAGCCCAACTCGACTGCAACCCTTGACCTGAAGGTGATCAAGGTTCCGGCATTGAAGCAACCATCCAAGGGCAGTGTCATCGTACACTTTGGAGGGCCCACCGACTCTGGGAGGTTGTCGATGGCCACGCTCAGCGAGACGATGCAGATGTAGGTATCCCGTATCGCTTCTCTGGTGGAACGAGACCACTGACCCGCTCGTAGCATCACTGGCCAGGGTTTCGACCTCATCGGATGGGAACAGAGGTGAGTGAAGCATCCAGACCCGACGCTCCGTGGCGTGCCGTCGCCGTTCTCGCCTTTTCTCTGGTCTAGCTGACGCACTTTCCAGAGGAACCTGGGAAACCATGCCGCTCTTTTGCTCCGACAAGTCGCAGAACAGAAGCATCACTGACGTCCCCCAAGTCAACATGGCCGTCACTCCCGACGACAGGATGAACGTCGGCAGGAACTGGGCTTTCGCGGAAGTTGAAGCGCAGAGGTGCTACGAGTATGCCAAAGACAAAGGAGCCGAGCTGGTCGGTACCATGTACACGGTCAGGGATGTGTGGGAAATTGTCGATGCGCTTGCGGGCGATCGGTTGCTTCGTTTCTGGGGTATGTCGATGCTGCAATGTGTCTGACAACCAATCGTTAACCATCCGTCCAGGCATATCGTATGGCACTGTTGTCGGCGCCACCGCAGCGGCATTGTACCCCGACCGAGTGGAAAGACTGGTGCTCGATGGCGTCACGAATCCGCAACAATGGTGGGCTGGCGAGTGAGTGTCTTTTCCCGGCTTTCATGGGACACAAAGGCTGACATCACACCGCGCAAGGACCTGGGAGATGCTGACAGACACCGACAAGGTGTTCTCGGGTTTCCTGAGAACCTGTTTCGAGAGGCCGGACGCGTGCGTCTTGGCCGCGAGGAACCCCAACGTGACCGCCGCACAGCTAGAGTCCAAGATCTACGACCTCATCGACAACCTCAGATACCAGCCCATCCCGGTCCCGGTAAGCGACGCTATCCCTTTGGGTATCGTCGATCAGAACTTGGTCAAGGGCGTCGTCCGCATGGGCCTCTACAGCCCGTCCTCGTACCCGGCGCTGGCCGCCCGGCTCCAGCTTCTCCTCGACGGGGACATTGACGCGCTCATCAAGGGATACACGGCCACCTGGCCGACGAACAGCCTGGGCGACATCGGTATGACGATCCCCTGCACCGACAATGCTCTCCGGGTCGACGACCTGGGGGACCTGCTGCCGGAGCTCGACAGGGCCTCCAAGATGAGCCGCCTGGCGGGCGACCTCCTGTCCTGGAACACGCACGTGTGCGCCCGCTGGAAGCTGAACTCCAAGGAGAAGTTCACGCGCAGCTTCCACGAGCCCATCAACGCCAGGAGCCCGCCGCTCGTCTTCGGCAACGAGTACGACGTCGTCACCCCGTACGTGTCGGCCGGGAACATCAGCGCGTCCTTCCCGGGCAGCGCCCTGGTCAAGTATAACGCCTTCGGACACGGGATCCAGGCGCAGCCGTCGCTGTGCACGGTCGAGACGATGAAGCGGTACCTCGAGGACGGCGTCCTGCCGGCCGAGGGCGCCGTCTGCGAGCCGGCGGCGCATGTGTGGGATTCGCAGGACTGGGCGACTCTTTGGGACGAGCTTGGGTACCAGAGACCTGACTCCACTGCCTAAGGACTCACGCGCGGTCGAAGCGAGGGGTGGCTCTGGTATTGCTCGAGACGAAAGGGTTCGCTTAGTACGGATTGCGTTCTCAACCTGGTTTAGCTGCATTGGCGGGTCGGAGGATTGGAGACGGCGGATTGCATCGTTATATCACGTTCTCCCTACGCTAATTCTTTTCAACATGTAACGAGTACTTCAGGAATTGGTCATGAAAAAGACCATCGTGGCTCTCGCCGTCCAGTGTTGAGCGGGCTGTCGGTGTCGAATTCGTGGTGGAGGCCGTGTCAACGGTGGAGTGGAGGATCAAGGAGAAGCAGACGGGAATCCCGTCAGTAGAGGCCTGGCAACCTTCCCCATGCCCTTTTAACCTGGCGCCGTTGCTGAACCACGACAACAGGGGCTGAAGAGAATCGTCACAGTCATCATCGACGACAAGCGGACCGCTCTATGGGATCTCGGGGTTTCGTGCATCCTCTCCTCGGTGGTTCGGGATAGTGCACGGCAGGGTATACCAATCAGCTTCGGG
>NWBT01000048.1:2112944-2129939 GCA_003386485.1 Colletotrichum lentis
GGGGGGGGTTAGGAGGTTGTTGAAGAAAGAGAAAGACGAAAGGAAAAAATTCCGCCGTCTTATCGTATCGCGAACTCCCCCTCCATCGGGAAAGGTGAGATTTCTCATTTTGATGATGCCATTTGCGCCAAGCGGGGGTCCGGTCCACCTCGACTCGCGAGCGCGTTTAACTGTTGGGCCTGAAAAGACCCTGTCCTGCCTGTCTGGCCTACCTATGTAACCCCTCTCTCTGTACGGAGTGTACACTACTCTGTATACTCTTGTACCAGTTGTGGTGGTGTGGTGCTGGATTACATACAAACAACTCATCATCTGAAACCCCGTGTCGTTTGGTTGACTGACTCGCGCGGCGGAGGCTTCGGACATACAGGTTTGGTGCTGCTTTATCTCTACTTCACTCGGCGGCTGGAAACCTCGTTGAAGGCCAGGGTGTACTTGCATGCCGTTTAGCCGGATATGAGAGAGAGAGAGAGAGAGAGAGAGAGAGAGTCCCCCTAACAACCCCCCCCCCTGTTTCGGCACGCCGTCTTTTTTACTCTTTACGGATACAGAGTACTTAGCACTCATCTTGTACTGAGCACTCGATGAGTGGACTCCTCATTCAGTATTTTCTTTTCCAGTTCAGTGGCCGAGTTCCCTCATTGATGCTCTCGTCAGTTGCAACTCAACAGCGAACCTCCATCCAGCCCGGCTCAGTCGGCAACGGACTCGGGGAACGTATGGCGAGTTTCGCCATTGAGATTTTATTCACCTTCTGTGATAACCCCCCCCCCCAACTTTCCAGCTTCATGAATCCATTCCGGCCGGCTATTGCCCGTTCCCAAACATTCACCATGGTCCCCTTTTAACCATCACCGGATTACCACATGATTCGGTAGGAAGCGGGCTCCCCTCCCCTTTCGTTCTCGCACCAACAACCAACCTCCTCCTCCTCCTCGTCAGCCACGCCCCCGACGCGTATCAACGCGCACGGCGCCGTAATGCTTCAGGAACCGGCCCCAGACGACCTCGCCCCGCTCGGCCTTGGCGATCGGCCACAGCACCCGGCCCGCGCCGTCCTCCCACCCGATCNCACCGTGTTCATCGCCACCCGCCCCCGCCTCCAGGCCCCCGCCGCCTCCGTCTCCGTGATCATGTTGAGCCCGGCCTTGGACATGTTGGTGTGCACGTGCTTCCCGTTCTTGGCCGCGCCGTCCCGCCGCCGCTCGAAGAGGCCCTCGCGCGACGACACATTGACGATGTGCCCGCCGCCGCCCTGCCGCATCAGCGGCAGCAGCTCCCGCACGAGGATGAGCGGCACAAAGGTGTTGACGCTGTGGGCGGTGATGACGTCCTCGTAGGGTATGTCGGAGAGCGACTGCACCCAGGACGAGGACGAGGGCGACGGCGCCGGTGGCGGCGCGGATAGCTGCAAGCGGGACATCGGAGCATCGAGAGAAGCCGGTTCACCATCGGGCAATGGGTAAGTGGTGAGATATCCAGCGTCGGCGGCGGCGTCCGCTCCGCAAACGACGCCCGTCGCGCCCCCGCGGACCCGAGCCGCGTAGCCCTGCCGCACCACCACTCGCTCGCCGGGTCCTTCTCCTCCTCCTCCTCCTCCTCCTCCTCCTCCTCCTCCCCCGTCCACCGGCGCCTCCAGCGGCGGCGGCGGCGGCGGCAGCAGCAGCAGCAGCATCTGCTCCCTCGCAACGGCCTCCTTCTCCCTCTCGACCGGGTCCGTCAGCGTCTGCGCCGCGTTGTTGATCAGCATGTCCAGCGCCCGCCCTTCCCGCGCCAGGATCCCCCTCACCGCTTCGACCAGCGCGAAGGCGTCCCGCGCCGTCCGGAAGTCCGCCCCGACGATCCTCAGCCGGTCCGCCCACGCCTCGAAGCCGAACTCGGCCCGGTACCGCGACAGCGCGTCCTCCGGATACCGCGACGACGCGATGACCAAGGCGCCGCAGCGCAGCAGCCGCAGCGCCGTGTGGAACCCCAGGTTCGTCCGCCCGCCCGTCACCAGCGCCGTCCTGCCGCGCAGCGACAGGTTCTCGGGCAGGGAGAGCGCCCGCTCGGCGAGGTTGAAGTCGCCGCAGGCGCCGCACATGGACGGCAGCGTCTTGTGCGGCGCGTCGAGGACCATGTGGCAGATATAGCACGTCCGCTTGCGGTCGGCGGACGTCGTGCGCAGCAGCGTCGGCATGTGCTGCTGGACCTCGTCCTGGCCGTCGCGGGCATCCGCCCCGGGCGCCCGGGCGAGCGTCGTCTTGATGGCCTTGAGCATCTGGTCGTAGAGCAGCTCCCGAGCCCCCAAGTGTCCGCTCACCCCCGGCCAGAGGTGGTGCGCGATCTTGCGGGCGCGAGGCGACGAGAAGGGAGGCATGTAGAGCGCCACGAGGCTGGGCAGCTGCGAGGCTTCCTCCTCCTGTTTCGACACCTCCAAGTCGGCCCGGAGCTGCGTGGCCACGTCCTCCGCCCTCGCGTTGTGGATGAAGTCGTCAAAGTCGGCCGACTCCAGAAGGACGCCCGCCAGGGGCGTCTCGGGGACGGTGGAGGAGGCTTTCAAGTCCGCGGTCAAGGCCGGGAACTCGGTCTCGATCCAGCGGATGGCGCACATGAATGACTCGAGCCAGCACAGCTCTTCAGCCGGGGTCGGCACGATGTCGCAATGCCGGCGAATCACCTGCCTCCTCGAGGACGTCAGCCGGGGCAGCAGCGGCCTGTTCGTCTCGGGCGCCAAGAGTCCCCTCATGCCGTCAGTGGCCTTCTGCCAGTCCACGACGTGGTCGACGTCCTTGTGCTGCGCCTGGCCGGCCACGGCGTCGAAGAGCCGGAAGCACCAGTCGTACGGCACCAGTATCGAGTGGGCGTAGCGGAAGGTGTACTTCGGCTGGGCAGGCCGGCGAGCGCGGTTTCTGAGTTGCTGCGGGATGTGTTGGAGGTTTTGCCTCGGGCTCTGCGGTGCTCCGGCCGTCTTCAGGTACGTAGGGTAACGCTCGTAGACGTCGGCCAGATACCTCAGCTCGGCCGCCTTTTCCTCGTCCAAGCGATGCTGGGCCTCGAGAAGATGCGGGAGGATGCCGATGCAATCGTCCATCGTCCACTTGGCCGCCATGGAACGGACCAACACCGTCCTCGCGTGGGAGAATTCTTTGGCCTTCTCTGGCAGGTACTTGGACAAGGCTTTCAGAGTAGTACCTTTTCCCTTGAACCGCCCTTGGATGACGATTCGGTCGGAGAAGGCCGTCTTCAGATCGTCCTCGAGCTTCTGCTGGAGCTGCTTTCCGGTCATGCCGAAGTTGGCGCACAGCTTGTCGGTGTACGCCGGCTTGCAGACGCTCGACGCCAGAAACAGGCCCTCCGACAGCAACGACAGCTGGTTGAACGCAATCCACAGGGACCTGAGTCGAGAGAGATCTGCCTGGCGCAGCATCGGCCAGGCCAGGCTGTCGCGGATCGCCACGCCGAGTGATCTCCCATTCTCATGAGTCGAACAGAAGCCGTGCTCTGTTGCGAGGAGGTCCAGCACCCGGTGCAGGGGCAAGTCGGCCAGGATTAGCTCGACGAGCTCGGTCGGCGTGCTGGCCAGCCCGGAAGCGATTCGCATGATGCGGCGAGGGGGTATAGACACGGACGATTCCATCGCAAGATGGTGTTGTGGGCCGGGAGCCAGTGTGTCTTGACGTAGTGTGTTTAAACAGCAGAAGGCGAGAGCATGAAGAATCGATCAAGAATTCAGTGTCTTAAGTATTCGCATTCCGCAAAAAAAAAAAAAAAAAGAAAAGAAAAGAAAAAAAAAAAAGGTCAAGCAGGGACCAGACGGTGACTCAGCCCGGTGGTAGTCGTCACAAGGGCGTGGAAAGCTAGCTGGCTGCATGGCAAAGCTTGGCATTATCCACAATCGCATGAGGTGACAGAAGATGCCAACAAGAGGGGGGGAATGAAGGCGATTGGAACATATTTCCAGTTCAGGGGTGCCCGGATGCAAGTTGGGCGGGTGCGTCAGGGACTGACTGTGAACGCGAGTCCCCACGGCGAGAGCCCGTCGCGATGCCCATCATGCCGCCTCGTCTTCTGGGTCTCCCGGGCAACTTCCACACATCGACCTTATCCCCAGACGAGTGATTGGCGCTGGAGTATTTTCTGAGGTTAAAACAAGCATACCCAGGCCGCATGTCGCTCTAGGCAAGCCGGTCCTGTGGTCTGGGACAACTCGGTGGTAACGACCGAGGGCTACAGACGGACTGTCACGAGAAAACAAGGAATCTCGCAAGAGACGACGGACGGTCAATAGGGTGATAAAAGCCGTTCATGAAATGAACGGTTCGAGGGGTGAATGGTTGTCAAGACAGAATACGACACCGTCGTTTTTCCACGTGAAGCTGATTCCTGAGACTCTGGGGTCACCACAACTCTGACACAGTCAGGTAGGCAACCCGTGCAGACTCCGACCGAAACCCCTATGCTCTTGACATCCGCAGCGCACGTACATCAGACGACCAAGTCTGTCCAGCTGGTTATGCAGGTAGGTAGTTGCCAGAGCTCGTGGTGGACATCAGATGGTTCGCCGACCGCAAGCGACGACTGACTGCACCTTCTCATTGGATCTCCCAGAGCGGGTGCGGTCTCCGGTATGAGGGTTCCGGATCCGGATTTCGCTTGATGCCATCCGATGCCCTTCACTGAAAAAACGAGCTGGAAGAGTTTCGGTAGGGTTCCTGTCCGTATCAAACGTACGACGACCGTTATGAGGCAGCAAAGGCGTTGTTTGTTATCATGCTTGTATTATTATGCTGGACGAACAGCATCACGGATGCCTCGCGGCCGTCACTTAAGAGACAAGAATCCGCCCATAGCCCGGCGGACGCACGCCTCGCCGAGTCCATTATGTAACTTTAACTTCCCCACAACCGGCGAATGTCCCTTGGCCCCATTCCGCATAGATGCATGCCAATGTAGTGGCGGATGGCCATCGCCAGTCGCCCGGTCCCTCTGAATCTCATCATCCTGTAGCGCGTTCCCCTCCATCAAGGCCGCAAAGCCTGGGTGGAGGGCCATTGGCGTGTGGTGCGCGAGTCACCTCACGGTGACGGCGAAAAGAAAAGTAGTGGGAGACGCAACGCCATGCTCGCAAATGTGCTTGACCAAATCAAGTCGTCATCCAAGAGATCGGCTATCTCTTTTAAAAAAAACGGTCCAAGAGAGCGTTTCCAATCCGACATTTTCCAAAAGAAAAAGGCAGCCATGGCCACTGAAGAGTGCCCTCACTCGGGGAGAAATGCTAGCGTGAGATACGGTATTTGAATGCGACAGAGCCCCTATCACAGGGCGGTGAATATCGACTACCGGCGTTCCGGCTCAAAGGGGTTCTCGCGCTGGTGGGGTTGGCGGTCAGCTTCGAATGGGTTGCCATCTCCTCGCTGGCCATGCGGCTGCCAGGCGCGCGGCGGCTTGCCCATCGTCGGATGATCATCGACTTCACCGTCAATCTCGAGGGAGATTGCGTCCTCCTCCTTGCGTTCGAGGCGCTGTCTTCTCAAGTGAAGGTACATGAGGACCGAGCCGGATCCGAGGATCAGTACGGCGCTGGGAACTACGCGTTAGTTTGTGTTGTGGATCCAAAGTCGATGCGCAGTGTGACGGCAACCTTGCGGAAGACTAGGGAAACAGAGAAGGGAGGAAAACTTTGTGTAGGGGACGGGTCGGTAAGTGAGTGGGATGGGGAACCTACGCTGTGACGCCAACAGCGATGCCGATGATCTTGGGCGAGTTGTAGGGTTTCTCGCAGCGAGGGCTGTTGTCATCACTTGCGCATTCGCGCGCGGCGATGTAATGCACGGCGCGGGCGATGGGCGCCAGAAGGCTCGTGGAAGTGGTGGAGGAAGAGGAACTCATTTTGGAAGTTTCCGAGTGTTGAGATATGATGTAATACGATTCGATAGGGGTTCGGCGTTCGGGTGGGTGTCGCGATTACTGTTTGTCTCGGTTCCGACTCGATGCAAACAAACGATTCTCTCTGGGCCGCGTTGATGTACGACGTGATTGCTGCCGTGCTTCCTTGTATCCGTTGCGCTTTGCGACCGTGTATCTGTATGGTGTTGTGGTCGCGAACTTGTCCTATTCTCTTCGTCGAATCCCTCAGTTCGGCTGCGGCGGGCAGGCGGTGGTGACGAGCTCTCGTTCGCAATGGGTGGATTCCCCCCCCCCCGTGTCGTTTGTGGTGAAACCGGATTTCGTGCCCCTGGTGTGCCGGGTTCTCTCGTGTCTGCAAGGAGTGACGTCGATGGGGAAAATGCCGAATACACTATCCGTACACGCACAGTTGACGACAGAACAAAAAGTGGCGATTGCCAAGAAAGAGCGAGATTGGAGATGGAGAGAAACGAGCGGACGCGAAAAAGGAGAGTCGAGGATGAGCGAATGTTTGGGATCGTCTGAGGTGTAGGAAGGAGAAGCAGGGCCGAGGGGACGATGGGAAGGGTAAGGAAGGACCGGACGGCGATGGATGGATGGATGATCAGGAACGGGAAGGGGCTCAGGCAAAGGAATGGAAGGACCGGAATGGACGGATGGAATTTCGGGAAGGGGGCCCTCGAAAACACGGGGAAAGTGGAAAGAACGAAGGTGAGGCAATCTGCCACTCTCCTGCCCCGTTAAGGGGAGGCGCGCGGTCGTCTCAGGGTCCAGGGGGTGAAGAGCGAGGCAGGCACGGCCACGGCCACGGCCACTGCCACGACCGCGACCACGACCACGACCACGACCACGACGGACCAGATACGACAGATGCAGGGTACGGTATGCCTCCGATCAGCGGCGGCAGCGGCAGGAACGCCCCTCACGCACACCTACTCAGTCAGTGTATCACCCTCATCCATTCACTTAACTCACTCACTCGCTCGTTCACAATTCCTCACGCTGCTCGCTCACTTGCATCACAAGCATGACAACTATTACAAGAAGGCGCGAGAGACAACGGGGGAATGTGGCTGTGTTTCACTCATCTTCCTCCTCTCCTGTCCCCGACGCCGACTGACCCAGGCATTGGCCCCCCTAACCTATCCGCGCACCTACTAAGTTCAATTGGCGGCAAGGCCTCGCGACCCGACACACCCGGCGCGGCCAATTGGCGGTCAATACTCGCTGATCCTCGCTGATACTCGCTGTTGGGCCCCCCCCCCCCCCGGGGGTTGNTCTTTGCCATTTGTAATCGGACGGCGACGACAGAGACGCGAAAGGGGTCCATGACGGGCTCTGGACCCCTATTCTGGGCTTATCGTGGGCTTGTCGTGTGTTGTCTGCCGTGGGCATTGTTGGCAATTGAGTGAGAGAGCGGCGGAATTGAGATTGAGAGTGGTCTGCCCAACAACGAACTTGCGGGGGAAATGCTTGTTTTGTGTTTCATATTGCCAGTGCCCCTTTGGCTCGCCGCGCTTGGTGACTCGCGAGACCGAGAGATCGGTGCTCCCCCAGTCCCCTCTCCCGGCGCCCTCACTCTAGCGTCTACAAATGCTTGGCGAGAGAGATCATAGTCGTCCCGGCCGGGGAACATAGTCTGCGTGACATTTGACAGCTTGTGCGACCGACAGGCAGCCTTCCACATTGCTTTGGAGTTCATGGCGGCAAACCCCAATTGCTTGTTTGCACTGGACAGGCGGTTGAAGACGCCGCGCCGCTGGTCTTCCCGCACCATTGCCCCGGCAGAGCAGATCGACTCAGTACGGCCCGTCTTGTAACGGCATTCACTGCATAAGCGTCACAGGTTGTCCTCCCCCCCCAACCCCCCTCAGCTTGGGACAATACGGCCGACGGGATGCCAGCTCAACCGCTGCGCCCTTCATTTCGCCTACGGGGAAGCCTTGTGTGCGGCGTGCCTTTCGGAAGCACTGGCCATGAAGGGCCGAGACCGCTAAAAGCTTGTTAATAATAGACCAAGACCCCTCCCCTGCCAGATTCGTCTTCATTTTATTTCCCCTCCGGAATGGACCTCGCCTACTGCCGTATTGCCGCCAGCAATGTAAATCCCCCGCCTGTCATTCCTTTGTGCCCTAGTCTGTGGAATCTTGTCGCAGTTCGCTCGCTGAGACCCAAAGGGCACCGAGGATGGTCGATGGATGTCCGTACAGTCCACCGTGCACCCAATGAATGCGAGCGGTAGCTATTTCCTGTTTTCGACCCGGGGCGGGATTGGCATCTGCGCAGCTGTCTCTCGGAAGGAGCGACCACATGGGGCTCAATTGGGATGTGCAGACAGCGACGGCTAAATCGTGTTCGTCTATCCGGGTCCAACGAAACCCACCGTCGTTTTCCAAAGGAGCTCCAGTCCACCTGCTTATCCCGAAGAATGACCGGCTAAAGTGGGTCTCGACGCGGGATTCTTCCAACCCGGCGAACTATCTCCGTGCCCAATTATGGGGCTTTCCGGATCCGTCCTATGGACTCCGTGTGGGGCTTCGGATGAAAGAAATCGCGCCGTGGCCGAAACCGCTGCCCCATATATCCCGTCCCGGATCCGCATGTACCCCGGAGTCCCAGTTTACAGAAGTCGCCAAGATGCTCGGGGCGCTCAACAGGAACAAGCGAACCACGATGTATAGACTCTGAATAACATAGCCTTCGAGGTCACATCTCTTGGCTGAGGTAGCTTTTGAGGCAAATCCCAAATAGAGCTTCGACGCTCTTTAAACGTCTAGCGGCGTCCGAGCCGAGCCGGAATGCAGTCCCACTGACACAGCGCAGGTCGAGATCAGACGGATCCGCGTCGCAGCACACGGACGGGAAGGCGACAAATGGAAAGGGGGCACAGATAGCCTCGGCCCCGTTGGAGAATGTCGGGACGACAAGACCTCTGCGGCCGCGGATGGTCTCCCCATTGAGCCTGGGCACGCGGATGACGAAACATGGCTCTTCCGCCCAGGACCCGAAAACTAAGACTTTTCGCCACTTCCCCCGCGTAGCAAGCGGAAAGTTGGGAAAACCGCCCAAGGGGAGCACGGAAATTTCGCACCGCGAAGTGTTTGCTTCGTTTCAATTCTCAACAAAGCTTGGATCATGGCGATCCGGTTGGGAGAAAGAAGCGGGTGCCGGGTCGGACTTGGACATCTGCGCTCCATGAGTCAAATCTCTCTCGAACACGAAT
This sequence comes from Colletotrichum lentis, assembly GCA_003386485.1. Taxonomy (NCBI): domain Eukaryota; kingdom Fungi; phylum Ascomycota; class Sordariomycetes; order Glomerellales; family Glomerellaceae; genus Colletotrichum; species Colletotrichum lentis. The sequence goes on from NWBT01000048.1 coordinate 2,122,057, forward strand.
GGAATGACAAGTCGCACATGACCTTTGTGTCGAGACTCAAAAGAGCACACCGAACTTCCCCTCTGTCCCTCGCCCCTCGCCCCTCGCTTTCTCCGCTGCTCCTCGTTCTCCATGGAGATGCACTCGACCGCCTACCAAACCACGGTGGTCGGCGCGTGCCCAGCTAGCAAAGGTTTTGTTCGCGGCGGCGGCAGCAGTCGAACTGGGGAAGGAAAAAAAAAAGGTCGAACTAGGGAGCAAGCACGCCATACCCTGTCCCGGTTCCAAAATCCCGACGCCATTAGGTAACAGCAACGCAGCTGCTTGGTGCGAACGTTCTAGGCCCTCGAAGCTTACTGGCGTTAAGCGAAGGAGGCTCTTTGCGGAGTCCGGACGACGACGATGACGACGACGACGACGATAACCAAGAGTCGAACGACGACAGTATCTGGTCGACCGCGACAAACAGTCGCGGAGTCACAGCGAAAAAAAAAAGAGGAGGGGGTGGGGTGCGTTTTCGAGGTCGTGCAAACGGCGGAGATTTCGGCCTGGGAGCTTGAGGAGATTAGGAGCCAAGGAAACAAGGCGCATGGCGCTAGCAAATGACAACATTGGCGGCACCTATTGTGCTACGTTCTTCCTCAATGACATTCATGTCTGGGACATCTCCGAGGGGGAGAGGCTGCTTGTAGAGAGTCAGCCGCCGGGCGCAGCTGAGCCAAAGGGAGGGGTCGATTCGATCCGGGGAAGGGACAGAACCACCATCAAAGCAATGTCGTCCTTTGGGACCCCTGGGAGAAGGCAGAGAGAGGGAGGAAGCGTAGAATTTCGTCTCATGCCTCCTCTCGTCCCCCAAGCTCCCAATTTACCAATCCCCGCAGCTTCTTGGCAAGCCGCCTGATTACGACTAGAATTGCGTCGTGTTATCCGTATCATTCATCTAACTGAGTATCCGGGGATGGCAGACGACGCGGTGACTGGAGCTGGCAAAGAAGGGGGGCTACGTAAATCGGCTCACATGAATGCGATTTATCTCCCGTGGAGATCCAGAGTCGGTTTTAAAGAAGGGGGGCTACGTAAATCGGCTCACATGAATGCGATTTATCTCCCGTGGAGATCCAGAGTCGGTTTATGGTGCGCCACTGGATGGGACGTAGATGAAATGAGGATGGGCGTTGAATCCCCTCCTCGACTGCTACGCCATTCGGGCAACCCGCTTCGTGATCACAAGGTCAATCTGTTTTTCCTCTGTCCAGAACTCGGGACGCAGAACGGAGAAGATGGTCGAGGGGGGTCGAATGGCTTTCAAGCGAGCGGCCCAAGGCGTAGGCTCAAAGCGGTCTTGGGGCGGCATCCAAGCCATGGAGACGAGGCGGAAGTGAAATATATTAGAAGCAAGAGAAAGAAGGACAAACTCGTCGTGGCTGTGGCCGCGCTCGCGAGTCAAGCCAAGTGGCCGTATCGTTTTGTTCTTTCTCGCTGTTGGAAGAGCTTTGCCCAATATCCGTACATACGGATACAAACACACAAACACACAGAATTAAGACCTTTGAAAGGGGATGGTGTCCTTGCCCAAAGATTAAACTTGCCGCGCCCGTTGGCGTGTTTGACAACAGGGCTTGGCAGGCTTAAGTCAGTTCATTTAAGATTTCCCAAAAGTTCGGACTGGCGCTTGTCCAAGTTTTCAACAGCGCGAGCCTTGCCGTTACCCGTCCCGCAGGCCCGCTCCCCCTTCGGCTGGGATGAAGCCTTTTTTTTTTTTTTTTTTTTTTTTTTTTTTTTTTTTTTTTTTTTTTTTTTTTTTTTTTTTTTTTTTTTTTTTTTTTTTTTTTTTTTTTTTTTTTTTTTTTTTTTTTTTTTTTTTTTTTTTTTTTTTTTTTTTTTTTTTTTTTTTTTTTTTTTTTTTTTTTTTTTTTTTTTTTTTTTTTTTTTTTTTTTTTTTTTTTTTTTTTTTTTTTTTTTTTTTTTTTTTTTTTTTTTTTTTTTTTTTTTTTTTTTTTTTTTTTTTTTTTTTTTTTTTTTTTTTTTTTTTTTTTTTTTTTTTTTTTTTTTTTTTTTTTTTTTTTTTTTTTTTTTTTTTTTTTTTTTTTTTTTTTTTTTTTTTTTTTTTTTTTTTTTTTTTTTTTTTTTTTTTTTTTTTTTTTTTTTTTTTTTTTTTTTTTTTTTTTTTTTTTTTTTTTTTTTTTTTTTTTTTTTTTTTTTTTTTTTTTTTTTTTTCCCTCCTCCCTCGCCGGCCTGCCCTGCCCTGCTCTGCACTGCCCCCGGCTCGCAACAACGGTCGGTGGAACGTCGTCGTTCGTCTCCATCGCGCAACGTGTGTGCCCGTCGGCGGGTAGTATGAAAGGTTGTGAGTCGAACGGGGATTTTTTTGGTAATTGACTTTGCGGGGAATTGTGACACGAGTGAAGCCAAAAAAAAAAAAAAAAAGAATGAAACAAGCCTCCAAACATGTCCTCCACGACGGGCGACCGGCAAACCGTACGGCATACCGGACGTGGGGGGGCATGGGTGTCGAGCATAGCTCCCTCGCGAGGTCGGCGATGCGGCGGGGGTGGGCTCGCCGCGTCGCCCGGATCACCGAGAAAGACCCCCGAACCCCGCCGTCGAGTCACTCACTCACGGCTTCGGCTCGATGGCGACCGTCGCCTATGGACACCGCCGAGCCAGCGGTGACGGTGACGGCATCATTCGCAGTTCAGCAGGTTTTTTTTTTTTTTTTTTTTGCGGTACTTACTCCCTCACACCCTCCTCTCTCTCTCTCCCCTGAGAATCATTGCTCTGATCGTCGTGCCGAGGACCACAGTACCTGTAGACGGAAAACATTAAATAGCGGAGAAGGTCGATCACGACACACGCTCATGGAGCACGCCGACCAAGGCGCATACACACACACACACACGCACATGCAAATAGAGGGCCAGGAGCAGAATCTCCATAGAAAGAACCAGCCAGAAGGCTTGTAGACGGGTTGTCCCGCGGTTTCGATGTTGACATCATGTTGGACCGTACCGCCGCCAGCCGAACGATGCGCGCCGCCGGCTACATGGTGCAAACATCAAGTATCCATCTGTATGCTTACTACACGTGTATGTAAACACCACGAGAGGAGGGGGGTGTGTGAAAATCACATGTGGCGCCACCCCCATTGTACCAGGGCTGCAGGAACTGTGGTCCTTTAGGCTCTGGATCGTGACGGAACGGTTGGATCTGATTCCTCATAGGACTTTTTGATGTTGCTTCCATGGAAAGAATGGGGTCTGAAAATTCTCCAGCAGCTCCAGCTTGTGCCCCCCCCCCCCTGGTCTGCAGTCATGGACATCACCGAGCAAGAGGAGTCATGACCAGGGAGGCTGACCTTACCCACGGGGTTTTGAGAGAAAATTTTCTGCTTCTAGTGTACAAGACGCGAGTGTGTCCCCCCGTTTTTTGGAGATGAGCCGGCGGGTAGCATGAGAGCCATGAACGAGAGAGATGGAAGATGACTCCAACGGAGATCCCCCTTTCGGACAAGTCCTTGGAGTCCCTTGGGGTAGCTCTGAGAACCCCTTGTGGCGGCGGGGGGGGNGGAAAAGCCAAACCGGAACAAAGCAGTTAAAGTAAGACTGAGCGCCGTGGCGCAGCGATACAACTCCGTTCAGAGCCCTGCCGGAGACCGCTGAATTCGGGGCACCTTGCACTGGAAAAAGAAAAAAAAAAATCAAAGATACCCTCCTACCCCAATGAGGGAAAAAAAATGCGGCCGGGAAGAAACCGTCGCCGGTAAATGGGTGAGCAGGTGACCGGCGTCGTACGTAAGAGAAACCCCGTCAGTGGTTGAGGGCCTTGAGAAGCGGAGACGACCCGTGACGCCGTCACCTTGTTTCCCGTCCAGTTGGAGGAGTCACCCCCCCCCCNTGTATTCCTGCAGGTGGAGTGCGCGGTACGATGTATAGTACGATGTATGAACATAGTACTCCGTACTTAGAGACTGATCAAGCCACAGGGGCCCCACGATGCATGGTTCTTGGGTGGTTCGTGTGGTGGTGAGCACGTTCTTCAAGCAGAGGAGGAGACTTTGAAGTTACGATGGACGCTCGCACGCCATCGGAGAGAGAGTCGAGGAAAGCCGAAAGGGGGAAAAAAAATATAGGAAAAAAGGAGAAAAAAAAAACCCCCAAAATCGAGAATCCTGTGGATCCCGACGAGGGGGCCCCATCGTGAAAAGACGATGCTTCGGTCTTAGCAAGGTCAATAGCCGCAAGAGAAGCGCGATGCGCCTATTCTCAGTCATGGGAACGGAGGGACGAAGAGAAAAAGAAATGAGGAAAAAAAAAAAAAGAGGAATAAAAAAAAACCCGGTGCGCTCTGTCGGCCAGGTAAGAACGGCAAACCCTTGCGACGTTGATTGTCTCCATTTCGGGGCATTATTCTCGATTTTTTGTGTTGCGACGGGACGTAAGATGCAGTGTGGTATGATCGTCAACGAGATCTCAGATCCCGTCCGCCTCAGGACGAACTCGGTGAGACTCGCGATACGAACACGATCGATACCGGCGCGGCGGTGGCCGCCGGGTGGACGACGACTGAGAGGTGTGACGAGCAACCGCCTCATCGCTCGTCACCCGGCGTGCGGCCTTGAAAATAGAGAAGGCGACTTACACCGGTTGGTGCCAGCAATACGGATACATATCCGTACATGTTTCCAAAAGGGACCCCCCCCCCCCCCCCCNGGACCCGGAGGAACCACCGCCTGCGCCTGACGCCCAGCGTGCAAGCGCATGAACCAAGGCCTCAAACATTCGGGGCCCATCTCGTCTGGCCCATGGTGTCACGTCCTATGTCCAAGGAGATGCTCGCATCACATCATCTCGACCCTGGATTTGCTTTGGTCGGTACTCCCTGCAATTAGCGTGTCTTGTCATCACACCGCCGATGGACACACACAATATCCGTACAATCACCAGAAAACAACCCGGATGGGGTGGCCCGAGCAATCTCATCATCATGAAGTCGGTCGTCGTCGATGCTGTAACTTGCTGTACATAGTAACTCACTGTAGCCGTGTGAGCCTCCCCCCCCCCAGGAAGAACTGCCAGGTGTTACAGCGTCCATAAGTACCAACCCACCTTCACCGTCCCAGACAGTGGGCACGTTTTGCTGGCGGCGATCCAACGACGGGGACACGTACCGAGCGAGTTTTGTCTGACCGCTGCCAGCATGTCCAGACAGGCCGTTGTCTTCTCTCCCGCTCTCTCTTTTCTCTGTCCTACACACACACACACACACACACACACACATACCTCTCTTTCCCCCTCTGGGAGATGGAGGGGCAATACTTCAAGTACACGTGGGCCGCCAGGGGCACAGTTCGCGCTGTCATGGCTCAGGCGAGGCTCGAATGAGCAGTGTCCTTGTCGACCAAGGGGCCGGTCGGTCGAGACAAAGGGAAAGGAAGGTCAGGCGGCCCCAGCAGCTCGACCGACCCCCATCATCCATGGTGTGTGTGCGTGCCGCGCTCGCATAGTACGCCATGCCTTGGCAAAAGTTGCACCAGCGATACCCCAGCTCGGGCCAGCACCCGTGCCTCTCAGCCAGTCGACGGCGGCGCTCGTGGGGAGGCACCCTGTCGTTGTGTGGGAGTACTCTGGGAAAAAAAAAAATGCCCGCATACAGAGCAAAGTATCCGTACCTCTCGTCCTGGTTTTGGCGTTGGTCGTGTTGGGCAGTCTGACGGGTCGGTCCCAGGAAAAGGCGTCCTTCGAGCTGTAGCCTGTCGAGCGAGTGCAACGTACAGCTAGGCCTGGTATCCGTATAAATGGGGATTATGGGACCATGTATCCGTACAGAGTATGTACAGAGTACTACATATGTAAGTGACTCGCCTTGGCGACGGATCCATTCACGGTGGAGATGGGTCCATCTTGGTTGTGTTTTTAGATGAGATTTTTTTTCTTTCCTTTCCTTCTCATGCGGCGGCGCGGCGCGCAACTCACATCACCTAATAGCCTAATTAACACTCACTCACTCACTCACTCACTCACTCACTCACACCTTCCGGTTGCTGGGTCCCCCTAGGTACACTCACTACACACTCACTACACACACACCACCCATCCCATGCACTTCCGTCACTCTTGTCCCTCTTGTCACTCTGGTCTGCCAAGATTGGTGGCATTTGAAGCCATGAACGGCTGGGTTTCGTGAGCTTCGACGCCTCTTGCTGGGCTGCGCCGTCTCGAAACGCTGGAGCGGAGCATGTGTTTGTCGCCAAGTTCCCTCCCGAATCCCATGACACATAATTACCCTATGAAAAGCTTGAACCATCACGAGCTGGCGAGACATTATAACGCGACGTCCTGCTTGCTCCATCTGCTGTGAAGGGATGGAAATAAAGATGAAACTTTTATATCAGAATTACAGACACTGAGCACCGTGGCCCCTATTCTCTCTCCCTCCCCTCTCTTCTCTCGTTGACTGTCATCTGCCGCCACTCTTGACGATCGCGTCACCAGAATCATTCCCACCTTTTCCCGTACGGAACGAAACATAGTAACACGGAAGAAACGTCCCCCTTCCCGCATCTTCTGCAGAGCCCCAGCCACATCCACATCCCTCTCAACCACTCACTCACTCTCGGCTGCATCCCATCTCGCGTCGAAAGCCCGCCGTTAAGCGCACACGGACACACACGGCCTGTAGCCGCACATCAGCCCCGCCGACTTAGACGAGGGAAGAAGAACAAAGAGAAAACCGGAATCCCACAAGGACAACAAACCAACCCAACCGAGCCCGGCAAAGGGAGTCATAGTCATCATCGCAATCGCCATTCCGCATTTCATCATTGCCCTCCTCCCCCCCTCGAACCTCATCAGACCTCGATCGACCGAGTCATACACTTCGGTTTCTCTTAAACAAACCCTAAACCTCGCCTTGTTGCGAACGAGAGAGACATCATCATCATCAACCTCCTCCTCCTCCAATCCTACCCACACCCAAGACCAAGACCAAACCTAGCATTGGCAGAACACCGCCAACACCAACGACATCGACATCGACACCAACACCAACACCAAAAACGCTCCGACACGAGGAGCGCCCATAGCCACCCCGCATCATCCTGTCTGCCTCCCGTTGCCTTGACCCTGTCGCAGTCGCAGTCGTGTCTCCTCTCCATCCCATCTCAAGCACATACAGCACACCGCACACCGCACACGCGCATAGCGGAAAGCTGATCCCGCCTGCCACCACTGCAACCCAGCCAAAACAAGCTTCATTCTTGGCTGCTTGACGCCAAAGAACCCTAAACGGGCAAAGGACGAAAGCCCGCTCGCTGGACTGGGCTGGACTGGACTGGACCTTGTGGGCACCCCCCCTACCACCACATCACCTGGGCCTACTGCTTGCAAGGATTAGAGAATAGCTCTTGGTTGTTGTTTTTTTTCCCTTAACCACCACAAGCCCCCTTCCCTCTCCCCCACACTTGCGTCTTCCTCTCTGTCACCCTCATCCATCAGTCAAAGTACAAAGAGAAGAGAGGCTCCCCCCCCGGACATCGTAGTCTATTGAGACTGTCATCACATCACTGCCATCCCATCACCAACTACATTTTACCCTCTCGTATACCGGTCACCCATCAAGGAACGATCCATACATCAGCAGATCTCTGCCGTGTTCCGCACATCAGCCCCATCACCCGCACTTACACACGCATACACACGCTTACACACGCCTTTCGGCCTTCGCCTTTTCTACGGCCCCTCCGCCTACAAGGCCCTGCGCGAGCCCACACCAAGCCCGCCCGTCCTTCGGGATCCGGCGATTCGACCGATTTCGGTGCTTGTCATTCCTGAGAAGCCCATATTTCCGGCCCTGCCGCTCTGGACGTCACGCCACCTCTTCGATTTTGCGGTTCATCCGCCCCCCCC
>NWBT01000048.1:2133502-2177650 GCA_003386485.1 Colletotrichum lentis
GAGCGAGCATGGCTGGGTTGGGCTCTCTTTATCTGAGTCATGTCAGACTGAAGTTATGCCAGGAGCCGTGTCAGTGTGGTCTGGAACGCCGGCGGCGCGCCTGGGTAAGGAGTCTAGGGACCGCACACCACCAGGACCGGGAATGGTGGTCCGGCCAGGGCCTACATCGGAGCCGGCCGTTTTGGATGGTTCAATCGAGAGAGACTGGGCTCGGGGTCGGGGTCTGCCGGCTCTTTGGGGGCGTTTGTGTGGCGGGCTGTAGGTTTTTTTTACGTGATGGTGAGGGTTACGGCGCGCGGTCTCCCGGAGGACGCTCCCGGGGAAGACGGGATGACTTGCTCCAAAGATGTTTCGTGAGTTGGCTGACAAGCAGGTCTAGAATCGAGCATGTCTCTGTCTCAGGTCTTTGTGGCACTACATACTCCACGCACACGTGTGTAGGCGCTCCGTGTAAGACGGAAGAGCGGAGGCTCCGTCCGCATGGGTTCGGCGTCTCTGCCCCCCCTTGATCGTCCTGCCCATGGAACTTTCTGGGGTTCAGTGGGTGTCTGCAGAGGGAAAATTTTCTTCAAGAATATTTCCTTCTGGTTTTTTTTTTCCTTTTTTTCCTTTTTTTTTTTTTCCCCCTTCTTCTTTTACTAGGTTCATCCACACAGAACCCGCCCGGCCCCATCAACTTAGCTCCAAGTCTGATGGATCACCAAGCGCCCGGGGGTTTTCTTTTTTTCTTTTCTGCCTTGCAGGCAACTTCACAAGACACAAGCAATCCCGGCAGCGAATCATGACGTCAGAAACTCCACTTGGGAGCAAAAGGGGGTTTCCTCAAAAATTTGCGCCTTGCCTTTTGAACGGTACAGTGAACAAACCCATCCCAGCTCAGCCCAACTCGAAGCAAACATGGTTGCACTTTCGCGGCTGGCCGTCAACTCCACCAGGGAGATTCTCTCTCCTCTGCCTCCTGGCCGGCTGGCGCAATGGTAGCGCGTCAGACTTCTATCGTCTCGCATGCTGAGATGTAGCTATCTGAAGGCTGCGGGCTCGAGCCCCGCGTTGGTCATTCTTTTGCCTTTTGATCAACACTGACAAAACAAACACAGGTGATCGATCATCTTGCACCGGTTTCCATCTTGCTGTCGGTATGTAGCCTTTCCTTCCTTTTCATGTTTCTTGGCAGGACCAATGGTATGCAATTATAGCAGCTTCACCCGTCGTTTGCTTCTTTATGTCACTACCACAATCTGCCCCTCTGCTTCGTCAAGAGCATCCACTTGAAGTTTGTTATTCTCTAGGTGAAACGTCACGCTCAACAGTCCTACCCTCTTTAACACATCTCTTCTGGCTACTGGCTCTAGAATAAAACATTCGACGAAGGCCTCGGGTTTCTGCCATCTCCATTCTTTACAGTCTTTGCATCTGCCAATTTCATGGAGAAGAGATTGCTTCTACAAGATTCTCCAGCGAACTCAAAGCAAATTTTGTCAGAAGTAGAAATTCCTGCTGCCTGCAGATGCTGCAATTAGCCCATTTCAATTTTAGACATGGAATTGTATGCGTGGTAGTAAGCAACGTGGAAGGATTACGTTGACATGGCAGGGCGGACGCCCTTCACAGTGGCGCCCTGGGACGGCGGAATCCCTCCGGAACGGTAACAAATCGAATCGCGGAGTGTCGGCGATTAGTTAGCATGTCCCGATCGTACCCACTCGGGCCGGGCTCGGGAGTGGGTTTCCGATGCCGAGAGTAAACAAACGGCTTAGAAATGTCGAATGACTAATCGTCCCTTGGCCGGGTGATGATGCAATCATCAATAACTTGTCACTTGTGGTCTCTCAATTTGGTTTAAAGACTACTCCCCCCCCGTTTTGCAACTCACAGCAGATTATCTCATCCACCAGCTCTAGCTGCACTTGACACATATCTGCACTACACGGATTATGAGAACGATCTTGCGGCGAACCCCAAGTCTCACATCAACTCTCACAACCGGCATTAGAAACACCTGCGTTCCCCGCATCACCATCAACAGCATCAACAGGTCCCTCGCCACAATGACGACCGGCGCCTTCCGCTACCTCGACCCGACGACCCTCGGCGCCGCCGGCAGCAAACCCTGGGCCAAGGTCGACGCGGACGTCACCTCCTTCAGCCGCACCGAGCGCCGCCGCTCCGTCGCCAACATTCGCGACGCCGGCGAGGCCTTTGGCACCGACGTCTCCGGCTTCGCCGTGTACAGCTCCCCCGCCAAGGAGAAGGACTTCACCGACGACGCAGCCGTGCGGGGCGGCTACTACGGCGAGGTCGAGGCCCTGCTGCGCGAGAAGCTGCCCGGCGTGAGGAAGGTCGTCCTCTTCGACCACACGATCCGCCGGCGGGAGAAGGACAGCCCCCGGCAGCCGGTGCAGCAGGTGCACGTCGATCAGACGCCCGGCGCCGCGGCCGTGCGCGTGCGGAGGCACGTCCCCGGGGACGAGGCCGAGGAGCTGCTCAAGGGGCGGTACCAGATCATCAACGTGTGGAGGCCGATTGGGCACCCGGCGAGCGACTTCCCCTTGGCCGTCATCGACTGGCGCACGACGGAGCCCAAGGACCTCATCGCCGTCGATCTGCTGTATCCCAAGAGGAAGGACGCGGACGATGACGACAGGGGCAAGGAGGTGCTTCCCGACCCGACCCTGGCGCAGTCGACGGAGGGGTATGAAGTGAAGGGTAGAGTGGATGCCGATTGATTCACAAAAGTCAGCTGGCCTCGGGACTGTCGCTGATGTTTGCTTTGTAGGAGAGACATACTCTGTCACGCCGAGCGACAAGCACAAGCTCTACTACGCCAAAGATATGACGCCCGACGAGGCCATGTTCATCAAGTGCTTCGACTCGCGGAGCCAGGGACAGCCCGGCGGGACACCGGGTCTTGCGGACTACACGCCTCACACCGCGTTCATCGACCCCAACACTCCCGCGGATGCGAAGGGGCGGCAGAGCATCGAGGTCCGCTGTTTGGTGTTCTACGACTAGTGGTGTGAGACATTTGATATGCAATTTGAGCGACACCACCCTGTAGCTTGCACAGCCGAAACGACGTGAGATGATGAACAATACAGAATACATTGGCAAACCCTTCCACTCGCGCTCGGTACATGTCAAATTCTGTAAAGTCTCTTTGCAGCTCAGTATAAGGAGGCGTACTTGATTGACTATCTATAGAATGTGATGAAATCATGAGATAGGTAATAATAACTGACAGAGGTGGGGGTATCTAAGTATGCTCGATACATATATACAGCGAACGACGTAGTTGCAGGGGCAGCAACAAGCAAATTTCACAAAAAGATGCGTCCAAAACGAAGTCCCCGGCGGTTGCCTACTGAGACTGGTAAACCGCGACGTAGGCGGTTTCCATCATGCTCCCCCAGCCGCCGATGGTAGCACCGTCCGGGTTTCCGGGCTGCAACACGTTAGCACGAGTACTTGCTCGGCCCGTCCCCTCGCTGCGGCGCGACGGGTCGTCCTCGCGGGAAGGGGAAAAAAAAAAAAAAAAAAGACTTACCCAGTTCCCGCCGACGGCGACGTTCAGGATGAAGAACAGAGGGGCCCGGGCCAGCGTGCTCCAGACCCCCTCGCTGCCGACCCTCGCGCCGCTGATCTGGTGGAAGAGCTGCCCGTCGCGGAACCAGGTGATGGTCTCGGCCTGCCAGTTGTCCGGCCGGCGGTCCCACTGGATGCGCCAGTTGTGCCACCCCTGGTCCGGGATGCCGACGGCGCCGCCGATGCCGTTGGGCTCGTTGCACGCGCCGCCGGGCAGCACGTCGCAGTGCGCCGTGCCGTATCCCGTCAGCTGCCCGTTGACCGTCTCGAGCACGTCGAGCTCGCCGCAGCGCGGCCAGCTGACGCCGCGGCGGATCGAGTCGCCGAGGAGCCAGAACGCCGGCCAGATCCCTCTCTTGTTGCCGATGGCGTTGTCGCCGAAGCGGATCTGGCCCTCGGCGAAGGTGAGGCGGCCGGCGGCCGGGGTGAAGGTATACTTGGACTCGATGCGGCCGGAGGTCCAGCGGCCGGCGGCGTCCCTTTGCGGGACGATCTGGACGGTGCCGCCGCCCGAGATCTGCAGGTTCGAGCGCGAGGTCGTGTAATCCTGGATCTCGTTGTTGACGCGCAGGTTGGTGATGATGTTCCAGTTGCCCTCGTTGACGCCCGTGCCCGAGGCGCCGGCGAAGTTGTCGAGCCAGAGGCGGGTGAAGCCCGAGTAGTCGGGAGAGTCCCAGGCCTGCGCGGCCGGGATGAGGAGAATGAGACACGGAATGAGGTTCTTGAGGTGCATGGTTGCTGCTTTAGGCTTAATACTAAGCTTCAAGAGCCAAGGGATGTGGTTGGATGCGTGTTATAGACCTAGATTGTCTGGGAGGAGAAAGGAGTGAAAAAGGTTTGCGGTAGAAGACCTCGATCACCACACAAACGACCTCGATGGGAAAGACTTATAAAGAGAGAAAGTGAGAGAGGCAATGTTCGAAACTATTGCGAAAGGAGCGGCATGTCTTGAGAAGGCACAAGATCACGATGCGGGTTGATGTCGGGCTGGCGGGTGACACGAGGACGGAGGTGAACAGAAAGACCATGAGAGCAGAAGGGAGAGCAAACCATCACGGGGCCCTAGTCCATATATACAAAGAAGTATCGAGATGGGGAGGAAAGGGCTTGCCGATGTAACGATAGTTGGCCAAGAGTCTGCCAGGCCCAAACGACCTTGAACCAACAGCCACCTAATACGTGCATGTAGAAGCCCAAGCTTGCTAGTCTGTGCAAGGTAACGTGCTTCCCTACGGCCGGCGGGAGGGAGAGAGAGACTGACGGTTCCCTTTTCTCTCTTTGAGACTGACAAACCATCCGAGTCTCACAGTGGCGTCCAATCTTCGGCAGAGAAGAGGAGTCTCAAGGAGGGTAGATGATAAGTCTGGTTCATATATCCTGTCCTCCCTAAGCTCTCGTCGTCTAATGTCACTCGCAAGGCCCAGAGATGGTGCCGGAGACATCAGATGGTACATTATTAGAGAGAGTGAAAGGCCGCCCAGGCCACGGGAATACTTCAACACGCGGTCGAGCAGCGCCGGCGTGAGCCTGTGAGACAGTCCTCCCCCCCCCCCCCNTCGTCCCCATACCGGCAGCCAGGTGGGGTGCCACGCGCGGTGGACCCAATAAGTCGGACTCCCTTGCGCTGTGATGATGGCCCGGCCAGTCTGGACGTTCGGGGGGTTGGCACGGCCCAATATTCCGAGGCGAGAAACGGGCGCATAGGCGGATCGAGGACCCGCGGCTGGCTCGACAAAACGTGCATGGTGGTGACCCGAAAACACCAACCAGTGTAGTGGAGAGAAGGAAGAATAAGAAGGAGGAGAAGAAAAAGATTAAGGCTCATCAAGGGCGACCAATCCGCGGTCAGCATCGCCAGCTTTTCGCGATCCAGCCCTGTCTAAGGAGACTCTGGGAAGGCCTGGAGGCGTTGGACCCCCCCCCCCCCCCCCCCCNAGAGGCTTCGTTTCATCTCAGGCATCTGCCAATCGGGGCAGAAGATGTAAGCCCTTGAAGAAGGGCCTCGCGACCAAAGGAAAGGGGGGGCACGGGACGGGGATGAGTGTTCGGTACCAGCGGCGCGACTTAAGGCGTTCCTCCTGGTTGGGTGTTGGCCGTCCCCAGCACTTGGATTGCCACGCGGAAAGTGACATTCGTCACCCTCATAAACCTTGAGAACCGAACTGCTTCGTTCCAAGGCATGGATGGGGCTCCTCGCTTGAGATGAAACCCGATATTGGACCTCTCTTGTTTTACCGATTCTCGCCAAGCGAGGCCTAGGCCTCCGTAACGTCCAGTGAATTTGCATACTGCCTCCAAGACTTCGACGAGAGACTCAGACATCAGGGCGAGATATATTGGTGACGTTGTACGACCGGTGTGGGATAGTGCAAAATCGGAAAACGGTACCTGAACGCCACCGGTGCTAGCGGCAGTTCTGTACTCGAGTCCAGCAGATGCAGGATTTAGACAGCTGGCGCCGGGTTACTTTTTCAGTTGCCTTTTTCTTTTGCGTCTGGGTGTGTTGTGTTTTCGAAGTCGAGAAGAAACGTACCCGAGACTTACAAACCGCACGAGGTGATGGTCGCGGCCTGCTGCAACCCCGACAGGTGCCTTGTTCAGTCATTTCCTTCGCGAGAACAGGGGGTTTGGTTCATTAATAGAGGGAAAGGGTCTTTGGGGGGGGGCGAACCACTTGGCAGGTGATGTTGGCTCTGGCGAAGCAGCGCGAGTGTCAGGGCACCCATGAACCAAGAGCCCAAATAACCGTTCCTAAGCGGGCCATTCGTCCACGTTGGAGAGGAAGAGAAGGGGGAAGAAGGAAAAAAAAAAAGGAGCACGTGAAAAGGGTAGAGGCACCTTGCCAACACGGCTTTAGTGCTGGTTGAGAGGCGCCTAGACCAGCGCAGGCAACTCCCTAGGTTGGCCGCGCTTCCAAGTCTGATTGGCTGGAAGTAAAAGTGCAAGGGGGCTTCGTGATCCTGAAGGGGACCAATGTGTGTTGATTGGATGGGTTGGAGGTTGGGCGGCCTGATGCATGCTGGGTGCATGGCACCTGGGTTGCAATATAGAAAAGAAAAAGGGAGAAGAAGAAGTGACGGACGAGCAAGGTTCTAGACAGTGCGCGTCATGGAGAAGCCTCATGATTCATGCAGCCCAACTCATTAGCAAAGAGATTCGCTTCATCATGGCGGTGCAAGTCAGCAGCTCCCCGATCACCGGTGCCGGCACATGATGGTGGTTCCTCTTACCGGCATTACCCCCCTCCGCCCGGTGAGCCGGCGCTAGCAACCCCACAATACCCCCGCGGTTTTGGATTCGGTGGTGTCGGTAGCACTTCGGGGTGATGGCCGCAACGGGCAGGGTCAGGCGACGCTGTCACGACGCGCAGCGTCCCGTCAGCGAGCTACCGGGGGGAGAAGTGCTGCAGAACCCTTCTGAGAACTACATCCCGGACGCGCTTCTCCACGACAGTGTTACGTTGCAGAAGTCGAGTCAATGGGAGGGAACGAAGTTGGTGGCACAAACTTATCTGCAAGCCTTCAGACGACGGAAACCGACTCGAGATTATTAGTACGTATGAGCAACGAAAGTGAACAAAGTGTTGGCCAAGAACCGTCTTGCAGCAAATCGCCGACAACTCAAGACGCAGAGGCTCATAGACCATGGTTCGTTCATATGCGCCGACGTCCAAGACATTGTGAGGAATGACTGTGCGCTTTCCACAAAGGTGGCTAGAGAACGCGCTCGATGGACTTCGAAATCGAGTAGGGAACCACGCAGCGAGCAGCCCGTCAAGATTTCGCAATGAATGGAAAGAACTTTTATTGGTATGACCAAGGCTCTCACTAAAAGGTCGAGGGCCGCCTATTGGACACATAAGAGTCGACTCTATTCGTCGTGTCTAATGCTTCCGCTAGTAATTGCGGGGGCCTGACACCTAACGGTGTGCCCTCCGAAATAACAGTACCAACACGCTTGAATAGCAAACAATCATTCTCCTGGCTTAACGACGCGCGATGGACTCCTCCGAGGTGTTGGTTGCTGGCGCAACATTGGCATCGGCAGTCTTGCCTGCAGCTCCAACCTCGGGGGAGTTGCTGTAAGTGTAACTCTGGTCGTGATCGCCCCCGTTCTCTAGATTTGCAAGTTTCGCTGCCCTATTGTTCGTGGCTTAGTATGAGGATTTGAACGGGACGAAGAACAGGCTACACTTACTCCTTGCGCTTGATGTAAACATCGAGGACATGGGTTGCGACGATGAGTGCCAGTGCACAACCCAGGCAAAACGAGAAGCCTTTTGGAAAACTCGGGGATTCGACCGTCGGGAAGGTCAGCAGGGGCGTCCAGGCCGTTGATGACTGGGCGATGATGGTGATCATGACCAGCGTGAATGACCGCTGCTCAGGAGAGTCTCGGAGGATGGTGTTGACCCAGCCGTGCAGCACGCTCGAGAGCGCGCTGGACCAGTACATCGTCGCGAAGGCGAACCACTTGCCGCCCTCCGGCACGTCCCAGACCACGAGCATGATCAGGCCCGTGATGTTCCACAGCGAGGCGAAGGTAATGGCCCACGCGGGGCCCAGGACGAGGTCGGACAGGAAACACGCCACGATGTTGTACAGGATGCCCAGGGCCGGCGCGATGGTGCCCATCTCGTTGACCTGCGCCGGGCTGTAGCGGCCCAGACTCTTGATCCACAGCAGGAAGCTGCCGGTGCTCTTGTGGATGCCGGCGTTCCAGAAGAGAACGTCGACAAGCACGACGGTCCAGAACTGCGGGCTCAGGAAGATCTTCTTGAGGTGCCCGAGCTTGAACTTGCCGCGCGTGACGTGTCCTCCGCGTTTGAGGCGGGCCTTGGCAACGGAAATATCATGGCTGTTGAGAATCCAAGTATTTGGCTGCTCGGGAGTGCCGGGGAGGAGGAAGTAGCCGAGGATGCCGACGGGGATCGTGATGATGGCGCAGATGATGTACATCCAGCGCCAGCCGGACATGCCGTGGACGCCCTCGAGGCGGTGCGATGCGCCTGCCGCGATGAGGCCTGCCGTGAGAGTTCCGAGGTTGAGACCGGTGTAGAATATGCCGCCTCGTCGCGCAATCTCGTGGCCTCGGTACCAGGAGCCTGGAAAAGAAGTCAGTATGGGGGAGGGCCTCTACGCGCAGCGCCTGCGACGGATCGTCGACGACGAGTTTGGGCCTACCGAAGACATAGTGCATAGCCGGGAAGAAAGCAGCCTGACAATAACGCGTCAGCAAAACAAAAGCTCTTTGAAAGTTCATAGCATCCCAGAGGCGCGTTACCTCGAAGAAGCCGACCATGAAGCGGTAGGCAGCCATCTCTCCGAACGAATTTGCGCGGTACTGCAGGAGGGTGAAGAGACCCCAGAGGATGTCCATGGCGGGGATCGTCCAGTACATCGGGATGTACGTGAACAAGAAGAGAAATGGAAACATGCCCACAACTGCGCCGACTGTATACATGGTCTGTAGCTCGACAAGCTCGTTGCCCTCGAAGCCGAGCTCTTCCTTCATGCCTCCGACGTAGGCATTGTCTGACTCTGTCAGCATCGCGATTCTGCGGGTATGGCGGCTTAGGACCTACTCAAGTTTGCCTGGTCTGTGCTGGGATGTTAGCCGATGCTAGGTACTACTTGTGAGACTCGACAAGATCATACCAATGTACTTGACCCAGTAAGCCAGGACAGCGTAGGGGACGACGATAAGGTCCAGCTTGATGATGAACTTCCGTTCTTCCGGAGTGTCGTCGTCCGAAAACCATTGAATGTGATACCACTTCTTTCGGGGAACCGTATAGTCTGCCATCTTGGACCCAGTGCAAACAAGCTGCGCTGCTGGCGAAGCTCGTGCGTATCGTTTGGGGGGAGGGAGGTCGTTTCGAGACGGACTCTCGCAGGACTTCGAATTAGAACGGTCGAGCCATCCAAGGCATCTTTATCTCTCAGATATCCGGACATGGCCCAACTGATATCTGTGTAAAGGCTTGCCGGCCGTCGGCCTTGATCTACCCCTGCACGTGGTATTTCACTCCCACATTATCGATGGCGCGAGAGCATCTCGTACTTGTGCCATGCGAATCGCCCATCAGACAAACCGGTAATTAGTGGGCGCGATCCCCGCCCGCCGAGGCGCGCTGCCGGAAGTCGGGAACCGTCCGACATCGCCCGGGACGGCTCTCTCGTGGCAAGATCAAGCAATGACAAGCTTCGATGCGCCATGACCCTGCCGGGAGTTGACCGACACGCCGCACGCTGGAGCTGCAGAGGCCGCGAGATTCATCCGGGAAAGGTCGTGTGGGTGGGGCGTGTGGCTGTTGGGGGTGGACGAGATAGGCTCAGCGCGGGAGGTTGACGCGTTGGTTTTGCTGACAGAGACATGCTTAACGGCGGGAAACAAGGTTGGGAACTCGGAACAGAAAGTTTTTTTTTTTGGAAGGATTTTGAGTGGTGTTTTGCGGAGTATCCGCGGCATGACAGGGTCGTTGACTGGAAGGTTGGCAATGGCGTGCTTTATCGTCGTGATGGTGTTAGAGTAATGATAGGCGGCCCGACCTCAGCCCCAGTCATGGCCGGCTAATCGTCCAAGTTCGCTCTGTCCGACATGGATGGAATTGACGACGTCTTCTATCTTTTTCGTACAATTGACAGTGTTGGTAAAACCACAGGTGGAAATAGTGATCGATCGATCTGTGAATGGCTTCGTGCGGTTGTTCTTGTTGTTGTCAACTATGGAGGTATCACGCGGGCAAGAACGCTTCGGCTGAAGGTCGAAGTGGTCAGGGTGCCTGCCTGTGCTGAGGCGGGCACCCAGATGGGGCAAGTGTGGCTGGCCCAAGCCGCTGATTAACTCCGGTATTTCTCTCTTATGTCCGATACCCGCCAGAACCAACAGATTAAAAAGCGATTGCAATGGACCATGACGGAGCGAGACAAAGCATTGTGTCTCAAAGCCATCCCGTGTGTCCCCGGATCTTCAGCCGATACCCGCTGGCACCCGATCTCCGTGATCCCCGTCGACGGTCTCAGGAGGGGTCGCTTTGGTTGGCTACGTAACTCAGTCGACGACTCGGGGTGTTGAGCGCCGCCCCAGCGAGTCCCAGCCGCGGGTTTACCTGACTGTCCTTTTCCAATTTTTATTTTTATTTGTTCCGTTTTGCGTATATTGCTATCGGCGGAATCGTCCGGTCAACATCTGTAGTAGGCTGCACGTATCACCCCCTGCCCCGACATATTCAAGTCATGAAACTTGCTTGACCATTCGGCTACACTGGCCGCATGATAAGCTCATAGCCGTTGATAGACAAACGCCGAGGTAGCCACCCCAAAAAGGAGCAAGTCACAGTCGGTGCTTGATCACACTTGTGGGATAATTAAAATACATTTACACGAAGTATGTTTAATCTATGTGATGATTGATACAGCGGGGCTTTCTGACATGGGCGAGGATTGCAAATTCTCGCATCGGTTCAAGACCTGACCAAGCTTGCTTGCGCCTTTTTCAATTTGTTGCACGAGAGCGGACGTGATGCAGCAGAGCATATTATGACTAGAGACAGCCCTGCGGGCTACGACGGGCCGCGGACTGCCGGTGGTTCTCAATTTGCCCGAACCCTGTACAGCTTTAGTACGAGATTTGCCCGGCTTTCACGATGATACGTGCATTAGTTGATATCTCCATTCAACAACCCTGCGACCACTCATGGATCAAAAGCAAAAGTCCGCTTCTTGCTGTGCTAACACATCATTGAAGAAGCTGGTTGTTTCAAATCAAATGGTCGCCCAGGCTAATCTGACGTAACATAGCCTTGGCTTACGCGTAATACCCTCGATGGGCTCGTACAATGACAGCTCCTTACTGCAGGGCAGCAGCTCAAAGTTCCAACTTCCAGATGATCAAGCTTAGCAACAGCCTCAACTCCAGATACGCCAACTTACGTCCGAAGCAGCCCCTGGTGCCCAGACCGAACGGTATCGTTGGGCCAGCGGTGGCGTTGTAAGCCTCCTTGCCCGTCTGCTCGTCCTGCACCAGCCACCTCTCCGGGCGGAAGACCTCCACCTCGTTCACGGGCCATGATCTGATGCCGCGCTCCTTGGCCGCCAGCTGAGATGTTTCGCCTCGCAGTGTCTCGTCAATCTCAGTCGGTGGCGAAGTAAAGCTCGGGCCCAAGTTCGGCAGGAACGCCTGCGCACCCTCTGGGATATGGTGGCCGAGGATCACGGTGTCCTGGGTGCACTGTCGATCTACGACTGGAACGGTTTGGCCGAGCCGCAGGATCTCTTCAACGACGGCATCTAGATACGGAATCTTGGCCTTTGTGATTTCATCATGCGTAGGCGCACGCTTCTCGGCGAGGGCATCGGCGTGGGCGTCTCGCAGGTGCTGTCGGAGCCTGGTCTGTGATCGCGGGTTGTCGGCCAGATACTTGACGCCCCAGCAAAGAGTGGAGCTGTTTAGTATCGTGGCTAGTAACGACAAAACCGAGAAGCTTTGGTAACGTTAGTTTAGAGCTAGCTTATGGGAGATGGTGTGTGAAACTTACTTCATCCTTCATGGCCAAGGACCAGTATACTGGCTCACGACCTTCATATTTGGCGAAAGAACGCTCGCACTGAACGATGAGATCCACGGCGCACTTGATCCACGATTCAATATCCTCGTCGGGCTCTCTCTGGAGCTTCTTCGCAGTGTGGGACGCCTGCCCCCGAAGAAACGCAGTCCTCATGTTCTTGAGTTTCCTTTCGTGCTACTGGAAACCTTTCAACCACCAAGCAAGTTTGATGAGGCCCGAGTCTGCAACATCCTGGACGAGGTCGCTGATAGCCAAGGTGGCCTCGATGGACTCTTGTGGTCGGGCGACGGGGAAGTCAACCGGGGTCCCTGCGGCCGCCGGGCCAGGAGATCGTTGCGCCCCCTTCTCTTTCGCCGCCTTAAGCAACTCGAGCGGGGAGCCTGAGCCCAATGGGTGTAGCTATCACCGAACCCAAAATTCAAAACGGCATCGAGCGCGGCAAAGTATATATCCTGCTCGGCGTTGAAGGGTCTTCCGTCAGCGACGCCGGCCTTTTGCTTCCACAAGTCGACGAGCTTGGTCGCGCTCTGATAGATGTTGGGTGCGGCAACGCCAGAGAGGGAGCGGGGCGTCATTATGTCCTGCAGAAGCCGCCGGCGGCTCTTCCACTCTTGACCCGACTTCAGGTTGATGTAGAAGTTGGGGGCCTCGCCGCCCAACTGGTCGATTGAGAAGTCGGAGCGGTCGAACTCCTTGCGGCGCATGAGTGTATCTTGAGCCTCGCGGAAGTCGTTGACAATGACAATTGGTTTGGAGAAGGGCGTGATAAAGAGTTGGAAAATGGGACTGGAATGGCGCTGGCTCTGGTTAGCCATCCACCGCAGAGGGCTCCCGTTGGACTCCTTGAGCATCGCTGGGATGTCATCGAGTATGGACTGTGTGGCGGCCAGATTGTACGGGATTCCCGCAATTGGCTTTGGAAGAAAAAATTGGTGTAGAGCGTAGAGCGTAATGGCAATGGCTGCGGCTACATTGCTCAAAATTCGCCGAGTCGTGTCCTGGATCTACAGAACTCCCAGCTGGAACATCGCTGGCTGTATGGCGTCGGAAGTCGTCATTTTCAATGATTCTATTAAATTCAGATCTCTCGTAGCTAATATGGAATGTGATCATGTTATGCTGCTTGTTCTTTCTCATCCAGATCTCGAGCTTAATATGGTAATAAGTTGAACATTTACAAGGTGTAAGTCAGAACTCAGACGGTCACACTCACCCGCGGATCCCGGCCGGGTCCTCAACCTTCAGCAGGTTCCGCCCCCGACGCCACGCTTTAGGGACTTCTAGGGTCGCCGAATTGCGGCTCTGGGAGCAATTTGAACCAAGATGTATAAACGAGCTGGAACCTGGAGCACACTGGAGACTTTCCTCGCAGCACACGACTACTACGTCAGATTCGATCGTCATCGTGCGCACCCTAACAGCCTGTTTTATCAGAAGCAATGACGACACATCAACCATCTCACAAGTAGCAGACGGGACAGCAAGGAATTGTCTAGCCAGTGAGCCACCATAAAAGTTTGGGGGTGGCATTACACGGAGTCCGCGCCTTCCGGCCCCGTCCCCTGCCTTCACAGTTGCCTGTGCGGCTTTTCACGCAGATAAACCATCCATATCTGTAATAAGCACCATATGTCTAGAAAGTGTGTGTGATAAGCACCGTAGGTCTAGGAAGTGTAATATGAAAAGTGCTTAATCTTCTCTAAGATCTATCCTAAACGAAGGTACAGGTTGAAATACCCGTGAGTCGTGCCATACGATATATGGCTGACGAAGCAATTCTGCTTCATGATAATGTCAAAGCTGGTTGGCGCATGGCGTTTTTGCAGATCAGTGTACCCGCCGATTTAAATGACCATCCGTTCCAAAACTCCTTTTTCACGAATGCCACCCTTTGCTCATCCCATCAAGAGGGTTATAGTCAATCCTGATCTAGGTCATGAGCCGAAAATATTGCTCCTGTGCCAGGTCATCCATACGCATGTCTTAGTCAACAGAGTTTGCGCCTCGTTCCAGTTAGAGGTACTCTTGACTTGGTTGTAGACGGCAGATTCTGCAGCATAGATTATCTGCCCCAAAGCAATCTTGGAACCAGATAGCCCGTCAGTCCTCATAAGTCATTAGCACCGCTGTCAAAAGAAATCATGTGTTCTGGGTGGCCCTGGACGATCCACGGCTTGCAGCGTAGGTCTTCTGATCCAACCTGTAAGGAAGTACATAAGCCGGAAGCCGGGCCCGAAGTAGTACCGAGACGGCGTATCCACTGGCCCGCCATCGGATGCAGCGGTCCGCCCCATTACCCCGCCATCTCTTTCCCTGCCTATGACTTCAGACTCCACGCTCGTAACTTCACGCGGCCACTGACAGCCCCTCAATCATCTCGCACCTCGTCATCGCAGCTAATCGCCATCTCAATCCAACGCTTTCCAAATCAGCAGGATCTCACAATGGCCGAAAACCCCAGTGCGAAGCGTCAAAGGTCCTCCAAGGACGTCCCATATGAGCTCATCTACTGGCCCAGCCTACCCGGTCGAGGTGAGCACGTCCGGCTCCTCCTCGAGGAGGCCGGAGCCGAGTACACCGACACGGCCCACGTCGAGGGCGGCATCAAGACCGTGCTCGCCCAGATTGATGACAAGTACCTCGGCGACGAGCTCAACCCGCCCCCGCTGGCGCCGCCGATCCTCAAGCACGGCGAGCTCGTCATCAGCCAGACGCCCAACATCCTGCTTTATCTCGGCCCTCGGCTGGGCCTCGCGCCCAAGATCTCCGGGGACGACGACGGTATCTACCACGTCAACGCGCTTGCGCTGACGGCGCTCGACGGCTTGAGCAACGAGGCGCACGACACGCACCACCCTGTCGCTACTGGGCTGTACTATGAGGACCAGAAGGAGGAGAGTAAGCGGAAGGCCAAGGATTATACCGCCAACCGACTGCCCAAGTTCTTCGGCTACTTCGAGAGGGTCCTGAAGAGCAAGACCAGCGGCGAGGGACCTTGGCTCTACGGAGGATCGTTGTCATACGCAGACTTGGTGCTGTTTCAGGTGAGATTTCCCCCACAAGGTATGAGTACGGTAGACGATGCTGAGCCGCACAGTGCATCGATGGCCTCAAGTTCGCCTTCCCCAATGCTCTCAAGCGCCTCGAGGGAAGTGGCGACTACAAGGGACTCTTCGAGCTCTATGACGCCGTCAAGGAGCTTCCCAAGATCAAGGAGTACCTCGCCAGCGACCGAAGACAGAAGTATTCCCAGGGTATCTACCGTCACTACCCGGAGTTGGATGAAGAGTGATAGAGCACAATGAATAGAGAGAGGCTTCTTTCTCATTAGAGACGACTCAACGAATACGTACCCAAAATTAGAAGACTTGCCGTGAATCACATGTGGGAATTGTGAGGGGCATATCAGTGTATTCCCCAATTCACTTTGCTGGAATTGATAACGGTAGTCTAGCGGGTTCTGCCAAAAAATGATTTCTGGTTCTTGTCTCTCAAACCGTCCAGAGATGCAAACACGAAGCGATGGAATCTTCGCAGGTCTGAGGGGTTCGCTCAGCGACCTCTGCATGGCAGGGCCCTAGAGACCGATAGTCGCTGGTATTCTTGCTATCAACAGCGTCCCTGATAGCATCACTTGACAGTGGCAGCCTCAGCTGTAAAAGTTTGACCATTGGAAGGCCAGGATAGCAAAATATTGTCCAGGAGGCCTTCGACTTTACATTAAGTGAAGACTTGAAAATGACAGCACCGCCTTTGAATCAGACCTCTCATGTAATACGGAGGCTAGTGAAACAAGAAATCAGTCGTTGGGTGAGTATTCACCCGGTTGCCCGTCAACGCGGCCAGACGCTTACCTTTTCCCCCCCCCCCTCGCCTTCCCACGCGTCTGCCTCACCCTCGAAAACGGGGGCTTCCGCCCACAAAAACAACAGTGGAGCGCGTAACTCTTCACTCTCGCAACGACGTAAGGTCTCCGACTCAAGGAGCAAGAACGCCCCTATTCGCAACTTCACCTCACCAAACTCCCCTCATCGAATTCAGACAGAGCGATGTCTGATATTGACGAAGCTTCCGCCACGCGTCGCGGCCGCAATGCCCAGCGACGCAGCCGCAGAGCCGCGTTGGTAAGTATTCCTGTTCTTTCACGCGCACAATTTGCTTTAATCATTTCCTTCCTCCTAATACATGAGTTGTTTGACTTACTTTCTTCGTGAAGCTGCAGCAGGAACGCAGCTTGGCTGCCAGTTTTGACGACTTTGAACCTCCCATGTCCCCGAACAACCCTCCCGCCCTTCTCGTTGATTACGGCAACCTGGAGCACCCGACTACCTGGCATTACATCCCTTCCATGAGTAATAACCTCACCAGCAACCACGAGGCCGCCAGCAACTCTGGCCATTCGGCAGCTGATGGACACCACGACTCCAGCTCCACCGGTTACAGCCACAACAATGCCAAGTACAACGACAGTGCTCCCACCACCGAAGATGGTCCTAGAAACTCTTTCAAGCCCATCAATGGCCATACTTCAGGCACTGGCAACAGCAGTCTTAGCAGTGGCAGTAGCAGTTCCAGCGGCGGCTGTGGTGGTGGCAGTAGCAATGTCAATGCCAATGCCAGCATCACCGCCACAAGCAGCTACCCTACTAACAGCTTCAAGCCTATTAACGGCAACGTGGCAAACAACGGCACCAGCAATGGTACTGCCATTCATGTTCCCAAGCTCAAGCCCATCAATGGAAACGTGGCCGGTAACAGCAGTGGCAATGGCAGTGCCAGTCACACTTTCACTGCCTACCCCAAGCCAAAGGAGGCCCATGCTTTTGAGCCTTTGAACGCCCGAGGCCTTCTTGCTTCCGCCATTCGTCTCTCTCGCAAAGACCACTAGGATTGGATTGTCATCCGAGACCCGTCGGATCCTGCTTTCCGCCAGGAATGTCTTGCTCACCTCCGAATGCTTGCCGACTTCCTCACTGAGGCCTTTGACGAAGACCCTGACCTAGAGCCTGTCATACCTCACTTCACTCGCAAGCATCTCGACCAGATGGGAGCCATCATCAAGGCTTTCAACTACTACTTGTTCCTCTCGGCAGCCTTTGTTGTTCTCTACACAATCAAGTTGGCTGTGGCTGCGCAGGTATGCCTTATGTTTCTTGGCTGGATTTTCCAGGCGTAGATTGGGGCTAGGACTTGCAATACCTTTCACGATATCTGGAGAGAGGACTTGAACATGGCAAAATGCAGCTGGAATTGAAAGCAGCTGAGGTTGAAAATAAGTCTTGCTTATCTTGAAAGGAGGCTTCTTGGAGGAGGAGCGTCGCAAAGTACCTAGGGCAAGTGTGCAAGCACAAACAAACAGAAGAGCTGCAGTTGAATTCAATAAATGAAATCAAAAAAAATGCAATTTCATGGCGACATGCTTATATCAAAGTTGGCGTTGGGAGGAAGGAGCGATACCTCTTGTACAACGCCGCAAGGCAGGGAAGGGGCCAAAGACTTTTGCCCCTCGCGTAATTCATGCTCCTGCCCATACACCTGGCCATCCACCCTCTTCTCTCCCTGATACCAAAGACAAAATACCAACACCTCCCACCAAAAAGAAGAACTTCAGCCAAGACCCAGCAAAGATGGTAAGTTACTCTTTCCTGTGTGGACAGTCTGCTTTTACAACGCGTGCTTTCTGGCATCTCTTGACAAAGACTGACCTTTTGGCAGGAAGTTAACAAAACAAACCGCCGCAAAGCGTCAATTGGATGGAGCTACGCCTTTGACTACTTCCACCCCGATGTGAGCTTGCTCCGCCACCCCAGTGATGTCACCAGGTCCAGGGCCCCCATCGCTGACTTTAAGAAAGCAGAAAGCATTCGGCCCAGGTCGCAAAGACCCCATGGAGCAGCTGGCCAAGAAAACCGAGGCCCTCAGCATCTCCGAGGGCACCGAGGCATCCGAGTCGCCTTCCGGCAACGGCAAGATAGACAGAGACCATTCCCAGGGTCCGGGTCGCTTTTCGGAGCCTGAAGTCAGGAAGCGGAGAAGTCCTGAAGATGCCATACGCAATATCGTCCGATTCCTTATTTGAGGCGTGCGTCCATTGACTCGGATCCGTCCTAATGTGCCTCGCTGCGCCAGCCCAACGGGGCCTAGTCTGCACGGAGGTGGCAGCAATAAGACGAAACGGTAGATCGGCAAGCGCACCGGCGAGGACAAATCCTGATGGGATGGACGGAATGCCGACTTGGAGCTAGTTGGGGGCACAAGGCAGACTCTTGATTCGCGTCCATCGCCTTCCGGAAGGGGCAAGTCGTAGAACAAGATGGAAATCGAGGAGATGTAGATCAATTCAAAGGGTTTCGCCGTATTTTCCTCCAAAAAACCACTGGTTTCTCTACTCTCGACATTTTCTTCCACTCTGAATCATGTTGTTCCCAAACTTCCTAAGACAAGACAAAAAAGACCACCTGACAAGTAGTTTCGGACGCCCATCAATTCATTGGACAGACCGCTAACCCACTTAGCGCTGAAGAACTGAAGCAGTTATTAACTTATTATCAACAAGGGGCAAGCTTAAGCTCTTTTCTATACAGTAGAAACTTGCAATCGCTGGATGTTACCACCGACTGACCTCAGCTATAGGTAATGCGCAACAAGCGAGTCATCTTCTGGGAAAAGCAGAATTCTTGCGTATCTAGATAGATCACAGGAAGGAGGCCTTGCCCAGGTTCACCTCAGATCAGACAATATGCAAGAGACAAGATGCACCAGTATTTCGTTTCCTTTTCCGCAACCAGTGAATAACTTTCTCCACTAGTAATGCTACGTCAGGGGAGTTTTCATTGAAGGCCCACCGTTTGAAAAGATTTTACAAGTTGAAGGTGACCTCAACATGCTATCGTCGCATGATGCAAGTCAGACTAACCCAGACCTGTCATGATGCCTGCATCACACCACACTCCAAACAAGGTGATTATGAAATCTTCAAATAGTAAATATTACGTGGGATAGTGAATTATTTATAACCAAGAAGTGGCTTTCTATATTTTACGCAAAAAGTTGTCGTCAAAAACTAACAAACAACCCACTCTGCCAGAGACAGTAGGCCTTCTCAGCTGACAGAGATATACAACACCTTAGGAACTCCTCTTTTTGAAGACTTGCTACTGCTTCTCAGCAACGGTTTGCTCTCCAAGTACGTTACTTGGCAGAGCATTGCAGTAAGTTCCACCAGTACTGTGGCAGTACACAACGCAACACAAGGTTGCATCGTTACAAAAGCCGTTGTTAATTCTATTGCACATAGTAACCCAGGAAAGGATGTCGTCGTCAAACCTCAGATGGCTGGCGACCCGGTCTCGCTTGAACCAGCTTCAGGTAATGCTCAGTCAGTTAATTCAGCTTCCTACACAAACTAGGCTTCCGGAAGGTGTAAGTTTGTTCCTTTCTCAGAGCTCTCTAAGACTATTTCAAGACATGATACACTGTCTAATTAACAGAGCGCTTAACCGTTCAAGGATGACGACTGGCTTGTCTCCATAGCTTTAGAGAAGATGTTGTTGGAGAGAAGGTGCAACATCCTCCCAACAATGCTTCGACTCCACAGTCACCTGGAAGAAATCCGCCTGCAAGTCTCGCGCGGGGCAACTCCACCGTTTCCGCTGTGGATTGTTGACGCAATCGCGACCTTGAAGATTCACCTCGATGCTTGGTTCTGCCTGAAATCTGGGCAGAGAATCTCCGAAAGTCTTCCGCCGGTAACAGCCGGTCTAGCAACCAACGGCTTGCTAGGAACAGACTACAGTTTTCCTGGGCTAAGTGGGGGTCAAGAACTTTAAGATGGATGCTTTCAGGCGGAAAAACTGGTGCTGTCTACACTCCGCTCCATAGCTCTGGTTCTAGAATAGTGCAATTGGTTGAGAGGGGGTCAAAGTTCAACGATTAGTCGAAAGGAGGGAAAATTCAACAAGCCCACTTAGTTTTGAAACCGTCTCCCTACATCTTTGGGCCCAGATTCCTCAGCTACTAGCTTTTTTCGTTCGACTCTCAGCCTACGTGATCCATCTTCGATTCTCTTTCAGTTTGATACAGGGATGGGGCCTCAATGTTCTAAGACTACTGAACAGCTTGATTCTGTCATAAAAGGGGGTTAGGTAAAGGGGTTCATTTATACGGCTGTCAATGAAAACTTCTCAAAGAAGGTCCACTCTCAATCCATTGAAAGGTGGACGGACAGCTCGGACAAGCACTTGGTTCCACTAACACAAAGGGGGAAGGAAGGTTTTGGAACATTTATCTACCTAGATATCGCTCCAAATACGCTTCAGAATCTTGCATGCCTTTCCAATCTATTACCCGCCGTTTTGTAACTTAGCCACCTATCAATTTCTCTAGGCTCACCAACAGCAATGGGGACCGGCGAGCCTGGGAAACAGGTCGACGAGAAGAAGGGGCCTGCTGAATCGCAGTCTCAGTCTCCCATCATTATAGTACGTGTAAACAACGGTCCACGAGATCCCTCCAAATCGAAGTGTCTCTTGGAGGGTAACAGGGTTTCTGAAGAGCAGACAGGACTGGCACAACGAGCCTTACCCATGCACCGCTCCAAGATGCCTCGAGATAGTCAGGATCGTGGGCAACTTCAAAAAGATTCCCGCTGACTTCCAACTTCCGACCGAGGTACGAGACAAGCCTTCTGGGCAACTTATCATTACTCAGTGGTCTTGTCTGTTGCAAACGCGGCTTAGCTGACCCCTTGGCATGCAATCAAACGGCAGCACAAATACGAGTTCTACGCCGTCGTGATCGAGGAGTTGAAGGCGCAGCGAAAGGTCATGGCGCTCGACTCGGACATCATTACGAAGAAGCTCTCCGACTCGTTCGACAAGTGGAACAGCAAGCAGAATCTTCGCTTGGATGACGAGGTCCTCAATGCTGTCGCTAGAATGAAGATCTACACGGACGCTTGGGTGAAGACGATTGATGAAATCGAGGGGCTGAAGTTTGCCGGAAACCAGCGCCTAACTTCTTCCAAGGCAAGCAAGGCTTCACAGGCACCCAAGCGCAAGAAGTGACAATAGAATTATCGATACAAGGGGCAGAATGTTCATGAGGGTAGAAGTCCGATGTATTCTAAGGAGAAAACACACTCCCGAGTGAGTTCTTTCAGAGAGGGCCAGTCAGACAAATTTATGCTGTTTGCCCCATAGAATCAACTGTTTTTAAGCCATCATTTGACTTGTCACGTTTCAGTGTGGTCTCGAATACGCAGGAGTCAATTTGAGCTACTGTTTCTCCTCAATTATCCAATATGGACATTTAGCAGGCAGGCAAAACAATGCACCAATCACAAAGGCAGTCTGTCACTGGTTCCATTGCTCAGGTCCCCGACGTCCTCATCAGGAAGAGGGCTTGGTTCATGTTCCAATCTACAGAGATCTTGCTACTAATGATCCTCCGATGGCATGCCGTGATTAGATGAGATTTGATCCTTGCACCACTCAAATGACTGCTTTTCTGCCTTCATGGTTGAGGGAAAACACGTGTGAAACCCAAGAGGGCTGGAGCCAGATTCCGCTTGATGCCAAAAGGGCTTGTGTCTGACGTTGTGAAACGAAACCAGTAGAAACACTATGTGATTGATGTAAATTAGAGGTTTGAAGGGTGATTGAGAACTGTGACTCGACAGGCAAAACTCAGGGTGACTGAATCAGTCAGCAGCCGAGGTCTGCACTAGATATGGATATTCAAGAGCACAGTTCTAATTCATTGGGGAGATGGACTGTCAGCAATCTTTGGACACCTTCTTTGACGACAAGTGATGAAGTACCCATGGGTGATGCCTAGTAGATACGGAGTCGCAGGCGGTGTGGCCGTTTGCACCGAATCTGCCTTCACCCGCTGGGCCGCTGTTCCGCGCAATTCACTTCAATCCCCCCCTCTGATTACTAAAACCTCCTTTGCGAAAAACACGACAACCCAAAATATCTTCTTACTATTCTACGGCCAAGTCTAGGCTCCCGCGACTTAAGCCATCGTCACCTCCTCCGACTCGGCCTCGCCTCGCTACAAACAATCGTCAAACCCTTGGGCCAGTCAGCTCCCAAGTCAGCCCTTCCAGGTTCCGTTTGCCATGACGAAGAAAAAGAACCCGCCTGGCAAGATCCAGAGGGACCGCATGAAGGCCAGGAAAATCCGCGACGAGGGAGCCGAGAAGTTGCGCCGCCATGTCGAGCCGAAGAAGCAGGCCCACGTGGACGAGAAGGGCAGAAAGCTCACGGTCGTCATGGGGGGAGAGACGGTTTGCACCCCCCCCCTCTACCCTTTTGATTCATTACGTTATCATACACCTCACCAATAATTCGGAAAATAGAGCGCTAAAGCGGCCCGAAACAGGAAATGAATGTTCTCTGGCAGCAGATGAAAACGACGCAAGCCCTGCAATGCAAGTCGGACAGTATCGCAAACGGCGTCGAGGTTCTGCGGGCGAGCCTAGCCGATTCCCAGGACGCTCAAGTTGGAGTCGAGGAAGACTTTGAGAAGCTCGAGCACGAGGCTGGAGTGCTCCAGAACCGCATGAGAGACGCCATGTTTGAGAAACAGAAGACAGAAGCGGCCAACCAGAGCATCCACATGTCGGACTTCGTGAGTGCCTTCCACGCCTATAGTGCTTCCAGACGGCGGTGCTGACTGTCTCAGTTCCCACTCCACGCTGTTTCTACCTGCAAGCTGGACGACGACGATGTTGTGACCGGATTTGAGAACGACCTGGCCGAGATTGAGGGCAAGATGAAGGATCTACGGCTGAGACTCGCCACGATTGACTGAGAAAGAGGTCGAGGGTGTTAGTCTTTGGATTTTGAGCACAAAAAAAAAACCACAGGCCGATATCGAGACGAGCGAAGGATTGGCTTGCAGCAATAAACTTGTTGTTTTGACGTGCCTGAACAACGACAGCGGCATCTTGAATCTGTGGCTCTTGGAGGGTGGGCAGTCGCCGAAGTCATCAATGAGAGCGCTTTTCGTCTAAAAACAGCCCCGTTTTCTTCATCTTGCGATTTCCCAACAGACTTGAAATCCTGTCAGAGCGTTTTCTGGGGCTTTCTAACGTCTGTCTCGTCTCTGACAAACTCCGATCCGCAGTCGACAGGCTGGAAGGGGAGAGGATGCAGGATGTTGCGGCCCAAGAACGGGAGAGGCGCCGTAGTCTCCCACAGGTCTGGGGCAACATACTGTTTCTATTTCCCTTTGCATCAGCCTCGATCCGTTCAAGGAAGGACATTGGCGGTGTTCAAGCCGCGAATGCCCTTTTGCGATGTATTGAGAGGACGATCCGGAGTACTTGTCGAGGCTTTGATGGCTAATCAAGCTTGCGCTACCCGTATTGAGGGCAGCAAGTCCCGTTCCGGTTGATTTGAGCTGCGTGACACTGTTCAGGCAAGGATGTAGCGGATAAGATGCCCTGAGCAGGGATCTCGGTGCCATCCAGCAGTTGGCTGGGGCACGCATCTTTGGCTATACCTCTTTTGGTGTAGACGCTCGGGCCGGCCCGTCGGACACGATCGCCCGACCCGATCATTCGACAACACCTCTATTTTTGGTGTCTGGCATAGCCAACGTCAATCCCTGCTTTTTTTGTAGGCAGATACATCTGTTCAAGAGGTCTGCACTTTAGCCGCTGCTTGATACTGATTACACTGTGGGCATATTGTGTCTCGGTTTAGTCTCTGGCCTGGATCCCAGGGTTGTATTCTCAATTGACAGCAGTAGGAGTGGGCTGAAGGTATGATGGGTTGCCATCTTGACAGCCCTAGGAATAACAGCGAAACTTACCTTGATCATTCATGGCTCTATTACTCTGACATGCAGAGTGGATGTCAACAGGAGAAACCATACGTCCCAATGTATACTTCCAGCAAGATTCGATACGGAAGCACTGAAAAGCTTAAAATTCAAAAAGGATATCAAGCATAGTTCAAACGAAACTTTCTTGACCTTTGTCTCCTTGCAGCTTCTCTCTGTTTCTGGCCGTTGTCTAAGATTATAATTATCACTGCCTAGAGTAATCTGCCAGCCATTTTTCTGTGTCTTGAGATCGGGGTACAACTGGTAAAGGTAAGTTTCCAGTATTCTCAATCAAACTCTCCCCAACGCCATTCGGGACTCGTTTCAAATGCAATACTGGCAAACCCGAAAGCGATTGAGCTGGTAATGGTACCGGGATTCTTGGATATTCTGCTTGTTATAGGTTTTCGTCTGGCTCTCAAAAGTGTTGAAGGCCCCCGGCTGAATGTGCTTAGTGATCTCATCAGAGATCATTTCCTTGGTGTCATTCTTGATCTCGCCCATCAGCTCAGTCTTGAGCTCCAATGGGGAAGGTCTATTCATGTTTATAAGTCCGTCTATTTGGTTCCGATGGAAGCGAAAGTCGACTTTGAGGCCTCTCGCGTGAGCCTCAAGGTCACGTCTCTGCCCCTCGAGCCCAATTATGAGACCTTCTCGCTCGGTGTACTGGGAATCGCCCTCAACAGAGACAGTGATAGAAGAGCCCTGGGTGCCGACTTTTTCGTTTCAAGCGTTGGAGTTGGAGGTGGCGGGGTGATTACTTTGTGCAGCAGCCCTTTCCCTGATGACTACATATAATGAGCAGTCCCATGCTGCCCTTTACAGGTGCCTGCAGCATTTCTGTTCCCACCTAGAGGGAAGGTGCCTAGGTAGATGATTACCTTAGCGAAGGCAGGTACAATCAATGGTAAACAACGACCGGAGGATCTCTGCGTGAGCGTCATGGGCACAGTGGCAGGTAATCAGCTGACAGAATCCTTCAAAGGACTCTGGTGACATTTCAGGTCTAGTTGCAGATGCATCGCAAGAATATGAGTATGCTTGTAGTTTGGAATTGGTTAAGAACTGGTATTTCTGTATCTAGACCACACCCTTTTCGTCAAACTGCAAGACCACGACAATTAACCAACCATTCCAACACTCGAGTGTTCACAGCCTCGCTCCATTTCCGCAATCAGTGCTGACTCTTCAACAGTCTACGTCGGAACCTCTCCAAAATATATTGAGCAGTCGGTGGATCTGTGCCAGTGTCAAAAATGCGTCGCCCCTGAAGGTCTCTTGGCGGAATCCTATTCGTCGCTGATCCGCCGTCCATGCTCATCCTCGTAGTCATTCTCGTAGTCCTGGATCCACATCTTTATGTGCTCATTCAGAACCCTACTGTCGATGAGGAACTCGTCGTAGCCGTCAACGATCTTTTGGAGCTTCCTAGCCATCGCCGCGTCCAACGCATACTTGCGCACGTTCCGGACCGAAGCCTGCGATTTTCTGCCGGCGGCCCGCATTACTACAATTCTGTCTCTGTACTTGATAGCGAGATTGTACTCCTCTGGGGTCCTGTCTCTTGTCCAGACCCCGGCAAGATCCATGGATCCGAGGGCGGCTGCAAGCGCCTCACACATCTTCTTGGCTTCCTGGAGGGACTGTTTGACTGCCGTGGGCTGGAACATCTGTTAGTGTGCGATTCAAGTCTCCAGAGGGGAGCCCAGAAGATGGAGACCGACATACATCGTGGCCAGCCTGGGGCGATTGATTCATTTTCGTTCTAGCTGGACTGCGGATTCCGTCTTCTGGTGCTTAGTTTGACTAACTCGCGGTCGACGGGATATTATTGCGCTGGCTTTGCGAATTACTTTTGAGGGGTTAGAAGACAAAACCCCAAAGTCGAAAAGGTTGGGACATCACTCAGGCAATAGACAGCTTTGGATGAGGGCAATCGACCTGCCCCTGCTTTACCAGAGCGCGGTGTGTTGTGTGGAAGGCAGATGACTACACGCCTGCCAACATGACATTCGTCTTCTTCCGAGCGCCTTCCTCAGGTCCAACAGAGTTTCACCCAAAGGTCCCGAAAAAGATGCATCTCAGAGCAAGCTTCTCTTCCCTTTGCACGTCGAATCGCAGGCAGTGAGGGGCTAAGCTTCTGAGCCGGTAAGAACCACCAACGTTAGAAGTTGAGCCGGGGCAGCGGTGATGGTTCATGAAAGTGCGCAATTTTTGCGTTAAATTTTCCAAGGCACTAGGAAAAAAATAGGGATGGAGCACCCCTGGGACTGCCGGAGGGACATCAATAAGACAAGTCCCCCAGTTGGTATACTGGCATTTGAGGGCTATTCCGACCACGCAATAGAGTGGTTTTCAGTCACTCTAATGCTTCCGGGGCACGAGGCTGAGGTATTAATGAGATAACTAAAGGATATGGAGAGACTTCATGGTGATAATTTCACCTAAGACCCATGCCTGTTTTCCTCTCTCCCTGCTCATGGTTCTCCTCTTACGTCGATTTCCCGCGAGAGCAATGTGCTTCATTCATTTACACAGACGGCTAAAGCAACTGGCAGATCGGGGACGGACTTAGTGTAGCTTCAACGATTCACGAATAATGATGCGGTAAATTCTATAGTATTCGCGAATTCAATATCAACTTGTATAGGTTTAGTCACTTCCAGATTCCATCCTAGCCAATCATATACCTGAAAAGCCCGCATCTCAAGGTATACCTCTATGTTTGATTGTTCTTGACCTTGGTGGTAGAGACTTTGACAGCCAGTGAGTCCATCTGAAATTAAATAGGCCACACCGACCCTATGGTACTGTGTTCCTTAAACAAGCTAACCTACTAGATTGACGGCACAAAAATAGGGCACTGTGCTTGTAATAGGCTTACTGCTGTCGTTTTTTCTTGTTGCGTCGTGTGACTGATCTTGACTGCTGGGTCCAATTGGTTCTACGCTGGTTAAATCAGCGTTCATAAATAAGTTCGGTCACTTCCTTCCTTACAGGTAGAGTCGTCGGCCCAGAATACCATAAAATGTCCATCCCATCATTGACCTACCTACTTGATGTTCAGTCAACTGAGGTGACGGGCATCACACATCGCAGACAATGAATACACACCTGCGCTCATTCTTCATCTCAATTCAGCGGCTTACCGTCCAACGCTACTGCAAACCTCCAGCGGAGGCTTTGAATTTCTTCCATCCAAGCTTTAACCCCAACATTATCCATCCGTTCAACCACAAAACTTCAAGCGTCTTCCTCGCCCTAGAATCGTCATTCAAGACACAACACCCAACACCCAAAACCCCCGGCCCAAATTGACCAACCTCTCGACCATGGCTACCAAGCACGGAGCCCCCTCGGATTTCCAACACAACGCTGCGTCCCCGGTCCATAAGAGGCGACGCATTGTCGGGCCAGACAATGACTCGGACGGCGTCAATAGTATCCGGCACCGTCGCCACCCCCGTCCGAAACCCTTCACCAAAGCCGATGCAATAGCGTTGTATCGCCAGATGCAGGACTTTGAGAATGAGTACAGCAATGAGGGATACACAATCACTAGAGACACGGTATGCATTCTATGTTCTTTCCAGGAAGCTTCCCAGCAACCAGTTTGCGTCCCCTCTTCCCGCTTGATGGGCTTTCGTCATTGGTTTCAGTCCCCCTTGACGCGATATTACTACGCACCTCATCTTGTACGTTGGGAATCCCTAGCTGATCATCTTCTCCCCAGGCCCCCAAGGACGTCGATCTCACAATGACTCGCGGCACTCTTCACCTCCGGCACCGCGAGATTCGCGACGCCCTCGACCGAACCTTCTCCGCCCACCCGTCCCGCGTCTTGCACCATTCATGCCGGACCTACCGCCTCCTGACCGAATACCGCGCCGCCCTGGCCCGCCACCGCGCCCTTTGGCACCACCGCAGAGAAATCCGCCGCACCCTTCACATCACCCGCGCCCTCGACCGGAAGAACGCCCGTCTCGCCGCCGACGAGGCCGCCGCCGACGCCGACACCGAGCGCGACCTCCACGACGACAAAGACCCGTCGTGCCAGCGGGTCCGTTTCGACAAGAGGCGCAAGTGGTATCGCACCGTCAAGAAGGACATGCGCCGGCGGGGCCAGTGGATCTCCAAGGAGGCGCCCGGCCCGGGCATCGAGTGGGAGCCCGTGGACGAGCACGAGAACCCGGGCGCGCGGGTGAGGTCCTTCAACCCCATCGCCGGCGATTGGATCCTGCCGGCGCACGTCAAGAGCCAGGGGGATCTAGTTGTGTATCTGAACCAGCTGGGCTTGCTCTTCAGCCCGCCCTTCCATCGCCCGGAGGCTCAGCCATGGGCTTAAGCCGTTGTTCATTGCTTCGTGTAAGAAAGAGAGTTTTGGAGTTGTTCGTCAGGTCGAACAGGATCCAGTCTATTGTGGGAACTAGAGAAGTGGTTCAAAAGTCATGGAGAGGGGGGCAGGGGCGGAGAAGGGACCATGGAAATGAGCTCAAACGATGTCTTGAGGCCAATTCTCAGCTCTGCCATGGCCACAAAGCCACCAGAGCGGCTGCTCCCTTGTCCTGAGCTGGCCTCAAAGGCTGAATAAGCCGGTTTGAGTGGATTTGAACAGAGGGCTGACCAGACCCCTCGGGAAAGGGGCATCTCCCTGTGACACATCTTTGTGGACACTTTCAAATCAGCGACCTGGTTGAAAGGTCAGGATTGCATGTCGACCCGCAAGAGCTGGTCTTAGTAACACAGCTGCTCAGCATATGATAAGGAAATGCATGGAATAAAGTGTCTGTTTGACAGGATGAAACTTCAGTTAGGTTCTCCTTTTTTCCCAAGGCTTAGAAACTCTACACAAGATTGGTGATCTTTTGTTCCCTTATTACTGCTACGACTCGTATATTCAAATGCCGCGGTTGAAGTTGCTTCGCTGCAGGCTGCAGTAGCTAAACACATATTAGGCGACTGGAAGCCCATCCCTTTTTGAAGCAATTATTCTTTATTCTTCCAAACTAAGTGAGATACGTGTTGTTTTAACATAGAGGGCAAGTCTTGACTTGTCTATCAATAACACCTTATTCACTGCATCCTTTCAACTAGCAGTACTGCGTTCCACATGGAAGCAAGAGTATCATGTGTTGCTTTTATCTGGAGCCTTGGACAGCCAATGTTCGACTAGGGAATCAAACAACAATGGCGGTCATCTTCTCGTTTAACTTGGGATCCTCCACCATGTCCTTCTCCGACGGCGAGAGAGACTCCTCCGTAATGTCCTCGTCGAGCTTGGGGTCAAGTAGCATCTCGGGGTTGAAGCTTCGCGACCCCTTAGGAATGAACGTCGACGCGAAAACGACGGCCATGGTGATGGTGAAGTGAACACCAGCCGTGTTCACCAGTGCCCCCCGCACTGATCCAGTGCGGTTGTAGACGCTGTCAAGGTATCGTCCGAGAAAGGTGCCGGCAATTGCGTAGGTGACAATGTAGAAAGAGTACAGGAACGCCATGACGGCACCCAGGGAGACACGCGGTGCTCCTTGCTCTCAAGCCGAGCCAGAGAGGCTTGGATGAAGGCTGCAAGGGACACATCGCCGGCGGCCCAACCGAAGGAGACTGGGAGGAATGTGGCGGCAACGATCCAAGCCTGGCTAACCTGGCCCGAGGGCGGGTACCAGTACGAGATGTAATACCACACGATCAACAACATGAGGGCATCTAGACGGAGCCACGGAATGGGCGTCTTGATGACGTTTGTGAAGAGGAAGACGAAGATGGCGCCCAGGAGTTCACCAAAGTTGGAGCCTCCAACCATGATCTGTGACCAGGCCGAGTTGCCGAGGTACCGACGGGCGACCTGTGGTGCGATTCCGTTCTCGAGGTACCGGTGGCCGTAAAGGGCGACACCATATGCTGGGACGAGCCAGATAAACTGAGTCGACGTGAGGAGAATCCTGGCGCCGACCCGGATGGACTCGAAGAACAGAAGGAAGCCTTTGCCGATGGCGATGAAGTAGTTGCTCTTGCGGGCCTCTGCGCGTGCGAGGGCGTTGCGCTCATGGCTGCTGCCGTCGACGATGAAGAACCACAGAATGGCGGCGAGCGAAAAACAGATCGGGGTGATGACGAAAGATCGGTTGTTGCCCAGGTTCGGGATGAGGACAAGGGCAGTGACGAAGGCGCCTGAGGTACCGGCGATTTCGTAAAAGATGTGCACGAGACTATCCATCTGACGAAGTTTATGAACGTTGCCTCCAACAATGTCTCGGGGTATGACGCGACGAATGAGCTCGACCATGCCGTGGGCGATACCGGTGACGGTGTAGATCGGGATGATGGCATCGTTATCGTAGTCGCCGTAGTACGACCACTCGTCCTCGGGGAGCTTCTTGCGGTAGGCCGCGGGGACGAAAGTACCGCCGGTGGCGGCATCGAGGATGAGTAGGATTGCCGTCATGAGGCCGAAAAGCAGGATGGCAGACGACAGCACATCCTTCGTCGGGTAGTGCTTAATGAGGGGGCGATCAGGATGGACCCAACACACTGAGTGGCCTGGTTCAGTCCCTGGAGCAGACCGAGACGCTCAAAGGTGCGCGAAGGGGTGCCGTTGGTGTCGCTCTCAAAGTCGTATCGGTTCGTGGGCCGTGGCCAGTGCGGTGATGGAGCCGTTGAAGACTTCCAGGCCGAACTTGTACAGTATGATGCCGCAGATGTAAAAGAAAATGGCTTTCCTTTCCTTTGCGTTGAAGGAGTTGAGCCTCTCGCGGAAATCTTTGAAGATTGCCATGACGGGCTGCCTTATGAACCTCTTACCGGTGTCTAGAAGAATAAGACGATGGAAAGTGGTCAGCAAGTAAGTTTCCAGGCGGAGGAAAAGGGAAAAGTGGTTGAGCTCGATGTGAAGATGTGAGGATGAGAGGGTGATGTGCCGTGCCGAGTGTGTCTTCTAGACTTCTCGATGAACCTTGTTCGGTGGGAGACTGGAAAGATGGAATGCTGGCAGCTTCTTATTTTGCCAGTGTTTGGTGGCAGATAGCTTAGCCTCTCTCTCGGTATATGTACAACCTAAGGCGAGTCGAAGCCATTGCCAGGCGGATCAAAGAGTCGAATAGGAAACAAAGCCTGCATTCACGTGGGTTTCGGTGCGGGAGTTGTCGCCCATAGAAGGAAAACGGTCTTTGGCCGGCGAGTTCAGTCTGTCTTCAACTTGGGAAGGGCCGCTTGTTAGCTTGCTCTATGTGACCCATGGACGAGGGGCACCACCACGATGGCCTTGGCATTTTGAGTCGACGGCCGTACTAGGTTGGCTTCACCAGTCGCTCCTCCCCTCCCCAGATGTTCTCGAAGAGTTCGGTGGAAGACTGGTCCAAAGCTTCCGCACCGACAAGGCTGCGAACTTGCGTGGCCACCACCCATGACGGATCTCGATACTGTTATGGACATGATAGACTGTTAGCGTTGAATGAGGTTGTCTGTCTCTCGGTCGCCCGTCCGTCCTGTCGCTTGCTGACGGCGATAGTCTCATGTCTTGGCAGCGGTTGTGTCCTTGGCAGAGAGGGCGAGACTGCGCCTTCTTATGCTTTTCGTGTGTCTCGGCGCCGGTGTGGTGAAATGGCGCAGGGTCTATTTGAGGCGACGGCAGCCAACCTTTCAAACACATTGGTCCTCTCTTCTTCTCTCGTTGGGGTTTGTCTTGATTGCTCGTGGTGCCTGAGGGCGGAAAGAGACGATGGGTTTTCGATCGGGGAAACGAACATGTCAAAGACAAAAAGCATTGCGTTGTACAGTCGAAGATAGTCGGAGAGAGCACGACGACTTCCTTCCACATCTGCGGTCAACCAGGTACGTACCTGTCATCCATACTCTGTATGAAGCCCCCCCATAATACGGCAATAGCTTATTTTACGGCGCCTGCACACTATTCATCGCACTGAAGGGGATTTTCCGGATCTCTTGGTCTTCTTGGTCTAGGAGACTCAAGCAACGCCGCGCATCTAGCGGACGAGAGGACTTCCCGAATGGGTCTCGGTCTGGGGAAGGATGCCTCCTGCTCTAGAAGCGGGCGCCCCGACCTGAACAACATGCACATTGTCGTCGCAAGTCTTGGCCTTTGTCCCCAGCCAAGAGTCGTCGATATCGACGTCGGTCAACCCCCTCCCAGTGCCAGTGCCAAGGCTTCGGCGGCCTCTCCCAGTTGTGAGCAGACAAACTCTTCAGAGAACGAATGAAACCCGGTTTTTGTTTTATTTTCCCCTTTCTTCACATGGCAGTTCGACTGAATATGGATGGTTGCAAACCACTTGGATGACTGGCATGAGGAACGTGCGTGTATCGTAATCTACTCGAAGGAAAAACCGCGCGTTGGCGAGCAAGTGGCGCGCAATGCTCGCCACGGCCGAGACGCAGCATCCACGAGTCGTGCCAAACAGGGCAGCTACACAGCCTCGTTCCTCTGGGATTTTACGACGATCCGAACGGCTTCATTGTCGTCCGCTCCCAGCTCAACTGGAGGGCAGCGCGGAAGGAAGCGCAAGTGATCGTCGCCACTGTCATTCGAGGAGGAGCAGCAGATCAGCTGCTCATTGTGCGGGGGCTTAGGCTTGATGGTAACGCATCCCATGGTATAAGATTTTATTCCAATCACGCATTGACTACCTCTGATTCAGGAAGTCATTCTGGAGGCGGAAGCGCTGTGTTTTCTGGCTCCTGAACAAGCCCAGCATCTTGCGCCGGGTCAAGCACGCAACCTGCCCGGCGGTCTGGAAAAGGCAAGAGGCGAAGAAGTCTTCGGAGGAAAGGGAAATCCAAACACCAAACACCTGGTAATGTAAAGAAACACGTCAAGAGTGCTTCGCAAGCAATACGCTTGCTCGGCGGGACCGACGGCGTCAGGCGGCACGTATATTCTGCCGGACCGGTCATGCGGACCTTCCGTTGTGGAACAGTCTCCAGTGGGGCCGGTCTGCGGAGTTCGCAGGTGCCGCCTTTGCTCCAGGCCCCGCAGTCGGCATCATAAAAGTGGACTCGTGATGCCGTCGCCGTCGCCATAAAGCCGAATGGGATCCTTGGTCTGCAGCTGGAACTGGAAACAAGAGGGCCGGCGGCTTGACGGACAACACCAACCACTGCGCCGCCGATCTGCGGGCTTTTGATAAGAGGACACCGGCGGACTCGGAGCGGCAAACCAAGTCAAGAAAGACACTTACAGAAGCCCTTTTCTTCTAGAGATTGCTTCTGTTATCCTCTTAGGAGCCCAGTACGACGGTGGCATCGTAAGTAGCACGCTAGATATCCACCCGGCGGTTCACGGGGTCCTCGGGAAGACGGTTGAGGTAGTATCTGTCGGAAAGGATCACCTTAGGGACCTCCTTGGTCAACAGGTACCCGTCGGGCTCGTCAGCAACATGGTTGAGAAGAAGAAGGCCGCTCAACCAGGGTATGATATGGGAAACAATAACATTGTGAGGTGAGAAGTTGAGTTTGTCGTGGCGCTGTACGGCGTCCAAGGCGCATCATGGTGAAGCCTTCCGAAGGTCCTCGCAACTATACGTTGGCTCTTTTGCTCTTACATCTACATGTGCATTTCTCATTGTACCACAGACAAAACGATCCCAGTTAACGTGTCCAGAATAAGAATCCCGGGGCGAATTTAATGGATACACATCAATGGCCCAAACCCTTCCGTCCACCGCATCGTCCCCATAACCACGACCAGCACCGCGAACCCCGCGGCCACGCTCGACAGGCCGTACACATACGCGTGCCGCCTCTTCAGCGCCGCCAGCTCGGCCACCCACGTTGACACCGTCGTCAGACAACCGCAAAATCCGTCCTCGACGCCCTGCAGCACCTGGCACCCGATCACGCCCCCGATCCCCGCGTGCCCCAGGTCCCAGCACGCGCCGAGCACCGCGGCGCCCGTGACGTTGACCGCAAACGTGCCCAGCGGGAACGCCGGCGCCCGCGAGTTAAGCCACAGGCTCGCGTAGAACCGCGCGACGCAGCCCAGCGGCGCGAAAACGAGCGAGAATACGGCCTGGCCGCGCCAGGCGTCGCGCGGGGGGAAGACGGCGAAGAGCACCGCGCCGAGCCAGGCGCCCCAGCCGAGAAGCACCGCGGCGCGGTCGAGCAGGCCCCGCCCTCGCGAGGACGGCAGGGACGGTGTGAGCGGTTCAAGAGCCGTTGCGAGGTGGGCGCCGGCGAACAGCGCCGAGAGCGATAGGGCCACTGTGGTGAAGATGACGGCGAGCGCCGCCATGAAGGAGTCCCCGCCGCCCCGCGCTTCGGGCGCCGCGCCGCCCGCGCCGGGTAAGTCGTTGCTCGCCGCAAGAAAGACGTCGCGGATGAAGGATGAGAAAGACGTGAAGGAGCCGCAGAAGCCCGTGGCAAGACCAATGTACAGGGGGATTGTCTTCTTGGTCGCGAGGTGGGCCTTCTTCGCGGCCGCCAGGTCGGCCACCGCGCCACCGTCGCTGTTGAAGACATCTGGCTGTCGCCGCGCCCCGCGGGCCTGGTCGTGGTACATCGCCGCGCCCCATTCCTGCTTGAACAGCTTCCGGTCCTCGGCAAGAAAGCCCATGATCAAGCTGCCGCCGACGTTGGCCCAGAGGACGCCAAAGGACACGGGCGCACCGGGGTAGGTCGTCAGCGCCTGGATGCCCAGGCGAGCGAGGGTGCCGAGAATGGCGAAGAAGACGAGGTACGAGAGCGTGTAGACCTCCCTCGCTATATCCGAGACGCGCGTCGCGGGCCCGACCGGTGGCTGCGTTGTATCAGTCGTCCCGTCTCGCTCGTCCCGTCGGTCGTCCTGCATCATCTCCACGTCAGACGGGCGGCGGCCTCCTCCCACATCCGGCCGAATATCCTCCAGACTCTGCCCCTTGCCCGGTTGATTCTTGCTAGGGCTGTGACCAACGGGGTCCACACAGGTTCCGTCGAGGGTCTCGTGGTCGTCGGGCACGCGGTGCTCTATCGACCTCGTGCGTGACGCATTGGTGCTCGCTCTTCGTCCTCTCAGCGAAGGACTGCCGAAGGTGCCTCTTCGCTCGCTGTTGTCGACTAGCCCGTCATCGAGGATATCGCTCTCGTCGTGCTCTGTTGTGGCGTCGTGCCCGCGGAGGCTGCCGTTTTGCATCGTGCTCTGCGTCGCGATATTTTCGCAGGCTCAGTTCGTACAGACTCGTGACGGATTGCAGAGAAGAGTATGGCCGTGACATCGCCTTCCTCAGCCGGGCGTAAGCGGCTTGATCGAAGAAGCGGGCATGTCGGCTACGACAGACGGAGTGTTTTTTTGCGTGCCGAAAGCGGCTTCAGGTGGAATGTTGAATAAAACACGAAGGCGTATTATTTCCGGCCCCATCTCCTAACGGCAGGCACGGCGATCCCGCCTCTCCCGCTGAATCCCTAGGTACTCACCGAATGGTCAGAGCGTCTGAGTGGAGCGACTCGCTTCACCGAAGACAGCGGAGCCCACCGGGACACAGGAAGTGACATTCCAGTGGGTTTAAGTCTAGGTACGGACACAGAGTATGGATACCTACCACGGTATCCAAGTACCTTGCCTTACCCAAAGATGGAGAATAAATCATCATAAACAAACCACTGAACGACTTGCGGAAGGACAACAACGGCAACAGTAAGTCAAGAAGAACACGTTTTCAATAAGCTAATTCCTATCTCGCCCCGTGCAGCGCCAGCTATCATGCAGCTGCAGGGCGGCGACCTCCGACGCCTCACCGGACGCCGGAGCTGACCTAGTCGATCGATACTACTCGCTGCCCGCCTCCAATGCGACAGATTAGCGGGGCATCCGCCCCCTCCGCCTTGTCTTATCTTATCATACCTAGCTCCTCCCGCATGCACGCTGCCCCACTCAAGGTACCGGCGCGCTGATCAGGAGGACAAGGAACGGACGTTGGTGTTGGAGTTGGACCCCTCCTGTTGTCCAACCTAAACCCCCCCAAAAACCTCACTCTCTTCTTCTTTTAACTACCGAAGATTACTTCCCTTTCGACATTTGGCAGCAGAAACTCAGCATACTCGATCCTACTCAAGATATACAGAGTCACAATCATGGCTTCTTCTTCGACGCCTGAGCTCCCCTCCAACGTCCATGTCTCCCAACACCCCTGTCTGCGGGCGAAGCTCTCTCAGCTTCGGTCACAATCAACACCGGCGAAAGACGTCAAGTCCCTGGTGAACGACATCGCGTTGATGGTGGCATACGAAGCACTCGCTGCCTCGACGAAAGCGACAGACGGTCCCAAGGTACGAGGAGATCGGATTCCCCCGGCGACCCCATGGGCCCGTCCACGGTCCACGTTCGCTGACGAAGGTTGCCCGTAGGACGCGACCCCTCTAGGCTTCGACTTCATCTCGACCGAAGTCACACCCTCACGCCTCTGCCTCGTTCCCATTCTCCGCTCAGGTCTTGGCATGGTAGAAGGTAAAAATCCCATCCGTATCACAATCCTCCGGCCGACTAACACACACGCACCCCAGCCGTCCAGACGATCCTCCCGACCCCGGTCCCTGTCCACCACCTCGGCCTCTACCGCGAACCCTCGACCCTCGAGCCTGTCGAGTACTACAACAACCTCCCGAATCACCTTGCCGCCGACGGCTCCAACTCGCAGGCCAGCGACCTCGCCATCATCCTCGACCCCGTCATCGCGACGGGTGGCACCTGCGCCGCGGCCATCCAGACCTTGCGCGAGTGGGGCGTCAAG
Organism: Colletotrichum lentis; assembly: GCA_003386485.1. Lineage (NCBI taxonomy): Eukaryota > Fungi > Ascomycota > Sordariomycetes > Glomerellales > Glomerellaceae > Colletotrichum > Colletotrichum lentis. The sequence continues at coordinate 2,170,205 of NWBT01000048.1, forward strand.
CGCATCGTCGTCCTCGCCGTCATCGGTGCCGCCGACGGCGTCAGACGCGCCGCCGTGGAGTGGGCGGGCGCCACCGAGATCTGGATCGCCGGCGTCGACGCCGAGCTGACGCCTGAGGGCATGCTCAAGCCGGGCTTGGGCGATGTCGGCGATCGGTTGTTTCTTACCATTGGCAAATAAAGCGTGGTTTATGTTCTTTTCCGACGTCCTTTGAGTGATTCCTCCTATATGGCTATATATATCCCGATAATTCTCATCTTCACACGAAACTGTCTGCGGCCGGCATTCATAGACGAGACTGGTGTTGCAATTGACTATCATGACACCTAGACACCCTAGGTATCAGAGCTGTTCTATTGCCTCAAATGCGTTTGTACCTCTCCTCATCCAGCAACGTCTTCTCGCGCCAACAGTCTTCGACCCAATGCCTGGTGACGATGTGTGGGATCTTCCTCCGGCTGCTAGTTTCCCGGCGCAAGTTCTCGGCGGTCTCCTTGCAATCATCGCCTGTCCCTATAAGCACAATGTGTGTGGCCCCTTCGTCGTCGGCGCCGCTCGCCAATTGTGCACCGCCAAACATGAGATAGTTCCTATACTTGAGCATATTGATGTCGTCTTTCCCCCCCTCTCCGTCTGCCTCGTGCAAGTGCACAGTACACCGATGGAAAATCAACCCCTTGAGTTGACCAATTCCATGGCCGCGCTCTTCCAGCTGACTGAGGAACTGGGACTTGTCGAAGGGTTCCGTATCGGGCTCTCGCTTGGGCATGCTCTTGAAAATCGCCCGAAGCTCGTCGAAGCCGATATTCCTGGCGTAACTGTCGCCGTACATGTCCGTGTTTTGCAGAGCAACTGTTTTGAGCGCTTCTGTTGCATGTTGTAAATGTCGATCCTCGTACGGAAGCAAGAAGGATTCATCCGCTTGCTCGATGCAGTCCTGTATCCACTTCGGCTTGATAATGTCGACTCCTCCCTCTTTCTGCCCTTCTTTAACGAGGCTGGCGACCTTAACGACGTTTTTGTCGGCCACGAGGATCATCTCCGACCGAGGTATCGCTCGCTGAGAGACCCGTCCGCCGTTTTCCTTGATCAGCGTCTCAAGCTGGGCCTTGGTCTTCTTGAACGGCCTGAGCGATTCCGACAAGACGCAGAACTCGAGACCGTCAAAGAGCTTCGACTTCTGCCCCTGGAATTGCGCAGGCATGTTCTCCGTCCCGGCAATCACCACCTCGCGCTTGGCGCGCTTCACCGACTTTCGCTTGCGGTTCTCGACACTCATCGTCTTCTCCTTGGCCTCTTCCTCGACCTGCTTGCGGAGGTCCAGGAACTCCTGCACGCTGAGTCCCTCGTTCCAGTTCTTGTCGGATCGCAAGCGGCGGAAACGAGGAAATCGAAGTGTGAAGCCGAGCGAGAACTGATCCGAGCTACCGATGCTCGCTGCCTTCGCCTCCAAGACGACGGAGTCGCGAGGGCGGATCCAGACATCAGGTCTCTCGAATTGCCGGTCGCCGCCGGCGAGTTCGATGAATTCAACAGGCGGTTTCCTCGGGTCCCATTGCATCCACTTGCCGTCCGTCCTGTGACGAATCTCGGCGTAATCTTCGGCTCGGAAGCCGCCGCCCACTTTGAAAAAGCTGAAGCACTTCTCCGGGTTGGCGCCAGCTTGGATGTGGTTTTCGCTGACACGGAGACCGCACATGAAGCTGGAAAGCGCACCGCCTCTGCGGCCTGAGCCGTAGTAGCCGCCAATAACGACACAGTCTAATGACTCGCCGAATTCAGACATGTACTCTGGCTTCACCTTGAGCCAATCGTCGTTGCGGCTGTTGAGTCTGTACATTGATCTTGGGTTTTTGAGGACGAGTCCTTCCGACGCCTCGGCGACAACCTTGCGGAGCAGCGGCTCAATGGCATCCGGCGACGTCGCGACTTCGTAATCGTGGACCTCCAGCCTCCTGTGGACGCCTTTTACCGTCTTGGACAATGCTAGCCGGCGATCCCGTAGAGTATACTGAGTCAACGGCTTGTCGTTGAGTAGTAGAATGTCAAAGACGCGGTAGAGTGGGCGGGGGCCGGAGTTGTTATATGGGTTGTTCTGCTCAGCCAAGGCAGCTGTCTTGAGGGTTCCAAACGGCATAATTTTGTCAACCTCGGGATCCCAGGTGATCATCTCTCCATCCAAGATGAGGTTCCGTACTCCCGTCGCAAAAGCGTCCCCGAGGTGGCGGGTTAAGGCCCCTTTCTCATCCTTAAGGCCGTTACCGTATAGGTACGTATATTCTTTGGCCTTGCGGGACCAGAAACCAAAGCGCCGTCCTCCCGGAACACTCGAATCTTCTGTGACGTGCATCTGCATGCGTTCGCCATCCAACTTTTCTTCGATCCAGAATTCGGGGTCTTCTTCGGTCGGTCTAAGGTATTCAACCATCTTTTGGAAGGAGGAGGGCATCTGGAACTGGGCGAGCTGTGGTTGAAAGCATTCCATGAGACAGACACCCGTATCCTCCTGCTCTAGTCGGATTTGGGGATCGTACAATTCCCAGCAGACGCGTCGCAAGCTCGAAGAGACGCTGAAGAGCGCCTCGCCATCCGGATGCCATAGGTCGAGAAAGGTCCTCTCGGTTGCTCCGACTTTCATTTGCTTCAAAACGATACGGATGAGCCACATCATTTCTTCGGCATTCATGCGCTCGTAAAAGATCTCGAAAACCTCAAGGTTCTCAAGTTCCCCTGTCGACGCGGCGAGCCTATCCAGCAACTCGTTTACTTCCGCGATCGTCATGTCGCCAACTTCTATTCGCATCGGTCGCTTGGACAGAACCTCGAAGCACCGGCCCGCAAAGTCACCGGCCATCCGCGACGCAGTAGTATGACCGGGGAGCTTCCAGTGGAGAAGGTTGTGTCCATCATCCGAGTTCTTATCAATCTTCATTAGCTTAACGAGAAGCTTTCCTATAGCATTCTCCTTCAGGCCGTAGACGCCGCGATCCCGGTCCTTGTCGGGCAAGATCAATCGTAGCGCTGGGTAAATGTCGTTTCCAACTTCGTTGCGCCATCGCGAGATGAAACGCTCGATAATATGTCGCCTTTGCTCTTGCGGTGACAACTTGGTGGGACCGTGGGGTCCCTTTTTGGCGCGAGGTGGGCCGCGACCAGCCGGCTGCTTCTTGTTCTCATTGAGAGGATTGAAGAGACTCTTAAACAACTCGGAAAATCGCATGGTCTGTGAGTGGTTACGCGGGCGATTGGGATATCTAGGAAGATGTGAGCAGTCGAGATCTAGATAACAGGTAGATGCAGCTCACTTCTCTTGGAGTTCTTCGGGTGTGATGCCGGCGATGAAATATTGCTTCGCTTCTTCTTCTTGTGCGGCAGCATTCGGCGACCGGGGTCGCTGTCGTTGGCTCATTGTTGCTGGTAGTCCAGACTCCAGCGGGCTGCGGGCAGGTGCTACCGTGACAGAGAAGACAAAGTTGCGCTATTGAAACTCGGATGCCGGCGTTGATTTGCGGTATTGGTGATGAGACGCAAGATTGAATCTGTGGGAATTCCTGGCGGCAGAGGGTGTGCCCATGACTTATAATAGCCGTTGGGTGTGGCTGGCCGTTGAAGTTGAAAGAACGTGGATTGGTTGCCTTGGGGATGCTGCCTGGAGGTAAATGTACTAAAGCGGCCGGGGTGGGTCTACCACATCAGATCACGAAGTTGGAAAGAGGCAACATGGCCTTATGCTATTAGAGGGCAGAGCATCCCGCATAAAGCCATATGGAGAATCACCCAACAAACCAAAGCGTAGCATCAAGAACCTCTATAGGCACTTTTCGACTTGTTTCCCTTCCTACAATCTTGATATACCACCGGAAAACCTCTAATTCTGGGGGCGGCTTTTGACAGAGAAAGTCTCGCTGACGGCCTTCTCTGCATCCCAGCGCTGCCGCATGGGCTCAGTAATGGCGCTCTTCTTGGTTTTCTTGCGGCGCCACAGGAAGAAGGCGGCGAGACCGAGGATGGAGACACCGGCGAGGGAGCCGACGGCGGCGCCGGCACTGGCACAACCGGGGAGACCCGAGGAGCTGCTGTCGGACTCAGAAGCCGTGAAGTCGGCGGCCGTATGGGGCGTGTTGCCACCGACGAGGACGCGGCATTTTGGAATTCAGCTTACCCAAGGGGAACGCGGTGCCAACAGCGGGGCCGTTGGTGGAACCGCAAGGGGCCGTGTTATCGGCGTCGGCCGACCACACGCGGTCGGGGGGGCCTTGATACGATCAGCACATGCTGGATGCACCTGAGTTTTACCAGTCTTCTCGCCAGAGGAATTCAGCGTGGCCCATCTTGTCATCAGCAGTGACATTGTCCAACAGCATGCTGCCCAGGACTGCGGCTGACCCGGCGGAGACCATCTTGACTGGACGAATCTTGGGAGTTGGGTAAACTCAACAAGTGTTTGAGAAGGAGGAAACCCGGTCTCGAACAGATAGCTTTCAGCAAGATTCACGGGCTCGAAGGATCACAAGATGCGAGGAACGTGATGAGGGGAATGGCTTGAAGGAGAAGAAGCGGGTCCCAGAAAAGAGAGGCGCAAGATATGCGGCCCTCCATATATGCTTGCTCAACCAACCGCTTCCCGGTCCAGACAACAGCCAGAGACGGGGCGACTGCTTGCCGAGTCGCTACCCGTCAAGGGTCCGTCGAGCAGACAAAACCGATGCCAATACCCCTGGCACCGATCACGATGCTGTAACTTCTATCCAACCCCAGAGGCCTCTGTTGGTGTGTACCTGCTGCAAGTCCCACCGACGTGTGGCTCCACACTCGGGAAAGTTATCTGATCAAATCGCATAGCCAGGGTTCTGAACTTTTGCAAGGGTGGCTGCTCGGACTTGGGTCCATCAGAAGCGGAATCGCATCATATCTGATCATCTGATAAGATGGGCACCCGCCGTCCTATTCGTTGGGTTCATCAACCCTGCATCACCAGTGCCCCTCGGCGCGGCGGGCACACATCCACCTTTGTACCGCAACGGGCTCCGACGCCAGCATCTGTTCCTCGCTGCCACTCGGATTCCTCCAATTATTCTCGCATTTTCCCCGGCTCTGTTTTTGGCTGTGTTATCAACACTTTCAGAACTTTCTCGACGAGTTGAGAAAACGGAAACGTTTGTCCGTTGCCCGCAAGGAGTGCCCACTTCATCTGGATTTACTCGTCTTGGCCATTGTCTGTTTCAAGCAGGTCGGTCTTGGACAACAAATCAGAGATACCCAGATGATTAGACTCGGCCTCCGACATCCCCATCGCCGCCATGTCGGCGAAAGCCTGACACTATGAGCCCTGTCTGCTCGTGGCCGGCGTCTGCAGGGCAGCGAGACCGCAAACTGGGACGCTTTGCCAGTGGTCCCTCACGGTTGTGATTTTAGTCAAGCACTCACTCAACTACGCCGGCTAGATCGCGTTTTGTTCCCGGTTTGCAAAACTCCAGTCTTTTTCGGGCACAGTCACTAATAGTGATAAGGTAGTGATATGCGTGGGCTGGGGCAGGGGGTTGACGCTAAATAAAGTGGAGTCTTGGCGCACTGATTTCCCTGGCGATTGCTCTTCTAATTACCTATTGTCTCACATCGAACACGCGCCAGTGTACATCTTCACCCTTGCAATCGGTCCCCTATGGCGTCTATCCTTCGGCGACTGCAATTTTTTGGCCGGGCATGGAAACCTCTTAGCTTCTCCAATCCTACTTTCAAGAGGATCCCGTCAAGTGAGAAGATAGAGGAGGAGCTCTTTCCCGACTACACAGCATCGCGTTACTATCCAGTCCGCATCGGAGAGGTTCTCCGGAACCGTTACCAAATCGTTGGCAAGCTGGGCTTTGGGGCTAGCTCGACTGTTTGGCTGGCGCGCGACCTGGAGTAAGATGCCGCCGCGTTGACTCGTTTGCTCTTCTGCACGCGATGCTCTGCTAACAAGCAGTGTAGGGGTGGTCGACACGTGGCGCTGAAGCTGTTCGTCAATTCGCAGGCTTTGGGTTGACAGCTAGATCATGAACTCAAGATGTATAAGCGCGTTTCTACGTCATCGGTAAAGCACCCCGGTCGCGGTGCCGTCAGGGAACTACTGGACTCCTTCGACGTTGCTGGCCCGGACGGATGCCACAGGTGCCTGGTGCATCCTCCGCTATGGGAGAGTGTTCTTACTTTTCTTCACCGCAACCCCGTCCGGATGTTGCCCGCGCCGGTACTCGCCTTCGTTCTCCGTCGCCTCTTCCTCGCTTTGGACTTTCTACATACAGAATGCCAAATCATCCACACAGGTGCGTCGACTGACCAGGGCTATCCCTGCTTGTGTCTCCTCGACCTCGAGAGTAGCGCTGAACTATCACGGAGTAGATATCAAAGCAGACAACATTATGTTTGGCATCGAGGATGACTCCGTTTTCAGCGCCTTTGAGGAACAGGAGCTGCTCAATCCGACCCCGAGAAAGCTAGTGGATGGAAGAGCCGTGTATCTGTCACGCGAGCTGCAGATGCCAAAAGAATGGGGCGCACCGGTTCTCTGTGACTTTGGCTCAGCCGTCGTCGGGGATACAGAGCATACCGAGGACGTACAGCCCGACATATACAGAGCGCCCGAGGTCATCCTAGAAGCACCGTGGTCTTATCAGATTGACATATGGAACGCGGGCTGCATGGTAAGGGCATAAATTGAACTTCGTCTTGGAGTGAAAACCTAATGCTAACCTGTGTCTGCCGTACTCCCTCTTAGATCTGGGATGTCTTTGAGGGCGGTCATCTGTTTACTGGACATGATCCGGAACATCAGAAGTACCGCAGCCGGGCTCACCTTGCCGAAATAGTCGCATTGCTCGGACAACCTCCGCAGGCATTGCTCGATTCGGGCAAGTCGAGCCACAGATTCTTCACTAATGAAGGTTAGTTCACCGTGCGCGGCCCTTAGATTTCATCCCTTCTACAGCCTGCTCACAACAGTGCTTCTTGTGAAGGAGAGTTCCGGGCAGACATTCCACCCCCGAATGAAACATCGCTTGAAGAGAAGGAGCTTAACCTGGAGGGAGACAACCGGGATATGTTCTTAGTCATGATGCGGAAGTTGCTTCAATGGGAACCTTCGAAGCGCTACTCGGCCAAGGCACTGGCAGACGACGAATGGATCATAAAGAATATGTAGAAAAAAGCACCACGACCGGAGAGCAGGCCCGTTGTCATCAGAGCTCGCTCAGGAGGGAGCCATTGCCTACTCGACGAGAACTTCTGTAAAACACTTGTCTTATGCGGGAATGTTCTTTCGTCTGCTGTAACGTTGAATGTGACCCGAGAACTTGTTCACCTCGCCAATCCGGAAGACGTTTCGGAGCTCCGGCATGGACCCGCACGCAGCAACGGCTCGCTCCGTCCAAAGCCCGCTGACTAAACCCACTTTCCCGGACCGCCCCC
>NWBT01000048.1:2177693-2243072 GCA_003386485.1 Colletotrichum lentis
CCGCACCACAATCACCCCGCGCCTCTTCCCATAACCTCCCTCATCATCAACCTGACCACCAACCTCAATTCATTTTCACCCCTTGCCAAGGCTGCGTATACAGCCCAAGACCCGTTCTCCGAAATACTCACATCTCTAATAAAAAAGAAAATGACAACCCCCTCACAAACCCTCTCCCTCGCGCTTCAACCAGTCCTACGCCGCCCGGTGCTCACAGCCCTCCTCACATCCCTCTCCGCCTCCGTCCTCGCCTGGGCCGTCCGCGACTACCGAGCCTACATCGCCCTCGGCCCCGGCGGCGTGCCCCACAACTTCGCCGGCTGGCTGCTCGTCACCCTCGCCATCCGGCCCTTCGCCCTCTCCAAGGCCGCGGCGACCTGGACGGGCGACTTCCCCGCCGAGGGTGCCCACGAGGACGTTAAGCAGGTGCCGCAGCGGCGCGGAGACAGGGCCGAGCTGGGCGGCATCGTCCCGCACCGGCAGCTGAGCCAGCACGCCCCGGAGCGCATGAGAGAGGTGCGGCCTCCGTCTTTTCCACCCTTGCTTGCCCCGTGATCCATCGGCAACGCCCGGAGCTTCCCCTCCCATGACCGCACGTGAGCTGACGTCGCCCGCGTAGTACATCCAAAACCTCTTCGCCAACGCAGTGACGCAGAACCGCGCCCTCCTGGAAACAAAGCTCTCCCTCTACGAACGAAACAACCCGGCCCTCTTCGTCTCCGCCCCGGTCCTCGCCTCCTCGCCCGCGGTCCCCGCCGCCTGCCGCACGGCCCGCGGTGAGATCGGCCACTATCACCGCGATCTCTCCGTCCACATGTACCTCTCCCCCGCAGACGCCAGGCTCGCCGTGGAAAAGGGCTGGGCCGAGCGCCACCGCCTCGCGTTGCCACGGGGCTCGCTGCTCGCGGGCCGCTTCCGCGTCGCCGACTCGTACCTCATGATCTACGGCCCGCGCGACGAGGACGAGATGGAGATTCTCGCGACGTTTCTGAGGAACGGGATCCGCTACATGACGGGGGCGGAGGATGTCGGGCCTATCGTGTGGAAACAGCTCGTGGATGCGTGAGGAACTATTATGGTTTTTCATGGCATCGAGATTTAGCATGTTCAGGATGCATGGGGATTTCTTCTTGTATTTTTTACTGCATTGTCTAATAATACTTCACTTTGACCATCTCAAGCTAACACCCTGTAGATCGGGTATTCGTCGCCCTTCTCAACAGGCACAATGTTGAAGCTGGCGTACGAGTCAATGTTCTCCGGCTCCAGCGCGACGAAAGCAAGCGCAGCATTCTTCTGCTTCGTGCTGACAAGGAAACTCCCGGCGGGTAAGTCGACCTCTTTGGTAAGCGGCGCCGCAGTGACCGTGGCGCGGACGACTCCTTCATAGTACCCGGTCTCGAACGCGGCGGACGTGATGTTGTACGCCTCGACGGTGCCCTTGTACGGCTCGGCGACAGTATCAACTTTCAAGCCCGAGACCCGCAGCCGCTCGGCCAGGTCGGCCCAGGCGACGGGGATAAGGTAGGCTTCCGGGCGGGCACGAGTGATGTTGGCGGTGACGGGCGTGGTGGAGCGGAAGTTAATGGGCACCTGGGTGACGGAGCCGTTGTTGATGTTGACCATGGTGTACGTGCGTTGGACCAGGGGCGACGAGTCGGTGACGACAATCTCCGAGCCTGAGGACTTGAAGTCGGCGATGGAAGATTCAATGGTCGTGTACACCTTCTCAGCGTTGTCAGCCGCGGTCTGCAGGATGCTCGAGGCCATCGTCAGACCGGCGACGGTACGTCTCTGGAACTCCTGGTCGGCTAGGAAGATACCGCGCATCTCGATCAAAAAGGTGACGCATTGCGTGAGGCCCATAGCGTTGCGGCCGATCTTGGCGTCCGACCCGGCCTCGGCAAAGGTGGGCTTGAACTCTGGGTTAGTGCTCGTGGACCCCGTAACGTACGGCTCCCAACGAAGTCCCTTGGACTCCATGGCGGATCCGATGTTCTTGGCGAAGAGCTCCTCGGACAGCGTACGGATGTCCTGGTGGATGTTGAGGTTCTTGGCGGCAGAGAAAAGGCCATCGGCGGCGTGGTAGTAGCTTCCGTAGCGGGACGTGGCGCTGTACTCATGCATATCGATGGCGACGTGGGGGTTGAACTCGCCGAACAAGGTCTTGATGTCGCGGGTCTGCTTCCGAGCGAGCTTGACATGGTCACGGTTCGGGTCGTAGTTCGTGGCGAGGGTGCGCTGAAAGTAGAACACGCCGTCGGGGTTGTAGCGCGGCAGGATCACAATGTCGAGCTTGTCGAGGAGCAAAGCACTCCATGTCTGATTTGCGTCCAAAGCGCCGAGGAGGGCCAGCAGGGACTGGTCGCCTGCGGGCTCATTGCCGTGGACAGCACCCTGAACCCAGACGCGGACTTTGCCAGTCGAATTGGATACCCTCCGCGATGACTTGGTGGAAGAGAGGTAAAGGTAGGGGAATGGACGTCCCTCCTCCGACGTGAAGTTGGCCTTGTTGTAGGTCAACCAATCGTTCTTGTCGGCCAGGTCTTGGACAAAAGAATCTTTTCTCTTTCAGTAATTGTCTTGGGAGGAGAGACTAAGCCAGCTCACCGAGGATATCTGCATCAGTGGGCCCCTTTGTTCCCTCCGCGAAACCCTCGGGGATCGTGTTAGGAGTCAGGAAAGCGGGCGAGAGCAAGTCAACACCCTCAACGTCCTTGAAGTTCGCGGCCACAATGCCGGTGTCCTTGCGAACGACAACACTGTTGTAGCCATACTTGGTCGCCTGAGCAGACGCAAGAAGGGACAGACCGAGCAGGCCCAAACGAATCTTGTTCCCCATGGTACCGATCGACTAAAAGTCGTGAGTGTCGTAATAACAGAACCGTAATGAAAAGGCTGGGTGTCAACGTCGCAGAGCAGTGGGCGCCAACGTCTTTTCAAGCTTTATATGTCTTCCCCACGGTAGCACCGCTGTAACTCTTGGGGTTCGGCAATAATGACTCGCCAACGCGTGGCCGAAGCATGTTCCTGGCATGAACGGTAGCTTGGCTGATCTCATTTCAGGCCACGCAATTGGTAATACCGACAGCAACATCGCAGGGCAAGCCGATAACAAGCGGCAGCGAGGGGGCCCTCGCGGTGATGATCAAAGGCTCCCAACCGAACTGGTGTCAAACATTGGCAACGAAACTACAAGAGGCAGCTCGGGAGAGCGAGGTGAGGGGAAAGCGGAGGAGTCCACCATTGGCGCAGATAACGGGCCTTGTCGCCAAGACTCAGAGACCCGTAACGACATTTGCATTTGTCATTGACGTGTCGAATCTCTCCGATGAACGACAACGGGGTCCACGGTTGGAAGTTGAAGTGCCGATGGTCGGGACTGAGTCTCCCCCGACCACGCTCGCCAAGAGCTCAGCTATGCAAGTTGCAGTAATGAACAGATACGCAGCCGACCGACGCCACGGGCAAAGGCCGAATTGCGGAGCGGCATCACGCCAACGTACGTCAAACAGGCCGCCGGCAGGACATGAGAACGATGAAAATCGACCAGCGCGACTCGTGTCTTTTGTGTTTTTAGCGCAAGATTGCGTGTGACATTGCGGTGGGTGCCAGCTTCAAGTAGAGAGTATTCCGCATCTCGCAAAACAACCATTTGATAAGTCGTCTTATAAAGCCGCCTTTCCTCTTGATTCGAACGGCAATATCAGCACCAAGAGCCCGGCGGCGATGAACAGGGCACCGCTGATATACACCGGGGCCGACGTCTGGAGATTAGCAAACATGGCGACGATGGGCTGTGCAAGACTGTATCAGTACCCATCCACCCGCCGAGAGACTGAACAAAAACCGCGACTTACCGCCATGATACCGAAGATGCGATTGCATGTCGCCGTGAGGGCATTGCCGGTCCCGCGCTGCGGCGTTGGGAACAGCTCAGGCGTGAATCCGTAGAGGACAGCGTACATGACGTTGCTGCAAAAGTTGAAGGCGCAATTCCACCCGAGGAGCGCGTTGCTCGTCATGGCGGTCGTGGAACAGTAGAGAAAGACGCCCGTCAGAACGGTGCTGATGGCAAGCGTGCCTTTCCTTCCCAGCACCGGCAACTCGACCAGCCAACCTCCAAGCAGGGCGCCTGGAACACCCAGCACGGCAATTATCAGGCTGTTGCGGTACGTCAGATACGTGCTGCCATCACCGAGCTCCGCGCCTCGTGTTGCCTGAATGTAGGGTATAAACGCGTTGTAGAGGGGGTAGCCGAGACCGATGAGCGCCCAGATAGCCATGATAGTGCCGGTGCTCAAGGCCAGACGGCGTGTCGAGAACAAGATGCGTATGCGGCTGAGGTCGAGTTTCTCCAAGTTTCTTTTGACGGCTGTAGCAGCGTCGGTGCGCGCAACATACCCTTCCGGCTCACACGCCCTGAGATCCTCGATCGAGAGAGATGAGGTCTTGCCGTTCCGCCTAGCGACTTCGTGGACGATCCGGACGGCGTCTTCGTCGCGACCCTTTCCCATCAGATATTTCGGCGACTCGAATATGGTGAACAGGAGGAAGCGGATGAGGAACATAAGCAGGGTCAATCCGCCGACGGTGATCATGAAGTATCGCCATCCCATGTTATCCGACTTGGTGCATGTGGCGCCTTCTTGACATGTCAGATTGCCGAGGAGTGGCCACGCGATCAAGGTAGCAACAACTTGGGCGATGGCCCAGTCGAGGGACAGCACCGTCAACAAGTACTGATGAGTTGCCGGGAGAAACTCGAGGAAGATGGCAGAATCGACAGGGAGGTTGCCGCCAACGCCAAACGACCAGAAAGCGGCAAAGACGCCAATGCCGGCAAAGCTGGGAGCTCCGGCCGCGACCAACCCCCAAAACGCGGTAAGACCCAGAGTGAGGTTGAAGGCCCATTTTCTGCCGAAGAGGTCGCAGCCGAAGCCCCAGAACATGGCGCCTGCCAAGAGACCGATGTTCTGTGACAGGGTGAGGAGAGGAGGCCGAGACGGTCCGAATTCGTTCGTGGTCGGGGTGAAGATCAGTGTCGTGACGATGGGCCATAGGTTGTCGCTAGCCCAGCCGAACCCGACGACGATGAAGAGCTGCCATTGATACCATCCCATGCCGATGTCTTGTATCTGGAAGCGGGTGTCAGCAGCCAGGTCTAGGCCGTCTCAAGAAGAGGCCAAACGTACAGCGCGGTTGAGGACCCGAGCCTTGGCCTCGTACACGGGGTCCAGCGCGCCCTTGGGGATTATTGCGGCGTCATCAATGCCGTGGAAGTCGAGGCTGCTGTCTCGCGCAGCGACCAAAGGCGAGCCAGCCTTGTGCGCGTCGTCTTGGTTCTTGGCGGGGTCCGTATCGACACCCATGTTGGCCGAGGTTTCTTCGCTGTCACGAGGGGGACACAATTGCGATGTGATACCGAGCAAGTTCTTCCAAGAAGCCTCGTCGTCCTCGGCGATGATGAAGACTGGAAAAACGATTTAAGGTTTTGGGGCCTCGCGAAACGGAGCCTCGCGAGAGATCTTCGCCATGAAATACAAGGCACGCGCTTGCCACACTTCTGCAGAGATTGGAATGAAACGTCCAGAAGTCCCTCGGATGGACTGCTCAATTCTCTCACGTCGTACCGAGCCCGAATGGTGCAATGCGTCCGGTGAAGGGGCTGCTGCGGCCGCGATTGGCCTTGCCGAGAGTGCGGCGCCTGGAACGTATGCCGATCCGCACTCTAATGGCAGAAGCATTGCTGATGGAGGGTGAGTCCTAGCGGGCAGTGGGTGTGGGGGATCTGCGGTAACCTGCAAAGATGGGCTTTTACTCGGTCCTATCCAAGACAGTTTGTAGCCTGTTGATCGTATCTATGAGCCGAACATAAGATGAAGCGTGCCGCCTGCGTCATCGACATGCACGCTGCTTGATCAGTTTGCTGATGGTCTCAGTTCTGATCTGGAGCATGTATGAGAGACGTTGGAGAGATGGTTTACACATTGTACTGCAGTACAATAGCGTGGGCTGCCACAGACATCATCTTGAGGTGGCGTTAAGTTTGTGGTGGTGTTGAAGAGAAATGGTTCGATACGCCGAGACAGCGAGCGATACACGCACAGATCCACGCCTCCAGCTCGTACCCACAACGGCTGTTAGTGGGGTTGGCAATCCCTGGCGGTGGACCATTGCCCACTGAAGGCCTGCTAAAACCTTGAAGCGAACCGCTTGGTGCCGTTGAGCATGTGCTGCCCGCTGAGAAGGGCACGGTTTGCAGCTGGTGCCAGACGGCCTCCCACGCCCCTCCACGGTAATTAACTGTCAACGTCGGCTGTCAAACACCAAGTGGCTTGTCATCGCTGCCCGAATCATGAATCAATCTTAGTCGACTTTTGACGGAAAAGGTCGAATATTTTTCTTGCCATGCTGGGCACGGCAAGACTGCTAGCGGCAACAGCTTGCCTCTTGACCGCCGCCTCAGCCCGCAAGAACCTCATCGTCGACACAGACCTGTTCAGCGATTGCGAGTAAGACAAGTTCTACAGCATGTTACTTCCCGGCCAACTATAGGAGCGAGGAGACTCCGTGCTGACCATTCCCAGCGACGCCGCCGCGCTTCTCCTTGCCGCAACATTTCCGGACGTCAACCTGCTCGGAGTCCACATCAACTCGCGCTCCTCATACTCGGTCCTAGCCGCCTCGGCCATCCTCAGCCACTACGCCCATGGCCAAGTCCCCGTCGGCGCGCGTCGTCCGCTGAATGATGTTCCTTTCTTCGACAACTGGACCAAGCGCCTGGGGGAGTTTGCGAGCAAGCTCGCGACTCACTGGCCGAGGAGCATGTCCGACGCCGAAGAGGCGTGGGACCCCGTGGAACTGTACCGCAAACTGCTCGCCGGCGCGGACGACAACTCGGTGACGATCGCCTCCATCGGCTTTTTGCACAACCTCTCGGACCTCCTCAACTCGACGGCCGACTCACACTCTCGTCTCGCCGGGGCCGAGCTGGTCAGGACCAAGGTGAGGGAACTCGTGGTCATGGGCGGCGACTACCCCGCCGGCCACGAGTTCAACTTCTGGGGCGACGACCCTTACACGACGGCCCACGTTGTTCACAGCTGGAACACCCCGATCGTCTACGCAGGTTACAACCTCGGAGCCTCGGTGTTCTCGGGTGGGCCCCTCATGGCCGACGGGCCCAAGACCGACCCAGTGCGGGCCGCGTACATCCTGTACGCGTACTACCAGCCACGGTGGTCTTTCGACCCCATCGCGATGCTGTACGCCGTCGGCGGGCTCGGCGAGTATTTTAGGTACGGGAACGAATATGGATACGACACCATCACCCTGAGCGACAGCGGCGGCGGCTGCAGCGGCTGCAATGTGTGGGTGTTTGACCCGAACGTGACGAACCAGCACTGGCTCGACACGGCGGTCAGTTATCAGAGGCTCGGAGAGGAGCTGGACAGGCTCTATATCTTAGGCGCAGAGTCCTCGGGCAGGAGCTCCGATCCGGTGGGATCACTCCCCAAGTTTGGCGATTGCAGGCCTGAGGCTCCCGGCTTCTTTCAGCTGCCCCCAGAGAGACCGGACTTGTGAAATAGGGATGCTGTAACTGGGCACGGCTGAGGTTTAAAGAAGGATTAGGTTGTTGACAAAAGAGCCTGGCTGCAGCATATGAACTTGTGAACTTATTGAGCTGCAACTACAGAAATGCAGTACATGTTCGATGGAACAACACCAAAGTCTTTGATCAAACAAGTGTAGTTGAAGAATGTCATTGTTATTTTGACAGCATTGGCAAAATGATGGAGCGTTGCACTTTTCGTCTCATACACATATCTCCAATTTTTTGGTTTTGTTCCAAGTACTCTCTTTCCTACTACTGTTTCCAACACTTGAACATCTATAGCCCCCCTTCGGGCTTCCTTGATCTGTAAGGCATCCTGCAAGATCAGGAGCTTCGAAGCTCCAACCAGAACGATCTCCAACAACCCCAAGAATAACTTCTGCCATGTTCCACAATCCCTCCTTCACAAATAATACATCAACTACAAGGACAAAACAAGACTACAACCTGCACAATCACCTATGTTCAGGAATGAACGCGGCGGAGCTACAGTTGTTACCTTTGTGTAGTTGGTGTGTTCAAACAGGACTCTTTGACAGCCCTTGTTGTGCTGCGCACAAATATCCTTCTATCCTTCATCACAGGCTGCTGTCCAGAACCTGACAAACGACAAAGGGGATTTTCATAGCCAACCAACCTTGTGTTCACAATCGTTCTTTCCTCTTTTGAGTGTAATATTAAATATCAGAAGCAACCACTTAACAGAAGAACGCACCCGGCATCAGCCTCATATACAGCTTCAATCACAATTTCACCAAACAACAGCAAAATACAACACAAGGTTCCATTCTTCCTATCATTCCAGGTATCTGTTTCTAGATACGACTAACTCAAAGTATACCAAAGGGGTCACCGTGGTCTCTGGCGCAGAATCAATAATTCCACCCCCTATTCTCCTCAAATGTCCATCGCCTTCAAGATGGGCCCCGACAAACTCCGGATCAACCGCAAGAAGACCATCGCAGCGGCCCTCAAGGGTTTCCCTCAACGGCCTCTCACCTCCCGCCTCTCCCACCACGTCAACGCAGCCCTGACCTCCCTTTCCAAGACCGTTCCCGACATCCCCGACCGCATCCCGCCCCCGAGCCCGCTGACGCCGACTCCGACGATCCCCGACCAAACGCCGCTCTCGACCCAGAGCTACATGGCCTCGCGCGAAAAGTACGTCCTCTGGACTCGGCTGCGCAGCGGCGAGTACGCCGCCGACTGGAAAGGCGGCAGCGTCCCCACCGAGTCCGACGTCCGCGACATGCTGCTTTGGTACGCCGCCTTCCGGCTCTACCCCTTTCCGGAGGTCGAGTACGTGTCGCTCATGGGCCGCGGCCGCACCAACTACTTCTTCCTCGTCGAGTTCATGCCCAACTCGAAGCGTGGGAGGCTGCCGCAGAAGGTTGTGCTCAAGTTCAGCCTGCCCGTGTGCCCGCACGACAAGCTCGAAAGCGAGGTCGCGACCATGGTGTGGGCGGCGACGGTGTCCCCCAAGCTGATCCCCCGAGTGCTGCTGTTCGACTCGTACCCGCGAAACCCGCTGGGCCTCGAGTGGATGATGATGGAGCCCGTCTTCGGCTTCTCCTTTCAGGAGTACACGCTCCAGGGGTCAACGGACACGGGGCTCGAGGGATTCGGATTCCCCAAAGACACGCCGCCGCAGAGCGATAGGGACCACCTGAGCATTGGCAGGGCGCTGCGTGACTTCATGGCCAAAGTCAAGATCACCGCTTCGGGCGTCCCCAAGGACGACACCCGGATCGGCAGCCTACGCATCGACTGGGAAACGAAAAGGTTCTACACCGGCCCCATCGTGTCTCCTCACTTTTACAGTGCTGACAGACTGTGGCGTAAGCCCTTTCACGGACCGTACCCGTCAATCAGGAGCTACCTCGACGACTACATTTCCGTCTGGAGGGAGGAAATCCACGACAAGGCGATGCAGAGCCGCCTTGCCAGTCTTGATATCGTACTCGGACGGATGGTACAGCGTCTCGAGACGTTGCCCAAGGTCAAGTGGCGTCTGCCTCTCGAAGGCGGCCGGATGAACGGCTGGCCCGTGACGATATCTCACCCGGATCCGCGCCCCGACAACATCCTCGTTGGCGAGGACGGCGAGTTGGTCGCTATCATGGGGTGGGAGGACGCGACGCTCATGCCGATACCGTTGCGAACTGGCCTCAGCAAGCTGGACCAGTTCTTCCAGCAATTTGGATGCGAACTCATCATTGATCCCATGCAGATCGATCTGGGCTGTGCGCTGCCACCCAGACCCGAGCTTGTGGATAGGGTTCGAGATCGCGAATGGCAAGGTAGAGACGCGTCCATCATCCTAGAGCCGGTAATGGAAAGCACGTCGGGTATAGAAATTGCGTTCAAGGCCTTGATGGAAGTATGCGAGAGATTGCCCTTGGGAAGAGCCGCGGAACGCGAATGGCTTGACAAGGCTGTTTTAGCAATGATGGACCGGCATGGGGAGAGCCTCAAGAAGAAGATAGCCTGAAAACACCAAACATATCATTGTCGCAGGCTCCATCACATTTCTGCAATGTGCGGCTCAGTTGTAGGCCGCGCCACAATAACCCAGCAAGGGCACCGAGGACCAAAGCGGCCCAGGCCGTAGCAGATCTCGGTTGACTGCATTTCGGAGAAGCCGGGCCGGAGCTACACCCCATCCGCGCGCGAACGGAGCTTGGACAATTGTCAATCACCATGGGAACGCTACGGGGTGGCCGGGTCTCTTCAGTTGCTTGAAGGAAGCTCAACGGAGGGACTTGTCAGGGATGTGGAGAGGGTGAGGCGGATGGGGAATGGTAAGGGGTTACAACTGTACATGGGATTCAAGAGGGAGAGCGCTGTCAGGGAGGGCCAACTGCTGGCGGCAAGGGCGACGAGACAACAAACAGGCCGTCGAAAGGAGTCCTCCGCAAGTCGACAATGAGATTGCAGGCTCATTGAAATGAATTGAGGGATTGGTGATGCAGTGGCTTGCTGTAACACAAAGATGGCGTCACAGGGGGCTGAACACTCCGTGAGTTGGCATCGCACTACGATGACCGGGCCCTGACGTCATGGATCGAGTTTCCGTACCGAGGGAGCTTTCTTGGGGTTGGAGTTGTTTTGTTGGCGATCGGGATTCCAGACGCCAGGCCATGTGTAGCGTCCAGTGCGCACCCAGTAGAAGTGCTTCTCCAAGGTAGAATGAAAGATCAAGAGGCAGATCGGGACAAGAGCTCAATGGACAAGCTTTGACTGGGACAGCAGCATCAAGACTAGGGCGATTACGTGTCAGTCGCGTAGCGGCATCCACCCGTGACGAATTGGGAGCATTTGACAGCAGTGAAGTGACAGGAAGGGGGCTGATCGGTCGTCCCCCCAAAGGCCTGCTCCTGGGGTTGGTTGGATGCGGCGCTTGCCAGGTCCTGCCTGGCCTTTCCCTGCACTAATTTTCCTCTCCCGAATGCCGCCATGGATGATGGTATTGATTGGGTGATGGAAACTAGACCGAACTAGACCGAGTCTGATTGACTGATCAAGGCGAAGAAGGAGGGTACTCAGGGTATCCGTATTGGTGAAGTCTGTTTGTGATTTTGGGGGTCGATCCTTGGGAAATAGACGATGCTTCTGATTCTACTGCTGTGGCAAACCCTGGATCCGATTGGTTGGAAAGACATCAACAGCGAGCGGCATAGATGAAGGACGATAGCGCGTTATAAGAAAGGTCAGCAATGAGAGAAAGAACGAGATGGCCAGCCAGCCGGAGGCAAAGAGAGACATTTCTGTCGTTTTCCATCTGTGGTTCGTCAAAGTCTGCGAAGTGGGTCTTTTTCCGGCGTTACTTTCGTGTAGAACTTCTTGTGTGGTATCCGTGATTAGGTATAGGTACAAGTTTATAATAAGTTGGGGTGAAATCAATTGCGGCAAGGGCCAAAACGACCGAGAGATAGAGCGATTCTTCTCGCATGCCTCAAGTCGGCGTCACCCTTGACATGACGACATGGATGGATCGTGGGAAAGCAGGCCATTGAGGGAAGCCGCCATACTGCTGAAACAACGGAGCCCCATGTGTCCTTTGCAGCTCTGCTGTCGTTTTTCTCGCCAGTCATCTAGATTTCCAACAGAGGCACGCTGTCTAAGTAAGACATAATAACGGACAGGGCCGGCCGACATTCCACACCACCTCGCACCGCATCCGTCCCGTCAGATCCTGGCGCACATCATCGGGTCGTCCAAACATGCCCTCATCCCACTCAGCAGGGCAACGTGGCCCGCCGTTTTCTGGGTTGGTGATTCACAATGGCCTTCTCCAGCCAGCATTTGGGACGGTCTGTCCCGGAAGAGTCAACGTATCGACGTAAGGCGGAGGTCTAGCTCCGAGACACCAGTCGTGCTGCTACTTACACTGTTCGCCAACGGTCTCAACCCATCAGGTCATTCACGTCAGGGGTCATCACGATACGGGATAGCACGCCTGCTGCGCAGGCGAAGAATGGCGCCCGTCGACTTGGTAAAGCCATCAATGTTGGGGGAAACTGGCTGGCTCCTGGCGCGAACTTCATTGCTGTCTAATCGGGTATCTGTCCATGGTGCGACTGAGACAGTATCACGAGGGAGGCTGGAAAACGGTTGTCTGGGAAGCAACCGCCCAAGCGCATGCGCATCGGCCCATAATCCGACAGAGGAAATGGCCAGTATTGGTGGCACGGAGTCTAGACCCGTGTGTCGCACACCAGACAAGTCGTCTTCCCGCCAAGTCCAGGCATGGTGCGTCGGTTCGGTGGAATTTTGTCGAGCAAGTCTTAAAATATCAGGACGGGCTGGGATCGGATGCAGGGCCGCAAGGGAAGGGGTGGTGTAAATCTCGATTCAAGTCTCCATCACACCCGTACATGATACCTATGTAGGAAGAAAAGTTAGGAGGATCAGGAAGGGGGAAACTCAAGTGCACAATTATCGGCAGGGGGGAAATCCTCCCTCTTCCTCTCCCTCCCCCTTTCTCTGTCTGTCGCGTTCGTCTCTCGTATCGGCTGCTTTGGGCGAAATGAGGAATGGCAACATCTTGAGTAGAGACTCAGAGAAGCCAAGCAAAGCAAAGGATGGGTTATTATCCGTACAGAGTAGGTAAGTAGGCTGCTGAAGCAAGCAAGGAAGGGCAGGTTTAGCTGTGTTGGCCCCGGCTTCTTCCTCGCTGTGCTCACTTGGCCCGAGCTCCAGGTGGTGCCAAGTACGTACTCCCGAACCGGCCTGTCAAACCAGCGCTGATGACGTAGTACATCGGTTTCTGGCCCCTTTCCTTCACGTCACCGTCACCGAGTTCCACGGCAGCCACGACCCGGACCAGGGAAAAAAAATTGTAGAGACCACGGGCAAGGGAAGGAAGGGACTACGGCAGAGGACCAAGCTCCGGCGCACCTGCCTCTCCCAATTTCAAATTCTGAATGTACCGGGTTGCTGCTTCCTGCCACTAGACGAACGGCGAGTTTGCCTTTGCCTTTCCTGCCCTGCCTCCCTCCCTTTCCCCCATCGCTGAGCCACTTTCATTCTGACGCATGTGTGTTTCTCTGACGCGCCTGGGCACACGGAACCTACTCACACCCGCCAGAAAGAAGGTATAAACACCACCTCGCACTCCTTCACCTCCTGCTTGCGGTCCCTTCCCTTTGGTTTTCTCCTCTCCTCATCGATACGATACCGATTTCCTGCTTTTTGCTCTTCCAACAGGAACTTCATCTTGGCGATTCTCATTATACCCATTCCCCTGTGATACCCCCCACCCAGATCGACGGCCTTTCCCTTATTTGCCCTGTAACAGCAACAAATCAACAATAATCTCACCTCTTACTCCATTCCGACGACTGCCACTATTCTCTCCGAGTAACATACAAACGAACAGCCCCATTGCGACATTTACAGTACTCCCATCATGTCAGCAAACGTCAACAAGCCGACGGACTTGAAGCAGAAGGAGGCCGACGTCAACCGCAAACTTCAGCTTTACGGCATTGTCTCCGCTTTCCAGGCTGGCAAGGTTCCTTCGGTAAGTCAATGCCGGCATGGCGGCAGGGCCCACGCGGCCCTCTCCATCTACATACCATTGGCGTTGGGGCGACCCCTGACCCGCAACTTTTACATGATTGCACGATACTAACGTCGCACTCCCTTCACAGAATGACCAAATCGATGTCGCCCTAAACAGCTTTTTGGCCTCCAAGGCCCTAGCCAACCCTCCCGAGAAGCTTTCGCCCGAGGGCAAAGCTCTTGTTGCTGACGCCCGCGAGGTTGTCATTCAAGCAAAGAACCTTTTGTTGTCCAAGAACCAGGGCAACCTGCTCCAGGACTTCATCTGGCAGACGGAACAGTTCGACCCCAAGGCCGTTCAGGTACCCGGCGCTCCAATCAACAAGGAGGTTGCGCAGCAGCATGGCGACAAGGCAATGGAGGGCTTGAGGACCCTTGGCACTCTGATCATCACCAACGGCCAGTTCCGGAAGCTCCGTAAGTCAATGATTCTGTATGCACGACCCAGTAGCGTTCTAACACACAATTAGTCAAGGATGCTACCGTTCTTCTCCGCGACATGGCCGGCGATGCCGCCACCAACGCCGCTCAACGTGTGCGTCCCTCGGGTGAAGCTTTGCAAGACATTGATCGTCCTGCCCAGGATAACACTTGGCACGATGCCCCCGACTTCTCCAAGGAGAGCCTCAAGAAGCAGGCTCAGGGAGTTTACAAGGGGTCTCCTGCCGCAGACGCTCGGGACATCGTCAACGCTGGCACCCAGGCCGCCCATCCCAACGGGGCGCAGAACCCTCAGGACCTCGCCGCCACTGCTGCGCGTGACCAGCAGCAGGGAACCAACTCTGGCGTCAATGCACAGGGTGGTATCAACGCTGCCCGCAACGTCATTGAGAAGAAGTACAATGAGAACGTCGATGACGAGACGAAAGAGCAGGCTCGTCAGCGCAAGGAGGAATATATCCGCCGCAGCAAGGAGTACTTCAACAAGAAGATGCCTCAGGAGCGCAAGGAGCAGACTATCTGGCGCCTGAAGAAGATGGTACTTGAGTGCCAGCAACATCCCGACTACGCTCAGGCCATCGAGACCCTCCTCAATCTCGCAGAAGAGTATGCCGGCCACTCGCGCTCCATCGCTCAGGGCGGCACTGGTACTGTCAGGGATGCCCGCTCCGGCCTTGCTCAAGCAGAGTCCGATCTCAAGACCCTAATCGAGCGCTTCGCCAATGGTACTTCTACTGAGGACCTCTTTGAGTCTATTCAGCAGATCTACCGCGACGCCGACAATGACCGCGAGCTCAAGGACTGGTTCAAGGCTATGGACCGCTACGTCCGCCGCTGCCTCCTCGAGCAAGGGTACATTCTGGACGAGGATTCCAATCAGGAGTGGAACCACCTCTACGATCATGGCCGCTACTTGCTCCGCAACAAATACCGCGTTCACACCGACCGTGTTTTTGACGAGATCAAGTTCTTGATCGACCAGTTTGACCAGGACCCTCAGAACAAACGCTTCGGCCAGGCTGTTCAGAAGTTGTTCACCGACCTTGGCAATGATGAGAACGGCAAGCCCACATTCAAGCCCCATCTCCTCAAGGATCTTTCAGAGGTCATTCTTCCCTCTATCTTCGAGAACGTAGCCTACGTTCCTGTCCCGCGTATTGAGTACTCCGACCCTCAGTTCGACGCCGTCATTGAGAACCTTGTCCTCGAATCCGACAACTTCATGCCCAACGTCCTCGAGGTCAACAGCGAGAACTACTTCCTCTGGGGACGCAAGAAGATCGCCAACAAGCACAAGCAGTCTTTCGAGGTCAAGGTTGCTGGTGTCCAGCTTGACCTGCGTGACGTTAGCTACCATGTCAAGCGGAAGCAGGGCTTCCCTTCCATCACAGACACTGGTGTCGCCGACATCCTCCTTGCCGGTGACGGGTTCTCCTTCAAGCTCAAGCTCTCTTCTGCCGATAAGAAGGATAGTCAGAACTTCTTCAAGATCGACAAGGTTGATGTTGACATCAAGCACATGAGCATCAAGCTGAAGCAGTCGAAGCACAAACTTCTGTTCAGTCTCTTCAAGCCTGTCATGCTCAAGGTTCTTCGCCCTGCTCTCCAAAAGGCTGTCGAGAAGGCTATCAAGGACCAGGCTGCCCAGCTGGATAGTCTCCTCTTCCAGGTCAAGCAGGAAGCCGACCGTGCCCTTGATGAGGCCCGCTCTGACCCGGAGAGAACCCCCAACATTTACAACCGCTACGCTACTGCCATGCAAAAGCGTGCCCTGCAGACCAAGCAGAAGGCTCAGCAGGTTGCTGCCGACAAGAAGGTCAACTACGCCATCACCAAGGAGGATTCCATCTTCCCCGACATTAGCCTCCCTGGCGGCATCAGCTCCAAGGCCACTGAGTACAAGGAGCTTGCCCGCAAGGGCGAACGCTGGGAGAGCCCCGTCTTCTCGATCGGCAAGGCCAGCAAGTCGACTGATATTCCCGATGCGCCTCGTATCGAGCGCAAGAAGCATGGCTTGCCTACCCAGCAAGGGCAGTATGCTCCTCACGCCAACACCAATGGCGCATTGAACGGCAATCTGAAGAACGATCCTTCGTCCCTGTATGACGCACACTCCAATGGCGGTCTCAACGGCAATGTCAACACCCTCTCCACCCCGACTAACGTCAGCGGATACTAGAGACTTGGCAGTGGTGTAATTTTCTTTTGTTTCAGGGATGGAGATGGCATCATGAGTTGACGGCAGACGAAAACGCTTATACCCAGGAGGAGAGTGTGGGCCAACGGACGACTGACTTTTACAGCTTTAATAACGCGGTCCTCGGTAATAATTGTTTAGCAGAATCCAATTCTTTTTATCCAAAACCGCTTGCCTACGAATCAGTGCATTGTATCATGGGTCGAAATTCGCACTTACGAGTGATATTTAACTCGCAGCTGCTTGTTAGAATAAATTTGGTCAGATGGAGGTCCATCCCATGTCTGTTGGTACTAGTGCACCATTGATAGTGTGCATACCATCGGCACACAAGCTTAACACAGTCTTCGAGACCTGATCTAAAGGTGACCATCCATAGTTCCAGCCTTTTTGTGCAGGGTCCCCAATAACTGTATTCATCGTAGACACAACTGACTCACGTTAGCGATGGGCTAAGCAACGATGGACGGGTTTAGCACTCACCCATGGCTACACCCTCTGGATGATAGCGGGCAGCGAGGCCCTCGTTCGCCATGTTGGTCATCATGGGACCGGGTAAAATGGCCAGGCAGCGGATACCCTGAGGGCCGTAAAAGGCCGCCGTGCTCTTGGTCAGGCCAACGGTGCCGTGTTTGGAGACCGTGTAAGCCACGCCTGAGGGACAGTTAGCGGTTATAAGGAAAAGCATCTCCCCCCCCCTTCCTCTCGGTGACTTCAGAACTCACCTGCTCTCCCGCCGTGGAGACCGGCGGCACTAATGACGTTCAAGATGACACCCCTCTGGCCGTCAACGGGTTCCTGCTTGAGGAACTGGCGAATGGCAACTTGGGAGGTGATGAAAGGCCCCGTGGTATTGATGAGGAGCTGGCGGTTCCAGACGTCGAGGTCGCAGTCGGCGACGGGGTCCATCTTGTCCGTGATGCCGGCATTATTGACGAGGACGTCGAGTCTTCTCTTCTGGCCGGCGTCCTTACCGGCCCCGCCGTCGACCCAGAACGAGACGGCGGCGGCGACGGACTCCGGGGAGGAGACGTCGGCGTGGACCGGGTGCAGGCGGGAGCGGTGGGCGTCGGGGACCTTGGAGGGGAGCTCGGCCAGGGCGTCGGCGGAGATGTCGAGGGCGAGGACAGTGGCGTTGGCGGCGAGGAAATGGGTCGTCAGGGACAGGCCGAGGCCCGACGCGCCGCCGGTGATTAGGACTGTCTTTGAGGTGTAATCGATGGACATGTTGGCGGTGTGGGTTTTCTTTTTACTTGTCCGTGTTGTTCTCGGTCTTCTTTGGCTCTACTTCCGGGGAGATTCAGAGAGGGGTGGAACGAGAGTGAGAGTGGCGGGTGACGATAGGTGAGAGCCCACGATGGATTGTCCCAGGCGCGGGCGCTACAGACGTAAGGGATGAAAACGTTGGGTTTCCGCGTCTTTCTGATATCGAGATGCGGTACGGATAGTTCAAGTGATTGAAGTTGAGGGAGGCCCTAAGAGACGAATTGGACAAGACAACTTAGTTGACATTACAGCAATAGGAGTCTTACATTATTCACTATCTAGGTAGGAACTAGTAAGGTATTCCCTCACACTATTCTATATACACAGTACTTATTAATCTATACAGGTAGAGAGAAAAACCTCCTGCAATTTATATAGGAGGAAAACTACTCTATCTTATTAAACATTAGAAGGTTAGCTTATTTTTGCCTAACATAATATAGGATTATTATAAAGGGAAAACACAATACGTAGGTGTGGTGCACTGTTGTTAGAGCCCTATTATGCATGTGGGGCCTAGGGCTCCACTTTTGCAGGGCTCTGGTGGCTAATTAGACTTCTGCAAAAGTGGCTTCCTGCGGTCGGAATCGAACTGACCGTCTGCGCGCAGAGCGCACAGACGCTGCCAGACGCATGCCACTGCGTCACGCAGGTCTTAGTTGACATAATTCGGAGATTTCACGACGAGCAATTCCCCGCAATCACGGTGAGGGGCGTTGATTTCTGTAACCCTACGCGGGGGCGTTGGTAAGCATTCTGCTGTGCTAAACACCTCCTCCTCACGGAGGGGGCAAAAAAATGGGGTTGCCACCCCATTTTCTAAGTTGTTTGCAGATATAATACGGATATAAATATAGTTAATAACTCTAAATAGAGAGATATTACTTTTACACTTATATTTTTAATGGCTCTGCCTCTTTTTCAAGTGCGTAGATGGCAGCATTAGAGGGTTGTTTTTTATCCTACCTCTGCTGAGGTTCTGCCTTGCTGCCTTTCTGTTTTTTCTCTAATTGCCTTGAATTGTATGGAAAATGGGGTGGCAACCCCATTTTTCGCATGGCAACCCCATTCTTTCGCCCCCTCCTCACGGAGGGGGTGTTTAGCACAGCAGAATGCTTACTAACGCCCTCGGGTAAAGACCGAACACGATTGCGAGTTTTAAGCTCGCAGAAAACTCACATTTCATTTTGGGTTTTAAACTGCTGAGACGAGACAGGGAAGGGCTGTCCGTTGGCTGGGGCGATTGTGGAAATGCAAACTCAAGCAAAGGAAGAACGACACGGACGTGGTGGTCCGACAAGCACATTACGGCGAATGGGGTGCGAACAGGATTTGGACGAACGTTCTACTGGTGGCTATGTACAGGAAGGGAAACCAATCAAACCTGTATCAGTTCCTCGTCGAGGGCTGGTTCGGATCTATCTGCTCGCTCTTCAGCCCCGCCAGGCCGCTCTGCCGGAGCGGGTCCCGGCCCGTCGTCTCCTCCAGGTGCCGCTCGCTCGACGGCTTGGACCCGTAGCCAACAAACGCCGAGCCGCCTTCCTTGCCACGGGTGCTGTTTTCGACTACACCGGCAGCGCGGTCGGGGGAGCCTATGAGGAAGGCGAAGAAGGCGCCGACCGTCACAGCGACGCCCGCGACGAGATAGAGTGTTGTTCTTTGAACGGATAATCGTTAGGGAAGTCGATTGGGACACTACGAAGGAGGGGGGGGGTGTTCTTTGAACATACCTGTTGCTCAGTTCGTCTGGGCCCGTTGGGGCTTTCACGTTTGAGCCGGCAGGCGATGGTTGGTTGCCGGCGTGGTGGGTCGGCGTGCCGCGGTCGGGTTTCTTTACGGCGTATGTTCGGCAGGCGGTGCGGTGCGCGGGACGGAGTGCGGAGGGGCGGAGTGCCGATTGCAGGCGAAGGGCTCTGATGGATGACATTGTGGCTAGAACGAGGGTTTCAAGAAAGTGTGTTCCTTGGTGCAGCGGTGTGATGAGGATGCAGACTTCTGGTACACAAATCTGCTGCGAATGGGATTAATTGCATCCTTAGGGGGGGGGCCTATTTGTGAACGCGGGGGGGAGCAATACGTGACCGCCGAGTGATGGTAGGCTGATGGTGAGCGTGCCCGGGGGCATACATATGACAGATCGATGATGTAGTCGACACAGATGCCCGGGTCCGCCACCAACATCAGGGCCCCTTTGGTTTCCATGCACGGAACCTCTGTGGATTTACACTAGAACAACGGCTCTTCTCCCGATGACGACTTGGTCCCCTTTGATGATTCATTGGCCCACGTGTCCATGCCCGGCGTAGAGACATGAATGAGAAATCCACTGCCTCNCCCCCCCCCCCCCCCCTTCCCATTACCGCCGAGAAATCCATCACTCACTCACTCACCGGTTCCGCAGCGCCGCGTGGATCCCTCCGTACGTCCAGTTCAGCCTCATCCGGTCCAGCTGCGCCTGCGCCGACATGTCGGTGACGTGCCGCGAGTTCTGCTGGACCTGCGCCGCCCGTGGCCGCCGCACCGAGTCCCACGTCCGCAGCGCGCGGTCGACGTTTTCGACGTTTTCGCTGTCGACGCCGTCGTGGAGGAGCAGCCGCAGGCCCTCGGCGTCCTCGATCGCCTGCGCCGCGCCCTGGCCCTGGAACGGCGTCATCGGGTGCGCCGCGTCGCCGACTACCAGGGCGCGCCCGCGCGTGTACGTCGGCAGCGGAGCCGTGTCCTTGACCTTGTAGAGGTGGACGTCTTCGACGTGTCTTTTTTTCCCCCCCCCCATTGTTCATTGTTATCACAACATTCCCCACGTTTTTGTTCTTTTCTCTTTTTTTCTCTTTTTTTTCTTCTTGGTCTGATGCTTCTTTCGCGGGGCAACTCACTTCATGATGTCCAGGATCCACGGTGCAAAGTCGGAAAAAGTGCTCGAGCATATCCTCCGCGCTCGCCTCCGCGTTCCAGGATGTCATGCTCTCGACCGACAGCATCGAGTCCGGCACCCGCGCGATGACGTTGAGCGTGGCGAGGTCCCGGCAGGAGTAGAAGATGATGTTGCGGTTCGTCTCGTCGTCCGCCATCATCACGTTGAAGAAGCCGCCGTTGGACGGGTCTATGGCCGCCGGATACCCTCCCTTGAGAACCTCACGAGCCCTGGTGAGCGGGAACGTGAACCGGTAGAGCGAGACGCCGGTCGAGAGAAAGTGAGAGGGCTCGCCCACAATCGCCTGCCGGACGAGGGAGTGGATGCCGTCGGCTCCTGCGAATCGTTAGAGTCTTGTCTCGTCTGCGTATTTTTTTTTTTGGGTGTTTTCGAGTGAAATGAGAGAGAGAGAGCCCCTGGGCCCGGTCGTACCGACAATGACGTCCGCGAAAACCTCGTCCCCGTTGTCCAATCTCACCATCCCCTCCTCGACGTCGATCCCCGTTACCTCGACGCCGTTCACGACCGTCGCCGGCGGCCCGCAAATCCCGAGCTTCGCCGCGTCCCCGGTCGCGAGCCTCAGCAACTCGTCCCGCAGGTCCGTCCGGTGCATCAGGAGCCACTCGCCACCAAACGGCTCCGTCGCGCCCGTCATCTCCCGCACCAGGTTGCCCTCCTTGTCGTACGTCCTATACCCGGCGCACACCGTGGCCTTCACGTGCTCCGGGCAGAAGTGGAACGCCTCCTTGAGCATCCTGCTGCCGTTGGGACCGATGCCGAGGCCCGCGCCGCGCTCGGGCGCCGAGGCGGGATCGCGCTCGTACACCAGCACCTCGTGCCGCTGGCGGAGTACGGCGGCGGCGGCGAGGCCTGCGATGCCGCCGCCGACGACAATGATGCGGAGCTTGTTGCTCTCGTTGCTGGCCATCTTCTTTTCTTTCCCGTCTCCCGGACGGTCGGTGAGTGGCTGCGGGTGGATTGACGATGACGACGACGACGACAACGACGACGAGACCTTTTGAGAGTGGAAAGATGCCATTAATGAAGTCTCCCGGGAGGGCAATGGGGGACGATGGCTCCCAAACTTTGCCCGACCGTGTCCCACTCCTGGTTCGAACCTTTGCCCCTGAGACGTCCAACAAAATTCTATTCATAGCCTCGACGTGCGCTGATGCTGCTCGAAGGCTAAAGTTTTAAAAAAAAAAAGCACAAAAAAGACAAAAAAAAGGGCGCATGGGTTCCAATTGCCAACCCGACAACGGACCATCCATGGGCGGATTGGATGAGCTGGCGGGCTTGTGCTCATTCATGCGTGATGCTTCGGTTGTCTGTGCAGTAATACGCGATACGGAGTATGGCGACCATCCTGCCCAAGACCGGAACTCTTGAATGTCGGCCACGTCCCCGACGGTCGGGGTCGTTGTTCGAGGTCGTTGCCTCTGCTCATCGTCTTCCGATGGTCTGGGGGCATGTAACACCACGTCGTGTGTNTCCCCCCCCCCCCCCCCCCGGGTTTCCTGCTCGAAGATGCTTCGCGTCTCGAACTTTGGTCGTTCTCTGATTCGTCTAGTCGTCGCTGACAAATGGCGCCATAGTTGGCCATGCCAAAGTGAGAATGCCACGGCATGACTGCGTTTGGTTGAGTGAGAGTTGAACCCAATGCAGAATAACGTGCAGCAGCCCCCTACGCCCCCCGATTGTTGTCGGCCGGTTGCACCCGCTTCGGTGACCCACGTCGTCCTTCCCCGGGGCTCGCGCTCGCCTTTGGTCGGACATCGATGTTGCGCGCGTCGCCATTCATCTTACTTGCATCGGTATTGTGACTATCGGAGCAACCTGCGCCGTGGATTGGTAATGTTCCTATATCTTACATGCCTTACCACCATAAGCGCCGGCGTCAGCGTCAGCACCTCCATTTCTCGGGCTTTCCACGCGCTCGGCATCAACATAACCTGCCAAAGTCCGAAACCTGGTCGGAATCTCTGTATATATAATCTGCACCGATGCTCCAAAGCCAGCAGCATTTGTGGTCCATCATCGTCATCATCATCATCATCATCACCATTACTCAGCGTCATCAGCAACCGAACACAACACCACTTTCAAGCCCATAAACATTGCCTTATCCAATCATGTCTCGTAGTATATTGATCTGCGGCGCGACGGGAAAGCAAGGCGGAGCCGTCATCAACCGCCTCATCGAGCAAAATGCCGACTTTCAGATCCTTGCCGTCACGCGGGACGCAAACTCCCGGTCTGCTCAGCAGCTCTTGAAGAAGTCGCCCAACGTCCGACTAGTCCAGGGCAACTTGACCGACCCGGCTGCGCTCCTCAAGACCGCCGCGGAGGTGGCCGGGTCCCCAATCTGGGGCGTCTTCAGCGTTCAGGTAAGCCCCTAAATCCGACGAACACCTAAGGATGATGTGGCTAATGCTCTGGCGCATCAGGTCGCCATGGGTTCCGGGCAAGGCGCAGGCGGCGAGCTGGCCCAGGGCAAAAAGCTCATCGACGCATCCCTCAAGGCCGATGTCAGGTTCTTTGTCTACACATCCGTCGACAGACACGGCACGGAAACCCCCACCAACGTCCCCCATTTCACCAACAAGCACAATATCGAACAGCACCTCTTCAACAAGGCCAAGGGCACCGACATGGAATGGGTCGTGCTCAGGCCGGTCGCATTCATGGAGAATCTCACAGACGACTTCATGGGGAAGGTCTTCACCACATCGTGGAAGATGGCCGTCAAGGAGAAGCCGCTGCAGCTCGTCGCGGTCAGCGACGTTGGCTACTTTGGCGCCGAGGCGTTTCTGCACCCCGAGAAGTACAGGGGCCGTGGGATCTCGCTCGCAGGGGACGAGTTGACCATCGAGCAGTTCGCCGCCGTGTTTCATAAGCATACAGGCAGGGAGCTGCCTGGTACTTACAGGATTATATGCTGGCTCATCATGTCCATCGTCAAGGACTTTGGGTGGATGTTCAAGTGGTTCTACGACGTCGGGTTTGCCGCCGATCTCCAAGAGCTGAGGAGGGAGTATCCTGGGTTGAAGGATTTCGAAACCTGGCTGCGGACGGAAAGCAATTTTGCAAAGTAATGGTGGTCGAGCATATGGTTTAGAGGTGAAGCTGCCCTCGGTTGAGGTCCGACCTGCCGGTTGGCTGAAACTGCGAAGGTTGCTGTACGACACAGAAGCATAGACGTAATAGATGGAAAGTAATATGATAGTGCCTAAGCCCACAAATATTTTCATTTAAAGAGCTCATTTAGAGAGCTCCATACGACCAATGGTGTCTCCTTTTGCTTTCCAAGTTCTGTCTGTCGGAAAGCAACGCTCACCATCGCCATCACCGACCCTTGCCTTCTCTCCTCCCCCAACTGAGAGTGCTGATAGCCCTTCAACAAGTGTTTCAACTTACAAGGGTCGGGAATGGATCTTTAGACAGTATCACAGCATTACAAGTGATGTTTCCGTCAAGGTAAAAGGGACTGAGGTAGGGTGTTCCTATAGGGACAATCGTCGAAGCTCTTTGTGCGTCTGCGAAAGCCTAGAACAGAAACCATGACACCCGTGACTTGGACGGGAAGTCTCAACAGATTGCAAATGCCTTTAAGAATCTTGGCCAGAAACGTTTCTCCAAGTAGCGTTTGATGTGGTGGCTCATGACGTTCCACCTGGTCCGCTCCTTAGAAGCTAACACTTCCACCCCGAAGACGCCCAGCTTGGATGTGATGAAAGATGATTATGTTATGTTATCGGAATAGGGTTCTAAAGACGGCAAGCTTGGATATCCTAGGCTGTACGCCGCAAGAATCAGCCATTCCAACGAGATTCGGCCTGGGTTTGCAGCGCTCGTTATCAAAATGGCCTTCAACGATTTCCTCGTATCACTGCTCCAATGTACAATATGTGTTGTGTTCCTATTGCAAAGCGTCGCCGCGTGGGCTTAGTCATCGTCTCCAAATGATGTACACGGCTCTTCTCACCCNGGGGGGAGGCTTGAGAGCCATGTCAACCCCGCGCGAGCCGGCGACAGCCAAGCGTATCTCCTCACTCACATCACACGCGGAAAGGTATCCGGTTTTATGCCAGGCCATACTGTTTCCGTGATACATCATGTCTGAACGCCAACCCTGCCGCGCCATGGAGACGGTTCTCGCCATCCCGGAGCTCCTGGAGGCCGTCTTGGTACGAGTCGACATGAGGACGCTACTGGTCTCGGCGTCCCGTGTGAGCAGGACGTGGAAGGCGTTCCTGGACGAGTCGCCGGCTCTTCAACAAGCCCTCTTCCTCAAGCCTGTGTCTGATGTGTGTACTGCAGCAATCCACGGGCTCGAAGGAGCCCATTTCCCGGACGTCCCAATTGGACCCGCCTTGCCGGCTCGCAGCGATGCCCGGCTCATCAACCCTCTTCTCGCAGAGAAGTTTGACAAGTGCTTCTTCGACTTCGGTCCCACGTACTCGTGTCACCGGCGTGCAAACTCCTTCTACGAACTCCCCTGGTCGACGCTCCCAAAACCGGTCCAGACAGTCCAGGAGAGCTGGGGCGGCTGGACGCAAGTCAGACCGCCTGAGCTCGACGAGGCGTCGACACGGGCTCTCGCGGAATCCCGAAGACGGTTCACGCGTCGCGGCGCAAGCTGGCGGCGGATGCTCGTCTCACAGCCGCCGCCTCCGTCACTGGGATACATGTGCTTCAACATCCAAAGCCTCGCGGCGGAAGACCAACGCGTCTCCAGCTCCCTGATCCAGCCGGGTGTTTTGACGCCGAACACGGGTCTCCGGATGGGAGAGCTGTACGACGTCGTCCAGCACGGCGCCGGGCACCACGGGCGTCACTCGTTCTGGTTCAGGGTCCTCTGGGGCCGGCCGGCCAGGCAATTCGCGTTCACGCACGTCCGGGACACGTTTGAGCGGTTGATGGCGCGGACGAGCGTCGTCGTGGAGTTTATGCACGCCGACGACCATTCCCTCCCGAACCACCCAAAGGACCCGGCGGACGTCGGCGTGTTTGATGCGGCGTTCCGGTGCGAGGAAGGTCGCGAGGTAAGGATCGAGACCGAGGAAACGGGGGCAGAGGACGCCGAGTTCCCCGACTTCCACCCGTCGTATGTGATATGGCACTGGGCGTTGTAGCGAGAGGGCGGCTTGAGAGTGGTTGTTTCGGTTCAGAGGCTTCGCCGGTGGGAAATCCCCTAACTCTTGTTTTGGCAAACTACTCTTGTGTACCACGTGCTATGAAAGCTTGCCAACTGGTTTATCTCTTTGGGGGTAATTGTTTCCTCCCGCTATTTTGTTTTATTTTTGATTAATCCTTGGCGCGTACGCGGCTTCAAGAGGAACACACCTCTCTGTTATGAACATGTACGGAATAGTTTTTGGCGAAAGAGAGGAATGCCGCTGGACCAAAAGACAGCTGTCCATCGTGACATTCGACTTCAAAACAGCCTAGTTGGTGTACACTGCAACAAGGATGAAGGATGGGCTAAGCTTGAAGAACTTTAAAGTAAGGGAGTAAAACAGACAGAAAAAAGAAAAAAGAAGACAGAGTAGAAAAGACTAAAACAGAAANCCTCCCCAAAAAAAAACCCCCCGCCGGAGACACTGGCTGCAAGACATCGACACGGTATTATTGGCGATAGATAGATCATCTCGGCTGTCAGAATGTCGTTTCGGTGGTTATGTTACGGACGGGAGGCCGACCTCCATCAACGGCGTGAAAGCCGTTAGCAACGCCCAGGCGGATTGCAATCCGAGGCCCTCCCTTCTATTTTCCTTTTTCGCTCAATGCCACTCTGAGACAAGCTCAGGTGTGAGACTTGGACGATGCGATGCGACCAGCGGGCTGCTTTCCCCCGCCCGACCGCCCCTCGTAAACGGATGGTGACAGCGGGCAACAAACAATCAAACACTGGATGACAGCCAGCGCCGGGACCCAAAGCCGAACGCACCCTTAGGAAACAGGCCGCGGTCTTCCCCGGGATGCTCGCTAGCTAGGCCGCCAATCATATTTGGCTGCTGCTGCTGCTGCTGCTGCTGCAAGTCGAGGTCGGCTGACGCGGCATCCGCAGTGGATCCCTCTAGTGAGTGTTGTAGTCTGTAGATGGGGGTCGCCAATCTAGGTCGCCAGCACNGAGAGGAAGCGCGCTGTACGGATACCTGCCCTGCCACCGATGCAAATGCGAGGCTTCAAGGCTGCATTAAGGCGACTGACTGACTGGGCCGTGACCCGTCCCTACCTACACGTACCCACGGAGTGTTACTGCATGTATCCGTATTTCGCGGCGGCTTTTGCCTTACATAATAATCCAATCTATGGGGCGCGCGCTCCTTCTACCTTCACTCGGGGAATTTCACTTTTGGGGGTCCTGGGTCGGTCAATCCAACTCTGTACGGATACCAACGCTGTATATCAGTCACTCCACTTTATCCAGTCACGTCCACCGTCCGGCCCCATTTCCACGCCCTCTTCCGAAAAATCGCCTCGTGTCCGTCTCGCCCCCAATCCTCATTTCTTCCTCCGTCCCGAATCCCCCTCCTCCACTCTGACCGACATCTACCTATCTACGCACCCCCGTTGTGCCCCGAGACCTCTGATCCGCAGTGACAGGCCCTGCCGGCGACAACTACCATTCCTCGCATTCCCTTTCTGAAGCAAATATCGTCATTAGCAATCAGTCACTCTCGACGCCCACCCTCGGGCTAAACAGCGACAGCATACGTCAAAAGTATCTTCTAACCTACCTCTGACCTACCAGTATCACCACCACCTCGACCAAGTTACGCGCACAACGTCCACTTTCTTCCTTCAGCAAGCCGATCGACCCGTCGACCGGTTCGCCCGCCGCCGCCGCCGCCGCCGCCATGCCAATCCTCGGCGGGAAGAACAAGTTCAATACCAAGCCCGCCGCCATCCGCGTCGAGAAAGTTCAGGTCGCCGCCCCGAAGCCGCGCCCAAAGCTCGTCCACGCGAGGTCCTCCACCTCATCCGCAAAGGTCTCGCCGCGCGCCTCGCCCAAGCCCAACGGCAAGTCGCTTCTCTCCCGCAAGCAGAGCGCCTCGCCCTACCCCTCGTCCTCGGACGAGAAGCGCAGCGAGCGCAAGCGCAAGGTCGGCAGCGCGGGCCCGTCCCAGCCCAAGTTCGACAATGACTCGGACGACGACGACAACTACGACGCCTTCATCAACCTCGAGTCCCGCAAGCGACAGCGCACCAAGGACGGCCAGTTCGTCGACACCCAGCGCGTGTTGACCCGCGCAAGTGCCTTCCGCGACAACGCGCGACCCCTCGGCCGGCTGATCCACGCCGTCGACATCAGCAATCTCAAAAAGTGCCCCAAGGCGAAACGCCTGCTCGGCGCCACAGACGACGACGATGTCAGGGTGAGGTTGCAGTACCCGAGCAACTACGGGGCGGAAGAGTACGTTGTCACCTTTGCGCGATTGAGAAGCTCTTGAGGGCGGCGTTGCTAACACATGCGTGGCACAGCTATGAACTTATATCCGAGAAGGGTATCATCAACGCCGTGGAAGACATCAAAACGGTGGTCAGATTCGTCGCCCACGTCTACCTCACAGAAGAACAGGCCACCGAGTTCACGGAGCCGACCAACGGCCTGATACGGCGGCTCGAGAGGGCATCAAATATCAACGATTTCCACGGCTTCGTCGCGGCGTTGCAGGACGCGAACAAGAAGATCCGTGCTCTCGCCGGCGACGGCACGATACGCAAGAACCTGGACAATATACACGGCATACCGCGAGACCTGGTCGAGTTCATTCTCACTCAGGTGTACGACCGCACGGTGTCGCCCGAAGTGGAGAAGCTCAAGCAGTACAAAAACGGCACCGACAATGTCTACGGCGAGTTAACATACAAGTTCATCTCCGAGATCCTCCAAGAGAGGACGCGCATGACGTCGGACCAAGTCTTTGTCGACCTCGGGTCTGGCGTGGGTAATGTCGTCTTCCAGGCCGCGCTCGAGATCGGTTGCGAGAGCTGGGGCTGTGAAATGATGGAGAACCCGTGCGACTTCGCCGAGGCGCAGGAGAAGGAGTTCGGCGCCCGTTGTAAGATGTGGGGCCTGCTGCCCGGCCGGGTCAACCTTGAGCGAGGCGACTTCACCAAGAGCACCCGCATACACGATGCCATGAAGCGTGCCGACGTCATCCTCGTCAACAACCAAGCCTTCACGCCCCAGCTCAACGCCGAGCTCGTCAACATGTTCCTCGACCTCAAGCAGGGCTGCAAGATCGTCTCTCTCAAGTCATTCGTCAACGACCAGGGCACGCGGAACGCCAACGATATTGCAAGCAACATCTTGGAAGTCGAACACCTGACGTACCCGGACGGTGGGTACGTCAGCTGGACCAATGCCGGCGGCAACTTCTGCATCTCGACGAAGAAGTAGAACACTAGGCGCCCCATCAGCATCTGTCAAGTCATTGCGCCGTATGATGTCCCACGGGGCTTGGGTGGAGGGTTGCAGCACGAGGCATGCAGTCGATGCTGTGCCGCTGCGTTGTCGTGCAGCGTTGTACATTGTGAAGGGAAGGAAAACCAGGGAAAGAGGGCACATTGGCATACAAAGAAAGGGAGGCGAGAGGAAAACAAGCGTTGGGTTCATTACCTGTAGAAATATGATACTCCCCATAGAACATGTCGGCCGGGCAGGCAGCGGAGGTGCATCATTCTGGAGCGCAGGGAAGGCGCACAGGGAAATAGACGGCATCATCAACGTTCGTTGGCGAGGTTCATGGCTTCGGCCTCCTGTGCCATCCTCTTCATCCAGCGGTCGACGAGCTCCATGTTCTCCTTCTTGACCTTGTCCCGCTCCTGCTCGGCCATGGACATTTGGAGGTTCATCGTGATCATCTCGTCCTGGACGTTCTGCGGCGCAAGTCAGCATTGAACCGCAACAGACGCACCATCTCTGCGGTATGTGCGCGTGCGTGTATTTGTGTGTGTGTGTGTGTGTGTGTGTGTGTGTGTGTGTGCATGACTGTGTTACCTCTACCAGCTTGCGCTTCTCGCGGAGCTCGTGCTCGCGGTCTCGCAGCTTCGTCGTTAGCGCCGTGCTCTCGGCGGCCAGGCTCCGTATCTTCCTTGCGTCCTCCTTGGTTTTGCTGCGCAGCGCCTGGAGCTCGTCTTCGGCCGCCTTCGCGCGGTCCTTGAGGGTACCGTTGGACCGCAGCGCCTCGGCGAGCTGGAGCTGGAGCTGCGCGACATTGGGGTCGGAGCTAGGATCGATCGAAACGGCGGCGGCGGTCGCCTTTGGCTTCTCGGAGGGTTTCTTGTCGTCGGGTGTGATTTTGGACCTCAGGACTTCCTTCTCGGCTTCGAGCGCCGCGACGCGGTCGGAGAGTTGGGAGCCTGTCGGGGGTTGAGGGTTTAGGGAAAGAGGCGGCAAAAGGTGAGATAAAGAAGAGAGAGGAGTGCCTTACAGAGTTGGACGATTTCGAGATTGACGGGGTTGTTCTTCTCCTGCTCCCTGAGGGAAGCTAGATACTCGGAGCGCCAGTCGGGCATGATGTCGATCCTTGGGGGGGGAGCCGAGGGAATCCGGGCGGTGACGGATGTCGAGTTACATATACCGGCGCGAGCCTTCTGTCTTGTTACGCTTATATATCCCGCAGAGTCTTTTCCCAATCAAATCTAAAAGGAATCGAGCGTTGCCCTTGTGTCGGGACGGTGATGGGCGGGATGGCGCATGCGTTGCATTCCAGACACAAGCAGCCGACTCTGTTCAGGCGGCGGTTGCGGGCGCATCATCTGCCCCTAGAATCCTAGAGGAGAAGAGGGAGCAGCGCCGCTTAGGCTTATCGGCGTGTTTGGTGGGGGAGGGGGGGGTGCGATGACGCACGTTCCGTGGGCCGGGGTTTAGCCGCGCCCCGGTGGACCGGGTCACTGAGGCTGGTCTGATTCGTGGCGCAAGCTCACCCCTGGCGACCTCACTCAAGCTCTAGGTAGCAGGAGCGACAGCTAGGTGAGGGAAATGGAGTTCAAGCCTCAACCTCATGTCTCTGATCTCACACCTCGTTCTTAACCATAACCACTAGACTGACGCAACGCCAGCGAAACTACTACTACTACAGAACGTTTCACTTTTCTTGAGGATAGATCCAAGTACGGTCACCAAGGCAAGCAACACGCACACTCAGAAAGGGACCCCGGCAATGAGAAGATGACATGATGGAAGCGTCTCATCCCGCGGCAGGATGGGAGAACATCGGCGACAAGTGGTACCGCAAGGTCCAGCTCTACACCGAAGTGTTCGACCAAGACCTTGACCTCGACAACCACATCGTCGCCGGCGCCCCATACGGCGGAGCCATCGCTCTTCTCCGAGACGACACCAAGATCCAGGCTTACCGCGCCAACCCTGGTGGCAGCGGCGCCTCCTCGTCCAAACCCGGCATCGACATCTACTCGTATGCCGGTAAGCTCCTCCGTCGCATCCCCTGGGAGCAGGGCTCCGGCTCCATCAAGGGCCTCGGCTGGGCCAGCGTCGCTGGCGGCGAGGAGAAGCTCCTCGTCGCCACGATAGACGGCACCGTGCGCGTCTACGATTTGCAGGGCGAGTTCACGCAGTTCTCCCTCGGCAACGGCGCCGACGAGTCCGGCGTCGTCAGCTGCCGCTTCTACGAATCCGGCATGGTCGCGCTCCTCGGCAACAACACTTTCGTCTCGGTCGCGTCGTACACCGAGCCGCGCCCGCGGCTGCTCGCGACGCCGCCGACCGACCAGGGCGAGATCCACGCCTGGGCCGTAGTGGCGCCGGACCACACGCTCTCACGTTCCGTCGAGGTACTGCTGAGCATCGGGGAGACGGTATACGTCATCGACGCGGCCGAGTGCGAGGACCGGTTCCTGGACCTTGGGCCCTTCAGCCACATCAGCGTGTCCCCCGACGGCCGCCTGATCGCGCTGTACACGAAGACGGGCAAGGCGCATGTGATTTCAAGCGATTTACAGGAGAGGCGTGTCGAGCACGACTCGCAGTCCAAGATCCCGCCAAAGTATGTCGAGTGGTGCGGCACCGATGCGCTGATTGCGTGGGAGGATGAGGTGCATATCAT
This sequence comes from Colletotrichum lentis, assembly GCA_003386485.1. Taxonomy (NCBI): domain Eukaryota; kingdom Fungi; phylum Ascomycota; class Sordariomycetes; order Glomerellales; family Glomerellaceae; genus Colletotrichum; species Colletotrichum lentis. The sequence continues at coordinate 2,209,271 of NWBT01000048.1, forward strand.
CGGGCCGGACGCTGCGACTGCAGAGTTCTTTTATGACGGGCGAGTGCACGTTGTGTCAGGTATGTTTGGCGGGCATAGCGTCATTGGGTTCCCAAGCTGAAGCGCTCACGGCTAACAACGCGCAGAACACGACGGCGCAAGACTCATCACAAATGACGTTTGCGACTTTCTAGAGCGCGTTCCGCACGCCACGGAGGAGGTCTTCGGTACCCGGGCCGAGTCCTCGGCAGCATCGATCCTGCTCGACGCCGTCGGCCAGCTGGAGCTTCAGTCGCCCAAGGCAGACGACTACATCCAGCTGATCCGCGCCAACCTTACTGAGGCCGTCGACACGTGCGTCACGGCAGCGGGCCGCGAGTTCAGCATCCACTGGCAAAAACAGCTCCTCAAGGCCGCGTCCTTTGGCAAATCAGTGCTCGACATCTACAACAGCGACGAGTTCGTCGATATGTGCGAGACCCTGCGCGTGCTCAACGCCGTTCGCTTCTTCGAGGTCGGCCTGCCCCTCTCGTTCGAGCAGTATCAGCGTCTCACCCCTGAGGGCCTCATCAAGAGGCTCATCAACCGTCATGAATACCTCCTTGCGCTCAAGATCGCGGGGTACCTGCGTCTCCCCACCGACCGCATCTACGTCCACTGGGCCTCGGCCAAGGTCCGCTCGGGCACTGAGGACGATGACACCATCTGCCGGCTGGTCGTCGAGCGCCTCTCCGGGAAGCCAGGCATCTCCTTTGAGGAGATCGCACGTGCGGCCTACGATGAAGGCCGGGGCCGCCTCGCCACTGAACTGCTGAACCACGAGCCCCGCGGCGGGCGCCAGGTGCCGCTGCTCCTCAGCATGGAGGAGGACGAACTCGCCCTCGACAAGGCCGTCGAAAGTGGCGACACGGACCTCATGTACACGGTGCTCCTCCAGCTCAAAAAGAAACTGCCGTTGGCCGCCTTCTTTCGCGTCATCAACGCGCGCCCCGCGGCAACGGCTCTCGTCGAGTCCTCGGCCGCGCGCGAGGCCGACAACGCGCTCCTCAAGGATCTCTATTACCAGGACGACCGCCGGGTCGACGGTGCCGGCGTCTTCATACGCGAGTCGCTGCACCAGCCCGACGCGCGCACCGCGTCCGACAAGCTCGCCCTCGCCGCGAAGCTGCTCTCCGACTCGAGGGAGGCTGCGTTCGAGGTCCACGCCCTCAAGGAGGCGCAGACGCTCCTCAAGATGCAGGAGGCTTTCGACCGCGACCTTACCGACACCTTCACGGGGCTCAGCGTCAACGAGACCATGTTCAAACTCATCCGCCTCGGGTACCACAAGCGTGCCAGCAAGATCCAGAGCGAGTTCAAGGTGCCCGATAAGGTTGCTTGGTGGATCAGGTCAGATAATCTCCCCTCGCGCCGCCCCCTTTTTGTAATTGTACTCTTGGGGGTTCCCATTCGGGTTCTACAGGTTCCTTGCCTAGTCGCGTATCCGCAGCGGGCTAACCACATTCCAATTATTTAGACTTCGTGCGCTAGTTGCGAAGCGGGACTGGAACGAGATTGAGGAGCTTGCGAAGACGAGAAAAAGCCCGATTGGGTGGGAGGTAAGCTTTCCCTTCTTTTCTTCCGTTGTCTTAGACTTCCTTACCCCTCCCGTTTCTTTTTCCCTTCTTCCTTTTATACCATGTCACACATCGCGGGCATCGCCGTCACCGGCTCCGAGGCATACCTGGACCACACCGAATCAACGAAGCTGACCCCCGAACGCCGCAGCCGTTCTTCAACCTCACGCTGCAGGCGGGCAACCCTCGGGTGGCGGCCGTCTTTGTGCCTAAGTGCACAGGTCTGGAGCCTGGAACGACTATCACCATGTACGAAAAGTGCGGGCTGCGGGTCAAGGCGGCCGAGGAGGCGGTGAAGCTCAAAGACGCCGAGGCGTGGAGCAGGCTACTCGAGGCGGCGGGACGGGGCACGCAGGAAGGGCGGGACATTGAGCGGATCGGGAGCGCCGTCTTCAAGAAGTGAAGCCGGCCAACGCCAAGGCGAAAGAAAGCAGCACGTCGAGTTTCCCACAAAGGGATGAAGAGCGAGATGGGACGAGGGCGAGAGACAGCGAAATGGGATTAAAGAGGTTGCTGCGGTGCTAATCTTGCTTTACATACGTAATCTGACCAACTTGAGGCGATGACGGGTACGCGGAGTAGTGGTGAGATTTGAGAGGTATGGCGCTCGGCGGCGATGGGCAACTGCGTCGATCCGGGGTACGCTTGTTCCGATGTGTGGCGAGCGGCCGGCATGCCCCCGCGAATGAGATACCTGTAACGTGCTGTAGCTTTCATGAATGCTTGGCCGATTATGCCAGAAGCGACTCGGACCATGCCAAGTGCAGTGATGGCCCGGACAGCGGGAGTGTCTGCAACAGTTTGCATGGTCTGTGATGTTTCGATGGATCCTTTGAAGAATCCCTCCGGATGCGGGCTCGGCTTGGACGATGTCTTGTATGTTCTTTTTTCGACCTGGATAAGCTAGCNGCCCCCCCCCCCCCCCCCCTCGCCCTTGCCCAGAGAGTTAGCGGGATGGGAGTACAATAAGAAACAGAGGCTGGGCGAGCTTCTCGCGCGAGATCGACACGTGGATGAGCCACGGGAGACGGGCACGCCGCCGCGCCGCCACGGGCTTAGGTTCGGCCTCGTAGATTTACATAGTGCGGTGGGTCGTTTGATGTTGCTTGTTGGTGCAACGAACAACCCGACACCGTTCAACTGAGAACCCCCTTTTGTCACGGGGAGCAAAAACGTCGACGGGCGTCCTGGGTTGAGCCCGGGGCGAATATGGCGGGAAGTCGCCTTCATGAATCAGGCAGGCTGGGCTCTGGATTATACCTAGCCCGCGCGGGAACTGAGGCATGGAGATGGTCTTATGGAGATGGCCTTATCTGCCTGTACATACACAGTAGCTGTCTGAGAGTGTTTCCTGGGAGCGAGGGAGGATACTGTAAGGAGGAGCCGGGCAAGGCGAGTTCGTCCTTTCGCAGATACGATTTAGAGGTATGTGGATGCTTGCGGATGGTCGACAAGATTGTGGAGTTTTGTTCTGCGACGTCCTGAGAGTGTGTTGGAAGGAGTGGGGGGGGAGGCAATGCAGAGAGAAGAAACAAAGGGCCAACCCAGGTCGTGGGCCAATGTTGTTTGGTTCGCAACACTCAGTCCGTAACGTCGTCCGTGGCCCAGATGCATGGAATTTCCCGACAGCAAAACTTGTAGAGAACGAGCTTCAAAGAGGAGTCGAGAACAGATGGTGGGAACTTTAACCGGGGTGCTGGGAATGGCAGATCTGCGTCCGCATTTCCAGGCCTTTGGGAGGCACGCATTAGGTAAGGTGAGATGGGAGAAAATGAAAGGACTGAGGAACTACGGCAGCCCAAAAGCGGGCCGGAAAAGCATCCTCAGAAACAATACGATGGATGATGGGTGCATGTAGGAACAGACGGACGTGTAAGGTACGTTGCGGCCTCGGCCCCGAAGAAGTATCGGAGGGGTTGGTTGCATGAAAGGAGTGTGCCAGTGAAGGGTCTTGGCAAATGCCAAATCGTGGCAAGGACGTCGAGTCGAGGACTCGAGGTGGCGAGGCAAGACAAGGTGAGGAAGCGGACGGTTCCCGGTCACGGAGCAGGAAGCGTCGGGTTCGGATGTGTGTTTGTGATGTGCCAACCCTGATCGATACCTTGAAGACTTTTACTTTCTTGCTGATCTGTTGCGGTGTTGCTGAGGGCACTCTCACAGCCCAGGGTTCGCCCGTCGTTGCACGTATCAACAAGCGCCATGTCTGGGCCGGATAAGGCTCGGGATCGGAGGGCGGACCGGGCGAGTCATGGATGGGAGCGAAGGAGGACCGGATTTGCAGGCTGGGTTCGTCTTGCCCGGCCGTTCCCAGAGACAGCCGGGTCAAGGCTGATGAACAGAAGCTTTGGCGGATGCAATGAAGGGTCAAGGGAGCCGTGATGTTGGATGAAAGGCCGAGGAGGTGAGGCCGGACTCCCAGCCTTCTGCAGGACTTCCAGGCGCGAAAAGCTTCTAAATCCAAACCAATCACGATGATCGTCTGGTCAATGACACGGCGAGAGCGAGGGCGAGGGCGAGGGCAGGGGCAAGGGGATGATAGGTGGGGCTCGGACGTCTGGACAGGCCTGAAGTGACTGTGTACGGAGTACCTGCGCGTAGATACGCTATGGATACTCAGTACACCATGTGTGTGCTTTGCTATGGCTGTCGATAGCGGACTGGGCGCTATTACTCTGGCGACCGCGTTAGCGGGAACCTCTCGCAACATGTCTGTCTCTCGAGTGCCGCGTGAGCTCGAGGTTGGGGTGAGAAAAAGGGTCTCTATCCCCTCACATGGTGCCTTTCCCGTTGCGGTCACTGGACTCAGTGGGCGTGGGGAGGGGATCGGGCGGAGGTCACTCGAGACCTGCAGCTGCATACTCTGTAGTCTGTACAGAGACCCCCAGCGAATCGGCCGGCGATATGCTGGTCGGCTGCATGTCGAACCATTCATCATTCCCGTCCGTGACAGCAATGGTGCGTGCGACGAGCGGCGGCGACGGGGGGGGGCTCTACATACATGATACAGATGCCCAGGGTGGAGACTATGTCTCCTGAGGACGACCGAGTGAGCTGACTTCAGCATCTCCAGTTGATGATAATGGTATTTTCACCTCGTCCCATGGAACAACGGCGCTGGCGGTGGAGAATTGGCTGGAGGAGACGGAAAGATGGGAAATGGCGACTGGGCTTTTTTGTCTTCCCCCCCCCTCGTTTTTACCCCCCACGGGGAGTTGTTGCTTCCCTCTTTTCTCCCCTCTTTCATGTTTCTGCGTCTGAATACGACGAGGAAGGAAGACCTGCCGGGTCGTCATATCCAAGTAGGGTACCTAAGTACGGTTGTATTGAATTGCCGTTCTAGCCAACCCTGTGTGTGCCCTCCCTCCGCGAAGCAAAGCTAAAGTCAAAATTCACTAGCTCGCTCACTCACTTCTATGTACGATATCTCTTGTCTTGACTTGGGGACGGGCGAGACGCTCTCCTCCTCATCTTGGTTGCTTCTGTGGAAGCATCCGGTGCATATCCTCCGCCCTGTCGGCTTCTTTCTTTTCTCTTCTCCTCTTTCTTTCTCCCTAATCCAGCTCCCTGGTGCTGGGCTTCCCTCACACCGAGACCCTCGACGCAACTGACTCTGCCGCATGCCATCTGTATGCCCTGTGCTCTGCCGCTCTCGTTCAGATATTCCGTACACCGGCCGGCAGCCGCTCAGTTCGTCCTTCACGGGCGCGTGCGTATTCCGACACACCAACATCCACCGTGTCTTGAGATTCTCCGTTACCAGGACTGGCAGGACTCTCTCTGTAGAGTACGGTGATGGTGTTCGTCAGCGACCGCCGCAGCATCATCATCGCCATCAATCACCGCAACCACTACCTACCGCCGCCGCCTACCCCACTACCACCAGCCGCACCCACCGGCCATCCCACCCCGGCCCACACGCTCGCAACAGTAAGAGTACATCGTACAAGACAACCCGTGATCCAGGCGCATCCTTTCCCACCCCCCTGGCCCTTGTCCAGCCAGTCCCAGTGTCCGAGCCTAAACCCAAGGTGAACTAACCTCGTCATCCTCCCCTGCCATACCCGGCGCGAGAGAGAATCGACCCCTACGCAGGTAACGGCTCAACCTCAGTTCCCTCACTAATACGAAGCCCTCGCCATCACGTCCCTTGTTGTGTGTCTTGTTTTTGCTTCCCGGACGTCGTCATGATCCCCATAAACACCCCCCTATTTCCTTGCACTGCACTGCACACCCAAGTCATGGCTGGCCCAAAAAATACAGTGGCACGCGCGTCAAAGAAAACCTGACCGAATGGGCTGGACCCCGACTTTTTATTGTGCCCCGCTGCTGCGAAGGACCTGACGCAAGGTGCTGTAGGTACCTACCTGCTGTACAGATACTGGCTGCGTATCGCCCTGTCCCTGCTGAGCCCTTGCTTCACCGACAGCAGCATCTGTTAGACTGTTTCCCACCACAACCAGAGTGCCTCTGCTTTCCCCACGCCGCTCCGACTCGCCCTGACAAGGAACATGCTTCCAGTGTGAGCACCCACAAGTACCTTTTTGCCAGGTAACTGGAGCCTTAGACTTATTTCCCTACCAAGATCCTGCCCGAGTACGGATAGTGAGTACCTACGCAGTCTACCTCCTACCTACGGATACACTTAAACCATACACTCGTAGTGCAGCAGCATGTACTTTCGTCCGACCTCACCGTCCACGGCGCACCCGCTACACACTGGGCCAATACTGACGATTTCGAGAGGAACTCCGAACGAGAGNGGGGGGGGGGGGGGAGAAAGAGAAGAATGGACGCCCGTCCCTCTGAAGTCTTGGCCACCGGCGCCGAAGTACTGGCCCCTTGCCCAATCCAGCCGACACCACAGACGTCCAACACCCTTTGACTTGCAACTCACTCTCCTCGCTCTCTCCCAGGCTCAACTCAGTACGGCCTGCGGTGGTTCCTTAGGCTAACGATACCCGTCTTTTCCCATTTCCCGAGCCCTCCTTCAAGCTACTTTTCTTGGTCCATAATATCATCCATCCATCTCGCTGTCCCCGTCTCTCGCGCGCTCTCTCCCTCTCTCTCTCTCTCTGTCTGTCTCTCCCCCGGACCTCCCTCCATCCATCCATCAACTTGAGGATTTCTTCTTCGCCCCTTCGTCCATCCCTCGCCTCGTCTCGTCCTGTTGTTGTCTCCGACTTGTACTACGACAGCCTTTCGTGCAGTCTCCAGAAAGTACCGCTGTACACCACATTTGGCTGTTACAGAGACAAGCCGCGACATTCCAAACTACCTGCTTCTCTTCATTTCCACACTCCCCCCTCTCCCTCTCTCTATCTCTCTCACCCCCTTTGCATTCTCGCCCTTACTTCCCGGCGACCCTGAGCTCTCGACCCGAATTCCGAAGAAAGCTTCCTTCAGTCATCAAGTCCACAAATCGATCTTCGTGGAAGGAAAAGAAGTGGAAGCACAAGGGAAACAAGAGGGATCACACACACACACCCACACACCCACACACCCACACACACACACAGACTCAGCCTGGTATGCCGGCCAAGTGATTCAGCCAGCTAGTCAGCCAGCAAACTAACTGAAACCCACGAGTCGAGAGTCGACACCATTTGCAAACACCACCTACCGCCGACCGGTCTACTACTGCCCGCCTGCACTCGTTGCTTGCTTACCTGCGTGCTAACAGGCAGTACTGTCACTCCTGCGGCGGCCGCTACTGCTTATTACACTACCGACCGGCGACAACCGACTCCTCTCTCGCCCTTTCCCCCTACTCGCCGCGCAAATGTTTACACAACCAGTCTCATCGCCACCGGGCCCCGTGCCAACGTCTGTCACCAATCCCGCCTCGCCCTCTATCAGATCCAGTCGTCTGCGAGGCCTTAGTTATCTCCGCAGCTACACCCAGAACCACATTTTGTCCCGCGAACACAGCAGCAGTCAGGGCTCCAACTCACCAACCTCCAACTCGCACTCCCACTCCCACCTGCATCATAACACCGGCGCCAATTCGCACCCTCAGACCCAAACTCAAACTCAAAACCAAAACCACGCCAACCGATCGGTCTCTAGCTCTGATCGTCCGACCCAAAGCCTGCAGCGCTCCCTCAGCTATACGCCTACTTCTACCCCTCGTCGCTCCGACACCGACGCCGGACTGAACCCTTTGTCCCTCGTTGCCCCGTTGCAGGAGCCTCCCTCATCAGCATCGTCTGCGAGCAAGGCTTCCACCACGCCCTCTTCCCCTACCGTAGAGCGCCCCTTGGCGGATGCGCTCCCTTCCATCATCGACAACGCTATTGCAACCAACAGCAGTTCACCCCAGCAGCAGCAGCAGCAACTGACAGTCGACACCGAAACCGCGACCATGACTAGAGCACGCGCTTCTACGACAGGCGATGCCCCGGCTGCCGCGTCTCCTGCACCCGAAAACCTGCCCTCGATCCGTTTTTCGGCCTACTACGATCCCCGCGCGACGCGTCCCAGTCTGACTTTCCCCCCCGTTTCACGGACTTTGCCTTCGGGCGGCGAGATCATCAGGGTTGGACGGTACTCCGAACGTGACAACCAGCCCAGCATCCCCCACAACACCCCTTCGGCTGCACCCGTGGGGTTCAAGAGCAAGGTGGTCAGCCGCCGCCACTGCGAGTTTTGGTATGATGACGGCAAGTGGTACATCAAGGATGTGAAGAGTTCCTCTGGCACCTTTCTCAATCACATCCGCCTGAGCCCGCCCGGCACAGAGTCGAAACCTTTTCCTGTGAATGACGGCGACATCGTGCAGCTGGGAATCGACTTCAAGGGAGGCGAGGAGATGATCTTTCGCTGCGTCAAGATGCGCCTGGAGCTCAACCGAGGCTGGCAGAACAAGCTCAACACCTTCAAGTAAGTCCTCTGCCGATCCCGCCTGCAGCTTCGTGCTCTGGCGCTCACACTTTGCAGCATGGCGACGCACAAGCGCCTGCGCAACATGACGGCGGCGAACTCGGCGAATTCTTCAACGCAGGATTGCTCCATTTGTCTTAACTCCATCGCGGTAAGTAGCCGGCACGCGCTTGGTTCCCCACATCGCGTGCCAGCAGGAAAGCTAACGATCTTCCAGCCGTGCCAGTGCCTATTCGTGGCGCCCTGTTCGCATACTTGGCATTTCAAGTGCATCCGTTCCCTTCTTAACTCTCCACAGTACCCCATCTTTGTCTGCCCAAACTGCCGCATGGCTGCCGACCTCGAGGCTGATATCGAGGATCCCGAAGAGGACTGGGAGCAGATGGACGAGGACGAAGAACCGGAGCAGAAGCAGCAGAAGCAGGAGACCAAAGAAAACGCAGCTGTTCCGGCCGAGCCCATTCCTGCCCCACCCCCTTTGGCAAGCTCAAGACCCCAACTGCCCGAAATCGAACACGACGACGATGGTATGGACTTCACGGTTGCTCTTGACCGAGCCCAAACCATAGCAGCAGCGCCAGAGGCTGCGCCGCGGACGGTCGCCCCCCATACGTCAATCCCTCCCGTTCCAATTCCGGCCGTGGCAGCCGCCCAGGCAGCCGCCTCGCGAAGCGGTCGTGACACCCGCACCCCCTCGCCGATTGGAAACCACTTGGTGACTGCCAACGAAGGCCCAATTACCCCGCGTAACGATGCCGGGCCATGGGTGTTTGACGGAAGCGCCGGTCGTCGTGCAGCGGAGGCATCCAACCGAATGAGGAGTCTTAATGCGGCTGCCGAAATGGATGTCGATCGGTAGAGTCGGTTCAGGCATATCCACAAACGCCGGAAGCAGCAAACAACACCCTTGGGTCTGAAGCGAAGGTCAAGAGTTATGTCACCGGGATAGAATAACGATAATCGGCGGATGACGAAGACGGAAGAATCATCATAGGGCCCCTGCCCAGTGTCGTCTTCCGTTTTCCGTTTTGGGTTGTTCTGATTCCCAGCTCCCATTGCGTATCCTCGTCCTCCCCTCTCCGAAAGAGCGGACGCAACAAAGGCATATGCGGGTACTTCTGTCAATTTTTCGCAACCGGATGCGACGTTAGCATTCCTCGGTGGAGTATGGGAAGAGGTCGGTGGCATGAGCGAGGCGTGTGGTGTGCGGTGTCAGGCGTTTAAATGCATTGTGGAGCGCTCTATCCTTACTTTCCACAGCGGACAGCGGAACAGAGCTATGTTGATTTTCTATGACTGGCTTAACGGGGCTTAACGGGGAAGCAATACTTTGGGAGCTTCGGCATTGTCTATTTCGGCTACAAATGCTACATATAGAGGACAATGGGGCACTTGCATCCAGCGGAGTCGAAACGATAGCATACACTAACTAATACATACTTGGCCGATGACAGCGCCTTGCTTCAGGACGGGAATGCAACAGATGCAATCCTTTTATGACAGTCCCATATCATCCATTTTTGAGTGGGCACACGAGCTACTACTGTGTCGTGCATTGGCACAGCACTAAGCAGGCCAGTTTGGGCTCAGAAAATAAAGGATAGGCAGTACACCGCATCCAAATCCTGCCGTTCAAAAAAAGTTTCAACGTTCATTATTCTTTCTAATTCCGTCAAAAGCCAAGCCTGATGACCGAGCTAGCTGTGCATTTCGCGGAATACGAGCGGCGAAAGCTGGGGATGACGTCTTCCTCAGTGTCTGTCGCTCGATTGGACTACGCGGGCAAGCGAGGTTCCGCAGTGTATCCGAAGCGATAAGCGATAAGGTGATAATGTAATCCAGAATTGGAGGTGCTACTGGGTGCCAGCTTCCGAGAACAGCGAACTTTTCGCTTCATCGCGATACATACGATATACCCTTGACCATCCATCGTCCACCATTACCACAACCACCACCACCACCACCACCACCACCACCACCACCACCACCAGGACCACTTTTCACCACAGATTGCTTGGTCGGTGATCCATTTCACACATCAAACCACATACAATGCTCCGTTCATTAGCGGCGCGCCTGCCGCGACGTGCGGCCGTCACACCATCGCCGCTCACAACATCAGCGATTCGCCCCTCTAGCCTCCCCTCGTCCCGCCGCACACTCGCAACCACTATCGAAGCCATCCCCAAAGAGCCGACAGAACTTGACGCCATCACTACCCTCCCTAATGGCCTGCGCGTTGCCTCCGAAGCCCTCCCGGGCTCCTTTTCCGGCGTCGGCGTTTATGTAGATGCCGGCTCCCGGTACGAGGATGCGGGCCTGCGAGGAGTTAGTCACCTCATGGACAGATTGGCCTTTAAATCGACGGGGAGCCGCAGCGCCGACTCGATGCTCGAACAGGTCGAGGCCCTGGGCGGGAACATCCAGTGCGCGAGTTCCAGAGAGAGCATGATGTACCAGGCGGCGACATTCAACGGCGCCGTGCCGACAACGATTGGGCTGCTGGCCGAGACGATCCGCGACCCGAAGCTTACAGAGGAGGAGGTGGTGGAACAGCTCGGCACGGCCGAGTACGAGATCAAGGAGATCTGGAGCAAGCCGGAGCTCATCCTGCCGGAGCTCGTGCACACGGCCGCCTTCAAAGACAACACCCTTGGCAACCCTCTGTTGTGCCCGGAAGATCGTCTGGGCAGCATCTCGAGGAAAACCATCCAGCGTTACAGGGACCTTTTCTACCGCCCGGAGCGCATTGTTGTCGCGTTTGCGGGCGTCGAGCACGACGAGGCCGTGAAGCTTACGCAGCAATACTTTGGTGATATGGAGGGCTCATACCAAGAACCGACAATCTCACGAACGGGCTCGGAAACGTCCATAGGCTCCCAGGCCTCGGAATTCACCGACGCATCCTCTTCCGCCGCGGCCTCCGCCTCCTCCACCTCCCCCGTCCAACAACCCTCTAAACTCCTGTCCAAGGTCCCCTTCTTCAAGAACCTCTCCACTTCGGCACCCAACAGCGCCTCCGTGCTGTCTACGACGCCATCCTACAACATCAACTCCCCCGCCCACTACACTGGCGGCTTCCTCTCCCTGCCTCCACAGCCCCCGTCCTTGAACCCCAACACGCCGACCTTCACTCACATCCACCTCGCCTTCGAGGGTCTTCCCATCTCCTCGGACGACATATACGCGCTGGCGACGCTGCAGACCCTCCTTGGTGGCGGCGGCTCCTTCTCCGCCGGTGGCCCCGGCAAGGGCATGTACTCTCGCCTGTACACCAACGTTCTCAACCAGCACGGCTGGGTTGAGTCGTGCGTGGCCTTCAACCACTCGTACACGGACTCGGGGCTCTTTGGCATCTCGGCCAGCTGCATTCCCGGCCGCACCGCCGCCATGCTCGACGTCATGTGCCGCGAGCTGCGTGCCCTCACCCTCGACACGGGCTTCTCGGCCCTCAAGGCGGGCGAGGTCGACCGCGCCAAAAACCAGCTGCGCTCGTCGCTGCTCATGAACCTCGAGAGCCGCATGGTCGAGCTCGAGGACCTTGGCCGCCAGGTCCAGGTCCACGGGCGCAAGATCCCGGTCACGGACATGTGCCGCAAGATCGCGGCGCTGACGGTCGAGGACCTGCGCCGCGTTGCGCGCATTATCGCCGGCGGCCTCGTGGAAAATGCGGGCAAGGGCAGCGGTGCGCCGACGGTCGTGCTGCAGGAGGCGCAGGCCCACGGCGTCAGCACGCACACGCTCGCGTGGGAGGCTATCCAGAGCACAATTTACGACTGGCAGCTGGGTAGGAGATGAGAGCACGCGGGAACAACACAGTGGCAACCCCCCCTCGTTGTAGATGTCTTGTCTTGATAGCTCCGAGTGTGTGCTGAGGGCTGTGGGGTAGGGATGGGAGATGGCCGGAGACGGGAGCCATGTTTTTGTACCATAGAATCGGGACGGGGGCCTGCGCGTAGTTGTTGTTGTATAAGTAAAAGAAGGCTGGCATCGTCACAAAAAAGCAAGAGAAAAAAATGAAACATGGAGCCGGCCAGCATACATAACATGCTGGCTGAGGACGAGGGTGTTTCTTGCTGCGAAAGGGGCTGCGAGAGGATTCATCTCCTGGCGGCGGTCAGATCTGTAGAAAACACTATTCATCCCGGGGGGAAAGAAAATTTAAGCGAACCCATTACCGCCACTACAACTCGTAACTCACCCAATCGTGGCCGAGAGAGAATCACCAGCCAGACAAGGGCTTGTATAACCAGGGCAGGGAGGGGGCCTCGTGGCAGATTGTAATATGATTTTAACATGGTATCGCTCGCTAATAACAAGACCCTTCTGTGAGGCGTAGCTAACATATGAAAAATCACCATACTTGGAGGGTAAGGTGTATGTAGGTAGGTTGTAAACGACAGGCTGTGTGGCCTCACCAGACCTGGTCGGCATGGCATCGCTGCTACAACCGCCATCTTTCAAGGTGGACGTTTCCTCTCCCTGTCCATCATGCATTGTCTAAATGAAGTTCTTCTTGTTCTCCTTCTTCTAAAGCTTGGATCGAATCGCCTCGAGTCTGTACTTGACGTCCTTGAGCGCCTTGGTGACTGGCTTCCAGTCGTCAAACTGCCGGAGCAGCTCCTCTGTCTCGGACGACAACTCCGTGCGGACAAAGTCCTCTTCGAGAAGGCCGCGCATGACCCACGGCAGGTGGTACGGGTTCGGGTTCGCGAGGGAGGAGTTGGCATCGCGGCGGTGCGTGACGACGGCGGGCACGTTGGGCCGAATGTCCGAGGTCTCGAGGGCATGGGCGAGAGCGAGGTCGTAGACCTGGTCGTCGTAGTAGAGGCGCGAATGGCCCTCGCCCGAATAGAGGCTGCCGGCAAGCGGCGTGGAAAGTTCCCTCAAGAGCCCGTGATCGGAGACGCCCAGATTACGGAGTTTCAGGGCAAACCCAACAAGGTGGGCGATGCTGAAGATAACGTTAGGAAGAAAACAGGAACGTGTTCGAACGGGGCTCACAAGTCTGGCGCATGGATGCGGCCGTCAATAAAAACCGCGCGGTATATATAAGGGTGAGATGCAGGTGAGTAGATAGCTGACTCCATCGGCACAAGCTGGTCGTCGATACTGCCGATGTAAGTAATCCTGGCGCCGTACTGAAGCACTTCCTTCAGTGAGTGCTCGTATCTCTTTGAGATGTCACTGTCTGGATTCGAGAATTCCCATAGCTCGTTGGCTGCTCCCATGAGAATGCCCATACTTGACTTGTAGTCAGGAAACGGCCCCAATGAGACGCCCGCTGCAAAGAAGTCAGACTAGATTCCGAAGCACACTAAATGAAGGCAGATGGACAACATACCCATGGCGCACACGCCGATTTTGGCGTTGGTGATGATGCCAAGGTCAATCAGCTTCGCCAACAGCATGATGCCCACAGGTACACCTTGCGAGTGACACGCAACCAGAATCAGGTCCGCGTTGCGGATATGCTCGATCCAGTTAAGAAGAAGCTTCCACAGGTTATCCACTCTGTCGGCAATCTTTCCGTCGCCCTCCAGCGCAACCTTCTCTATCTCGCAATCAGGCGAACCATGGGCGTCCGTCCATCGCCTAACGGCTTCGGCGCCCAGGCTTGCGAACCGCAACGAAGTACCGGTGGGCTGTCCAACCATGGGCCGCAGATACATGGCCGGGAAAAGGCCGTGGACTCCAATCGCAATGGCCTTCTTGATCTTGGGGGTCTCTTTCACTCTATACACATGGTTCTCTGGAGTTTGTTGTGTTCTCAGTAGCAAGGATGTAACCTGCCTGACAATGGATGGATTGTCTTTCATCCGGTACGTGCTTCCGAACGAGGGCAACAGCAGATTCGGCGGCGGCGCCTTGCTGAGCGTTTCTTGGCTGGTGCTAGGCTTTGGCGTTCCTGGTTTCAGGGACGGTTCCTTTGGCGTTGCCTCCGCAATTGAGGCCTTTGACGAAGCAACCGACTCTGGCCGAGTGGGCGTCCCCGGTCTCGACGGCGAGTCCAGATCTATTGACTGGGGACGGTTCCGCTTCGCCTTCCGCCCAAACGTTGACGGCGCAGATACAATGCTCGACTTGATAGTTTTGGAAGCCTTTGTATCTTTCGCGCTCTTCCCATTGTTTACACTGTTGTCCGGATGGTTCTGGTCGACGTTCAGGCCGGTGCGCTCAGGGTGAGCCTCCGACCCCTGTCCTATCACCGCCAACTCTCCAGACTCGGGTCGGGTTGCCGGAGTCGCTTCTCCGTCTTTCGGACGAGTATCTCTGGACCAAAACGCCCAGGTCGACCCAGCCGATGGTTGCTTCGAGGGTTCCGGCTTCGGCGGCGGCGGTGGCGCGTCGTCCATGACCACGTCCTCGGGTTCCTTTGTAGGTTGATCCGTGGCACTCGCGCTTTCGGTGCTGCCCGTCGACTTCACAGGGTCTTCGTTTGGACGGTTTTCTGCGGCAGGAGCGCTCGAGTACCAGAAACCGAACCACGAGCTCGTGGGGGCTGGCGGGTTTAGATCAGGTTGCGTTGGCGCTTCTGCTGCTGGTGGCGGTTCGGTAAGTGGTGTGGTCTGGACCTCGGCTTGGGCTTCTGGCTCTTTCCGAGGTTCCACCTCTTTTGGTTGCTCTTCAGCCGGCGTGAATGTCTGCGTCTCCGTCACTGGCGCCCGTGCCAACCACCCGAACCAACCTGAAATTGCGACAGGCGTCTGCGAGGTCTGCTGCTCCTCGGCAGGCTTGGTAGTGTCGTCAGTTTTCGGTGGCGCTTCCTCTGTCACCCGCGATGTGTCCGTGGCTGTCCTCTGCGCCGCTGTGGTATCACCGTCGTTCTTCGCGGTTCCCGTGATCTCCTCTGGCGTCACAGCGCCACTGTTCTCTGGTATTTGGGGTAAGGACGCGGATGATTCGGCCGGGCCGTTGAAACTCGCTGAGTCTATGCTCTTTTTCGTATCGAATCGTCGAAAATCGGGCGTGCTAGAAGGCTTGAGCGTGCCTCCGAATATGGTCTCTCGTGCAAGCTGTGTCGAGGCGGAGGACTTTGGAATGCGTGGCCAAGAGCCGTACCAACTCCGTGCCTTGCGGACCTGCATCCCCACGTCAGCATCCAACGCCTAGAGGGGAATCACGCACACCCCGCAAACCGTAGTACCTGTTTCTGTGAGTTCTGGGGAGGGTTCTTGGTTTCGCTGCCGCTTCTGTCCCTCATCAAAGGCATCTCTCGCGTAGGGCGGTTCGTGGGTTCTGGAACAGCCGTGACCTGTGACGTAGCCGATGTTGCTATCGCAGGGGCAATTGCCGCGGGTGGACTCGACGAGCTCGGGTCCGAAAGGATGGTACGCTGGCGCTTTCGAGGAGACATGGCGGAGACGAGAGCCTCAGTCGTGAGCGAAAGTCAGGCCAGCGGGTTGAAAGTCAATCTGCCGCATGTTCGTTTTAAAGATCCGACATTTGGAGGCTGGTAAGATTTAGTTAATGGCAGGTGGCCGTTGTTTGTTGTTGAGACGGGGAAGGTGAATAGGCTGCCTGGGATGGTGGCGCCCACACCAAAAGGCCTAGGATGTGCGTGCGAGCGCAACCTGGTAGGTGCTTGGAATAGCGGGTGCCCGCTAGAAGCCAGGAACTTGCAGGAAGCCAACCCCTCGCCCCTCCAAAGGCCAGGCCGCCAGAGGGGAGGGAAGCGCTACCCGCATGAACTCGAGCGGCTTGATTAGATAGAGTAATGTGACTCTGGCCCCACATCATCCGATTGCGATAAGCTACGGCTTGTCCTTATCTCTTATCGGCCTGTATCCGTATCCCGCCCGACTTTGGAAAAAAAATGTTTCGGTGGAGCAGTCGCAAAAAGGTCCCTGGGTCTTTTTTTCTGAACCTGCTCCTCCATAACATCGAGTCCGGAACTGTTGCAAGCAATTGCGACCTGTTTTTCTGGGCGCAACAACAAATATGAGTTCTCTTAAGCGAAAGGATGCCCCCGGGGGTACTCCTCCATCAAAGTCGGCAAAGGCCTCGAAGGTGTCCCGACCATCGAAGCGCGACACTCCCACCAAGGGCCGGACGACGACGACGACGACTGCAGATGCTCCTGCGCCGAAGGCTCCCGCCGTCTCGGCACTGCTCAAAGATGAAGAGCCCTTGTTCCCTCGTGGCGGTGGAAGCATCCTCACTCCGCTCGAGCAGAAGCAGATCACCATGGAGGCGAAGGCCGACGCCGCTAAGGAGGAGGCCGAGCTGTTCGACCCCAACGTGAAGAGCAAGGCAAAGAAGGAGAAGAGACGGAAGGCCAAGGACACCAAGGACATCAAGCCCGCAAGAGACGAAGATGCTGTCAAGATTGAGGGTCTCAACTTCAAGGTGAGACGAAACCCGGGCTTGCTGTCTGGGGAACTGCTACTGACAGACGTGAACAGCGACTTGTGAAGGGCTCTCTGGTCCTCGGTCAAATCACCCATATCGACAGTGTCCAGCTCACGATTGCATTGCCCAACAATCTCACAGGACACGTTTCAATCGCTTCGATCTCAGACACGATAAACTCGAAACTCGAGAAGGACCTCAACGCCGCCGACGAGGAGAGCGATGACGACGAAGAGGAGGACGACGAGGGAATCGACTTGAAGTCTATGTTCAAGATCGGACAGTACGTCCGCACACACGTGCTATCGACAACAGACGAGTCGGGCCCGGGAAAAGCCAAGCGTCGAATCGAACTTTCGCTCCGACCCGCAGAGGCCAACGCTGGCATCACCGGCGACGATGTCGTCGCGCACACTACCCTCATGGCCTCGATCGCCAGTGTCCAGGACCACGGTTACGAGATGGATCTGGGAATCGAGGGAGACCTGAAGGGATTCCTCCCCAAGAAGGAAGTCAGCCCCGATATGGACGAAGCCAGCTTGCGGCCTGGTGCCGTCTGTCTTTGTGTTGTCAAGAGCGTGACTGGAATCGTTGTTCAGCTGTCGACCGATCCCCTCAAGCTCGGCAACACATCCCTTGTTGCCTCGACCGCCCCGACAATCAACTCTTTCTTGCCCGGATCCCTGGCCGACGTTCTTCTCACCGAGGTTACCTCGAGAGGTATTCAGGGCAAGTTGCTCGGTCACCTGCCCGTCACCGCTGACCTCATCCACTCTGGTGTTGGTCCTGACAACGTCGACCTCGAGGCCAAGTACACCGTTGGCACCAGAGTCAAGGCCAGAATTATTTGCAACTTCCCTGCTGCGCGCGAACCCAAGCTCGGTATCTCTCTGCTGCCGCACATCGTCAGCTTGCAGCCAAAATCATCAGGCAAGGGCAGCAGAGCCAAGGCCCCTCTTGATATACTTCCCATCGCCTCGTTCGTCGAGAAGTGCACCGTCCGCAAAGTCGAGCCTGAGATTGGTCTCTACGTAGACACTGGCGCTCCCGGCATTGCTGGCTTCGTGCACATTTCTCGGGTCAAGGACGGCAAGGTTGATGCGCTTTACGAAACGAGCGGTCCCCATAAGGTCGGCTCCACGCATCGTGGCAGAGTCGTTGGCTACAGCTCGCTGGATGGCATGTTCCTGTTGTCATTTGAGCAAACCATTCTCAATCAGCCCTTCATCCGCCTCGAGGACGTTCCCGTGGGAGAGGTTGTCTCTGGCAAGATCGAAAAGGTCATTATCGGCGAGAACGGCGTCAGTGGACTGATCGTTAAGTTGGCCGAGGGCATCACTGGCTACGTTCACGAATCGCACCTTGCCGACGTTAAGCTCCAGCACCCGGAAAAGAAGTTTAGAGAGGGAATCACCGTGAAGGCGAGAGTTCTCTCAGTGCGCCCTCGCAAGCGCCAGCTCCGCCTGACGCTCAAGAAGACCCTGGTCAATTCGGATGCGCCCATTGTCAAGAACTACGACGATGCCGAGGTCGGCATGCAGACACCTGGAACCATCACTGGCTTCACCGCCGCTGGCGCACAACTCGAGTTCTTCGGAGACGTAAGGGGTTTCCTGCCCCTGTCCCAGATGAGCGAGGCCTACATCAAGGATCCCAAGGAGCACTTCCGCATCGGCCAGGTCGTCAGTGTCCACGTCCTTGACGTCAACCCCGAGGAACGAAAGATGGTTGTTTCTTGCAAGGACCCCTCAGCCTTTGGCCTGGACAAGCAAGCAGCACTCAAGGCTCTGAAGATTGGCGATATTGTGTCCGCCAAGGTCAGCCAGAAGACGGAGGATGAAGTCTTTGTTGATCTTGAGGACAGCGGCCTCAAGGCCATCATCCGCACTGGTCATTTGTCAGATAAGTCTGCCAGCAAGACTCAGGCTGCTTGGAAGCGCATCAACGTTGGAAACACATTGTCGGACCTCGTCGTGCTTGACAAGAACGAGCGCCGGCGTGCAGTCATTCTCACCCAGAAACCCAGCTTTGCTGAGGCCAGCAAAAAGGGCACGCTTCTGTCGAGTGCTGAGGATGTTACTGTCGGCGCTGTTGTTCCGGCCTACGTCCGTGAGATTGGTCCCTTTGCCGTCTACGTCCAGTTTGGCGGCAGCCTTACCGCCGTCCTGCCCAAGGCTAAGTTGCCCAAGGATGCGCAGGAGAAGCCGGCCTTCGGCATGCGCAAGCACCAGAGCATTGAGGTCAAGATTCTGTCTTCCAACCCGGAACAGAACCGCATCATTGTTGCGCCTGCATCCGCCGACGAGCCCGCACCGATTGCGCCCGAGTCTGCCGTGAACTCCGTCGACGACAGCATTAAGACCACCATCGACGTCGCTCTTGGCACGACACTTAACGCCAAGGTCATTTCTATCAAGAGCACCCAGCTGAACGTCAAGGTCGCGGACAACATCCAGGGCCGTATCGACGTCTCGCAGTTTTTCGACACGTGGGAGGACATCAAGAACCTCAAGAACCCCCTGCAGCAGGTCAAAGCAAACGAGATCATCCGTGTCCGCGCCATTGGCATCCACGACTCCAAGAACTACCGCTTTCTGCCATTCTCTCATCGTTCTACCCACTCGCTGATCGAGTTCACCGCAAAGGCGAGCGACATCAAGGCCAAAGAGGTCGAGCTGCTTTCCTATGAGAAGATCGAGGTTGGCTCCTCGCACGTCGCCTTTGTCAACAACCACGGCAAGAACTGCTTGTGGGTCAACTTGTCACCTACTGTCCGTGGCAGAATTAGCATTCTGGACGTGTCGGACGACTTGTCTCACGCCGGAAACCTCGAGAAGTATTTCCCCGTGGGATCTGCTCTCAAGGTCCGCGTTTTGTCTGTCGATGCCGACAAGGGACACCTGGACCTGTCTTCTCGTTCCTCCACAGGCTCCAGCGAGGTTACCTGGGACTCGTTGAAGAAGAACATGACCCTTCCCGGCAGAGTCACCAAGGTCAACGATCGTTCCGTCATGGTCAAGCTCAGCGACTCCGTCTCTGGCCCTGTCCATCTGGTCGATCTTTGCGACAACTACGATGAAGCCAACACTCTCAAGTACACCAAGGGCGAGATTATCCGCGTCTCAGTGGTCGAGTTGGACAAGAGCAACAAGAGACTTAGGCTTTCTACCCGCCCGTCTCGCATCCTCAGCTCCACCTCACCTGTTGCCGATCGCGAAATCACCAAGCTGCCTCAGATCTCCTCGGGTGACATTGTCAGGGGCTTCGTGAAGAACGTGACCGATAAGGGCGTTTTTGTGCAGCTCGGAGGCACCGTCTCCGCCCATGTCAAGATCGGCAACCTCTCGGACCGTTACATCAAGGACTGGAAGGGCAATTTCCAGGTTGATCAACTAGTCAAGGGCCGTGTCATCAACGTCGACGCAGCAATCAACCAGGTCGAGCTGAGTCTCAAGGCTTCCGTCGTCGAGAACGATTACACACCCCCTGTGACGTATAAGGACGTCAAGGAGGGACAGATCGTCACCGGCAAGGTTCGCAAGGTCGAGGAGTTTGGTGCTTTCATTGTCGTCGATAACTCTCACAACGTCAGCGGTCTGTGCCATCGCAGCGAGATGGCCGAGAGGCCTGTGGAGGATGCTCGTAGGCTTTACAACGAGGGCGATGTGGTGAAGGCCAAGATCCTGTCTGTAGATGACGCGAGAAAACGCATCACTTTCAGTCTCAAGCCTAGCCATTTCGACGAGGACAACGATATGGAGGATGTCGAAGGAGGTGCTGAACTGGGCAGCGATGAGGATTCTGACGTCGAGATGAGTGACGGCGGTGTCCAGCTCACCATCAGCGGAACAGACAACTTTGACGACTCAGACGAAGACGAGGATGACGACGAAGAGGAGGAGGAGGAGGAGGAGGAAGAAGACGACAGTGATGTCGAGATGGAGGACAAAGCAGCCGCTGGCAAGGGCTTGAGCGCTGGCAAGTACGACTGGACGGGCGACGCATTCGACGAATCGGATGGCGAGTCAAGAAGCAAGACAAAGAAGGCGACGGCGACGGAGAAGAAGAAGGAGAAGAAGAAGAGCGGGATCCAAGTTGACCGCACCGCCGACCTCGACGCCCACGGCCCCCAAACCGCCACTGACTACGAACGTCTCCTCTTGGGAGAGCCGGACTCGTCCCAACTCTGGATCCAGTACATGGCTCTGCAGATGAAGGTCAGCGAGCTGGCCAAGGCGCGTGAGATTGCCGAGCGCGCCATCAAGACCATCAATATCCGCGAGCAGATGGAAAAGCTCAACGTGTGGATCGCCTACCTCAACTTGGAGGTCGCCTACGGCACCAAGGCGTCCACCGAGGAGGTTTTCAAGCGGGCTTGCCAGTACAACGATGAACAAGAGGTCCACGAGCGTCTGGCCAGCATCTACATCCAGTCCGGAAAGCTCAAGGTATGCATTTCACCCACCAGCGTTTTGAGCGGATTGTCACTAACACACCACCCAACAGCAAGCAGATGATGTGTTCCAGTCACTCGTGGCCAAGTTCAAGTCAAAGTCGCCCAAGGTCTGGGAGAACTACGCTCACTTCCTGCACGTGACGATGAACGAGCCCGACAGGGCTCGCGCGCTCCTGCCGCGTGCCACCCAGGCACTGGAGGAGCGACATACGGCGCAGCTGATGGCCAGCTTCGGCGCTCTCGAGTTCAAGTCGCCCAACGGCGACGCCGAGCGCGGCCGGACGACGTTCGAGACGATCCTCGCGACGTGGCCGAAGCGGTTCGACTTGTGGAACCAGCTGGCGGATCTCGAGATGTCGGCGGCAGAGCCGGACGCGACGGCGATCCGGGACGTTTTCGAGAGGGGCGCCAAGGCCAAGGGCCTCAAACCCAAGAAGGCGATGAAGTGGTTCAAGCGGTGGGCCGAGTGGGAGCAGAAGCTGAGCCCCAAGGGCCGGGACAAGGTGATGGCGAAGGCACAGGAGTGGGTTACGGCGGCCAAGGCCAAGAAGGGCGCCGCCGAGGAGGACGAGGAGGAGTAAGACTTCTGGGGATGTCATCAGCCAACAATCAAAGTGGGAGGCGTCTTTTCTGGGAGGTAATGAAAAAAGAAAAAGAGTCTGCATGGGAGGGCGGCCAAAAGCTCATCGATCGTTGTTCATTTTTGTTCTCGGGCTAGCCCGAGATGCATCTATTTTATTTTTTTCTTTTCTTCTTTTCCCCCCCTTTTTTGGGTGTGTGTGTGTGTGTGTGTTGATATCAAATTTTTGCAACGGAACAATACGAGTATTTACTTGCTGCATCTGCAAGAAACCAATAGAGCCTTCTCGACCCTCACCTGTAACTCGCTCACCTGCATTGCCGAATCGAGGTTAGTGTCGTGGGTTGGGGGACGAACGGAGGCTGATGCAGTTGCCCGAGATCGTCGCCGGGATCCAAATTGCGTCTTGATCACACTTCGAAGCGGTTCCAGTTTGGGGGGGAGGGAACCCCGAGTCTCGGCCGTGTCGTATGTCGCCCGAGGAACGAGACAGAGTCAGTCAGTCCTGAGCGAACTTTTGTCTTGAACGGGCCAAATGTCATCTGTCTATCAGGCAAAAGCCCCAGGCGGATTAAACTTCAAAAGAATACGAAATGAGACGAATAGACAGACGATGCTACTTGGCATTAGAAAAGGGGGTCAGCGTTTGGCCTCGTTGGCCCTGGCCATTCGCTTCATCCCGCAGCATACCCGGCATTCGCGTCGTCTGCAGGCGTGTCCATGTCGATACGCAGAAGGCCGCCCCGAGTGTGTGTTCTCACAGCAGGTGCAATGAATAGCCCAACGGCGGCTTTCGGCATGAGAGCAGGTCATGCTTACTTTGCTCTCCCATTGAAAAAGGATCACGAGCGACAGCGAGTCGGAGGAGAGGAAGGGCTAGTGTGATACGATGACCTAATAATGAGAAGGGCAAGTACACAACGGGGCGCCACAGCTGAACATGGGCTGCCCTTGACCGAGTTGGGACGCGTGTTTTGTTTCCTCTCTCCTTTCTCATGTGGGCGGGCTGTCATGCTTTGCTGCTGAACTGATATTCATTCTTGCTTTTCTTCTCACAACTTGGCCGAGTCATCCCACCCCCTAACACGAACTCGCGGTAGCAGACAATCCTCCTCGTTGCTCTGCACCCTGTTGTGTGCAGAATCCTTTGAGACGGACGACCATAGCTCAACCAACGGGTTGGTTGCCGTGAAAAAAAAAAAACAGACCCCTCCAAGACCGGGTCGGCGGAGAAACCAGACTAGTCGGGCGCGCATCACCCACCAGCAGCGAGCGGTACCTGCGTCTCGAGGGGCTGCAGGAGAAGCTTCCCGTCCAATGTCACCACGACTCCTTGAGGGGAGGGAGGCTACAGAGCGCATTGCCATGGGCGCGTATGCGGGCGCTCGTATATGTATGTACTGGACTGACTGTTCCATCCGAGCACCGACCAGCATGGCTGTGAGGCACGCCGGGCCACCGATCGACAAAGCATCGGATGCTCATCACATCCCACATCGGATGGGCTCACTTCGTTCCAAAATCAGGCGTTGGGCCATGTTCAGCAAGCAAAACGAACCTGCCAGCGCATCGCGTTTGCGGCGCTCGATGGCGACAGGCGGCAAGGGAAAACGAGGTGACACACCGAACGGTAATGTGGGCAGAAGAGAAGCCAAACACGGGCAGTTGTGGCTGATGGATGGGGGGAAACTCCACGCGATCCTCACGATGGCTGCACCGTTGGCGGCAGCCCGGGCAACGCCGCAACGCCGCAACGGCCGCCGCTTGAGGCTGTATATCCGACTGACTTGGCCCGGCTTCCCTCCTTGCTTGGGGCACACCAGCTGCTGCACAGGTCTGGCGGGAGGGGCACCGCAGCAACACACCTGAGCCGCCCTCACCTTCACCTTCTCTCCATTACCTGTCCCCGAGGGCTGGTTTATTTCCCCTTTCGCACTAGACCTTGGTGGCGCCGAACACCAAGGCAAGAAGCTTAAATGCCCGTCGTCCAATCCCCCGCCAGAGACCTTGGCGTGGCGTCTGCTAATGTGTGCCGAGACGTACGCGATACGAGACTTCTCCTCTGTTCCTCCTCCTCCTCCTCCTCCTCCTCCTCCTTCTCACCCCCAGCCGCCCCCCCCCTGTCGCCGGCAAGAGTGCGCACCATGACACGGCCGGGCGGCGAAGCGGGACCACGGAACCCAAGTCGGAGCGCCGTACATCGCATTTGGTCCATCCATGACCTGGCTCCCCTTGGTATTGCGAGGCTATTGTTAGACCCGGCTTAGCCTGCATTGCAGCTCCGGCGCATGGGTTCTTCTGTCCGTACATCTGTCTCCCAACACCTGCACAGTCAGACCTCGACCGCCTGGGCGAACTGTCGTCGCAGAATATCTGCTGATGCCCTCTTGGCTAGCCTGGTTCGATAAGGGTAACTTCCATGCCCCGAGGATAGGGCTAGCCCAAGCCCCTAGTCCATGTGCTTCTGGTCAGGTTTCTCTGACACCCTGTAGTCCCGTAGAGGCATTCCCCCATCCTTGACACATGGTCGCCCCCTCTCTATAGCACTGATGTCGTGGATCTGACTAGGAATCGTCGGTGTTGGCTTAGGCTCAGGCACGAGGATCTCGTCCTGTAGGAGTCATGCACGCTACGACGGCGAGAGTACCTTCCGTGGGTAAACATCTGAGAGTTCTCTTGCAAGTTCAACAACGCTAGTTCGTGGAAACGCAGGTCGTGATGGGAGCTTTCCCAGCAAGGCTCTCGGGACAGGATATAAGGCGACCGTCTTCCCCTCTTTTCGGTCCGGTCTTGAACTCCTCTTCATCGGGCTAGCTTCTCTCTCTCTCCCTTTCCCTTCTTTCACGCGATCTCCTGTATCGTTTCCACTCACTTCTTGTGAAGCCTTCTCTCACCTTGCTTCTTTCAGACATACACTCGCTTGCTTACACGCTCGCATTATCACAATGCATCTCACTTCTCTCCTCGCCACCTCCCTGGCCCTGGCCGCCGTCCCCGGAGCCTTGGCCTACCCCGGCATGGGCCGGCAGATCCAAGATATCAAGGCCCGCGCGAGCGATGATGGCGACTCGAACGAGCTCCTCGGCGACCTCATCAGCCTCAGAGACCGCCAGCTCACCGCCGTCGGCAAGGACGTCAAGAGGATCCTCCAGGGCAAGGGGGACCCGGAGTCCAACGACCGCTACTCCAAGGTGCCCGACTTGACCTCGGACAGGTGCAAGAAAGATACGTGCTGCGTCTGGCGCTACGTCGCCGACGACATGTACCAGTTCATGGCGGGCAAGTCAGGCCGTTGCACTGGCCTGGCGCGCGCCGCCGTACGCCTCGGCTTCCACGACGCCGGCACTTGGTCCAAGGCCACGGCCTCCCAGGGCGGCGGCGCGGACGGCAGCATTCTGCTCGCGCCGGGCGAGATCGACCGCTTCGAAAACCGCGGCCTGCAGGAGGTCGCCGCCAAGTTCATCCAACTCCGCGGCAAGTACCTCTCTATGGGTTGGAACATCGGCATGGGTGACTTTATCCAGGTATGTAACGAGACCGGCGTTGTGGTCATGTCATGTACACAACGCTTCACTCATCCTTTTTTTCGTCTTGCTCACATAACCCGGTGCAGATGGGCGCCAACGTCGCCACCGTTGTCTGCCCCCTCGGCCCGCGCATCAAGACCTACGTCGGCCGCAAGGACAGCGCCGTGCCGGCGCCCGGCGGTCTGCTGCCGAGCCCGTTCCAGCCGGCCGACCAGCTGATCCAGCTCTTCCGCGACAAGACCATCGGCCCGCACGGCCTCGTCGCCCTGCTCGGCGCCCACACGACCAGCCAGCAGAACTTTGTCAATACGACGCGCGCCGGCGACCCCCAGGACAGCACCCCGGGCGTCTGGGACGTGCTCTACTACAAGGAGACGCTCAGCCCCAACTCGCCCCCCAGAGTCTTCAAGTTCCCTAGCGACGTCGCCATCTCGCAGCACCCGGAGACTGCCAAGGAGTTCAGGGAGTTTGCCGGACGCGGCGGCCAGGACCACTGGAACGAGGTGAGCCCTCCCCCCGCGCCCTCTTCTCTCGACGCCGACAATGAGAGGACCATTCCGCCTGTTGCAAGAAGTAATTACTGACGATGAATCCCGACAGGACTACGCCCGTGAGTACATCCGCCTCTCGCTGTTGGGCGTCGACAACATCAACCAGCTGGTGGAGTGCACCAAGGTCCTCCCGCCCGCGGTCAAGGGTTTCCGCGCCCTCGACCAGTTCAAGCTTGACAAGTGGCTCAACAGCGCCGGCAACAAGGGTGCCGCCAAGAAGGTCGCCCAGGATATCGAGAAGGGCGACCCCGCCTCCGTAGACGTGCCCCCCGTCAACAACTAAAAGGGTCTCTCGGAGGCGGTCGAGATCACGGACGGCGTTGGTGATGATTTATTGAGGGTAATGGTAATCGAGAGGGGGGAGGGGCTCTATAGCAGGAGAGTCCGAAACTGGTTGGAAGACCGGATGGCGGCGACCCAGCCCGGCTGTGTATATGTAGCATCGTCACGTTCAGACAGATGACGGGTTCAAAGTTTGTATATTTTTCTGTCCAAATAGCATTTACACATCAACTCACGTCTCATGCAAAGCAAGATGGCATACGGCCCTTTTGACTCGGACCACAGAAGCGATGGAAAGCCAATGAGTGGAACTGCGCAGGTTGCCGGGTCCCGCTTATCATTAGTGGTTGTTTGCAGTACCAGACATGAACCAACAGGTACAAGGTTGGGACATGTCATCTCTTCCTATTTTCTGGCGGGCGTCGGGGGTGTCCCGTATCCCAGTCGGGGGTTTATGGATCGTTTGTGCTGGGATCATCGGAAGTTCGGAATCAAGACGAACAACGCTCGGACCGGGGCCCTGCCACCGAAGCTGTAATGAAACCTCGTTCGCCATATCATTTCTCCTCGTACAAGACCACAAGACAACCCAGCCATTCCGTCGGCTTGGTATGTTGTTCTATCACCATCACTTTTTCGTAGTTCCACCGCAGAGCTCCACTTGACTCAAGCGGCGACCCATCAGCAAACCATGGCCTACCGCTTACTCCTCTTCCTCTACCGCAAGGACGGCATCACGCACGCCGAGTTCCGAGACCACTACGAGCACATCCACATCCCTCTCACGCGGGAGCTTACGGGCTCCCTCTTCCCATCGCTGCACGCGCGGCGCTACATCGAGCGGTCACCCGACGGCGAGCCCAGCGTGCTCGTCGGCAACAGGTCGGCGGGGGGCGAGTGCGACGCCGTGGTGGAGGTCGCGTTCCGGGACGAGGAGGCGGCGCAGGCCTTCTTCGCGGCGACGAACAGCGGCGAGGTCGAGGAGAGGCTGCGGAAGGACACGGCGCAATTCTTGGACAGGGAGAGATTGCGGGTCGTGAAGATTGGCGAATTCTCTGAGACGCGCAGGGACGACTGACCTTGCCCATCCATCTTCGGTCGAGGTAAAGAAAGATGCGTGGGCACGGCACAGAGGGATGAGATGCTGACATGTGAGCTTAGAACAGGTGACCACAGGGGGAATCACAGGGAATCCAGTTCCAGAGTCGCTGTTGTTTTCGTTCCAAGACATTTTGCAGCGGAAGCCTACATCCGGTCCCAACGCATTGATGGTGATTGCGATGCAGATGCAGAGAGAACCTCGCTCGGGCCTAGACATGGCCGGTGGATCCAGAACCGGCTTCCGTCCCGGTTCCGGTCTCCGCGGGGCANCCCCCCCCCCCCCCCCCCGGGTGTCCTGCAGGGTTACGTGATCCATTGTTCCCTTTCCTGCCGAGGCCCCATTATTTTTCCCTCTTTTCTCGCTTCGCGGCGAGTGACGTTTCTGTCATCTCTTTCCATTCCAGTTCAAAGAGGGTGCAGAGAAGACCGGACGAGCCAGCAAAAGGCCAAATAGACCAAGTCATCGACACAAAAGGTGACGAACGCACATTCCACACGCCCACACCACACGCGGACTCAAGCAAAGACGCGTGCTGCATCGGGCTCGGTTGGTCCCGGCACTCCGACTCATCATCGCCCCCGACGAAAAAGAAGAAAAAAAGAAAAGAAAAAAACACCACAGTCGCGTCCTGTCAATCCACGCACG
Organism: Colletotrichum lentis; assembly: GCA_003386485.1. Classification (NCBI taxonomy): domain Eukaryota; kingdom Fungi; phylum Ascomycota; class Sordariomycetes; order Glomerellales; family Glomerellaceae; genus Colletotrichum; species Colletotrichum lentis. Next base: position 2,237,240 of record NWBT01000048.1, read on the forward strand.
CGCGTCTTCTCTTGCCCCGCCATCAGGAACACGTCGGCGCCATGAGCCACAAGCATCAGACACTCCGCTTCGCAAGCGACCCAACCGCCGGCGATGGCGTCTGGGGCTACCCGACCAGCAAGGCAAAGTACGCGGGGAGAGATCCCACTCCTCGGAGCCCGCCGATGGGACCGAGCACGCCTTTTTGCTGACATGGCGCCCCTCAGCTTCTGCGAAGAAGACTACCTCTTCACGCGCTACATCGCCGAGTTTATCAACTGCCTCTCCAATGCTACCTACAGTGAGTAGCCAGTCGGCCGTCGCCTGAGACTCGAGACCCTTCCACCCCAGCCCCCCCCAGTACACGCGCCAATGGCTCACCCCCCCCGTCCTGCAGTCTACCTCGCGCTCAAGTACCCCCGCGCCAACGCCAAGGCCGCGGTCCCCTGGTACAGGACCCTCGACATCCAGTCCGTCGGCCTGATCCTCGTGGGCATCTTCTCCGGCGTCTTCCACGGCACCATGCACCAGGAGACCCAGCTGCTCGACGACCTCTCCATGCTCGTGCTCGCCGGGTCGCTGGTCCAGCCGCTCTACGTCTTCCGCCAGTCGCGCGCCGTCGGCGCCGCCGTCGCCACGATCCTGTGGCTCGGCATCGCCGCCATGGCCGCCGTCTACGTCCGCTCCGGCGACATCTTCATCCACGTCATGACCTTCACGGGCCTGCTGACCTTCGTCTGGCCGCGGACGCTCTTCATCGTCTACGGGACGAGCCGCTGGTCCGAGCCCGAGCAGAGGCGGCTGATGGCGCAGTTCGCCAAGGCCTGCGCCGTCCTGATCCTCGGCTTCACCCTGTGGCACATCGACCTCGAGTACTGCGCCGAGCTGAGGGCCGCCCGGAGGAGCCTCGGCCTGCCGCTCGCGTGGCTGCTGGAGCTGCACGGCTGGTGGCACATCTTCACCGCCTTCGGCGCGAGCTGGTACATGAGGCTGATCAGGGAGCTGACGTCCGACGACCAGTCTGCCGACAGCGCGAAGAAGGCGCAGTGAAGAAGAGGGGAAAAGAAGAAGAAGAAGAAGAAAACCGGATGCCGCGACGCGTGTGTTGGAGGCTTGGAGCCGTCCTGTAGAAGCAACGATGGCGGCTTTGGCCGGGCACCAGGGGTTTTGGAGGCGGCGTTCGGTGGGTAGATGACTCTCCAAGGCAATGTGTCGAGTGGCTCGGCCGACGATTCCGGCGTATATGAGGCCATCCGCACTGGGAAACGAGAGATTTGGAAAGGTCGTAAAGCAGAGAGACCTCAATTTCTGATATGGAATAGACTAAAATACCCTGACGCAGCCGGGCCAGGACCGGGCCCGCCAGGAGCCGCGCATTGGAACCCATTTGTCGCGCAGCAGAAGTTGGGGGGGGGCCTGCACGCCCCCCTTGCTCGAAACGAAATAGAGAGCAGGACAAAGGATGGGGGTCGCCTGAAGTCGAGTCGTTTTGGTGTAGCCACTGTCTTGCTTTGCTTCCAGACACAACGTGGTCCTAAGACTTGGACAACCAGGTTGCAAACCATCGAGCTGATCCGTCGGGTTCGAACTATGTATGTACTTTGGGTAACNCCCCCCCCCCCCCCCCCCCCTCTCAAACTCAGGTGGGAAGGCTATAGCCAAAGGGCTTCAAGGACTGCGTTTCTGTCGATTCAAACAATATGCGCTTGGCGCCTTTGCTCCCGCTGGTTCAGATGTGGTCGCATGACTTGCAGGGTCACGCCACGCACGTGAGGGACGAGGTATCGCTGTCACATCACGTACGAACGTGCAAACCATCACTTGTCAAAGTTTCAGTTGCCTATTCTCTTCTCCACTGTAGTATAGAGCTCATCGTCCTCCTACCCGACTCCGTTGGTCCGTTCCGTTCTCCCGTACTCGCCGCCCAACACTGCACGGGGGGGCACTCCCAGACCAAGCACCACGAGTGTGTTGTGCCCTGCTGTGTGTCAAGGGATCCTCTCAACCTCCTCAAGCATCCTCGTTGCGGGTGCCCCAGGCCTCGGTGGTTACAGTCAGCCAGGCATAGACGTCCAGGATGGGGTGGGCGTTGTCGAGCAGGAAGCAGGCCCAGATGTGAGGCGCGACGTAGGGAAAGCGGCGGATGAAGCCGCGGTAGGCGCTGATCCAGCCCCAGATGTACCAGAAAGCAGCGAAGTACCTGTTGGAGTGTGATCAGTAACCCAAAGTTGATCTTTACCAACGATCCTCGGGGGAAGCACTGACATGAAGGCGGAGTTGTTGCGGTAGCCCTGGATGAAGGCGAAGATGTGGATCCAGGCCAGCAAAGGTCGGAGAAGACGCTCGACGAGCTTCCGGGCCATGTAGGGATGCTTCCTGTCAAGCCGTCAGTATCTGAGACAAACCGTTCAAGGCCATGTCCAAGTGGACTCACTTGGCGATCTGTCCGAGACCAGGCTGGAAGAAGATGGTTGTGAGGAACGACTGGATGGCGCTGCGCTGCCAGCGGACCAGCTGGCGGAGGAAGCTGGCGTCGTCAAAGACGATGGTCGTGATCTCGGCCTCGGGGGCGTTCTGGACGGCGATTTGCCAGCCCTCGGTCTGGAGCCAGCGGGTGAGGAAGACGTCGTCGCCCGTGTTCAGGAGTTTGCCGCACCAGGTGTCGGTGGTGATGGCGTGCATGAAACGGGGGTCCGTCGCAATCTCGGCGCGGACCATCATGGTGCGGCCGACCATGCAGAAACAGCCGCCGTCGGCGTTGAAGCGAACGGCCTGCACGTTGTTCTGGTTGTCAAGGGAGCGGAGCGAGGCGACCTCCCAGGGAGTGACGAAGGCCGAGTTGCGGCGCTCCGGGGCAATGAGGGCACTGGAAGCGGTCGGGAGATTATCAGCTTTTGCCTCCACGATCCCATTGGGGGAACACATAGCCTGTGGGACTCGAATCACCTTTGCTTGCCAACGACTCCGCCAACCTTGGGGTCTTCAAAGGGGGCAAGGAGGTACGGGATGACCTCGGTAGTATTCCAGAAGGCATCGTCATCGACGAGGGCAAGGATCTTGCCCTGGGCTTCTTGGACGCCGACGACCATCTGGCATCTCTTGCTGGCGTAATCGGCAGTCATGACGCTGATTCGGTCCTCGCCCTCATCGACAATAGGCTTGACGAGGTCGCAAACGCGCTGAAGGTCACGGTCGATGGTGACAATGATGATCTCCTTAGGGCAGTTGGCGAGCCACAGGCGAAGACTGTCGGTGAAAGAGTCGGGAGTGTTGATAGTCGCGACAATGATGCTGACGTCGGTGCTCTGGTAAGACGGTTTCTCCGGGAGCGGGATAGGCTTTGTCTTGCTGGCAAGGTACTTGGTGAGAACCTCGTCATAGGTGTACCAGGCCCTGCAGCGCGTATGTAAGTCTAGGTCTCAACTTTACAGCAATAAATGAAGAAGCTCACCAGAAGGCGCCAAGCACAATGTCTGCCATGATGACTGAGCTGATACTAACCCTATGGTTTGCTTGGAAGAGTCAGTGAGTGTGTGAGGGTGGCTTTGTCTAGAGAGTCGGTTCGTGGTGTTGTGGGCAAACGAAAATATTTTTTTCCCAAACGAAGGAGTTTTTTATATAAAATGGTAACAACCTGTTACAGAAGGCAGGACTGAAACTTTTCAGAGGGAAGGTGCGTCTGAAAACTTACTCTTTCAATCAAGTTGATTATTCACTGTTGTGTTCAAGCATATGTATGCTGCAAGTATTTGCGATAAAGAAGCAAATCAAGAAGGTCAGCGCTTTCCTCCAGTCTTTCAAGGGCCAAAGGGATCCTATTCTACTGACATGATTGAGAGACAATAGCTGTGAAGAATCAAGTAACGAAATAAAAAGGGTTGATTCTGTTTGCTGCCACAAGTTGGACTCATCCAACATGCCTGAAAAAGAAACTAATGTGATGACTAGAAGACTTTCAGATCAGAAGGTCCCTTTTCTACAGCATTTAAGAGTCACGTAAGTTATACAAAAGGAGGCAATAACTTAGAGCTAGGCAATTATTTCAGCCAAGGTTGGAATAATGCCACATCATGGCTATTGGCTTATCTCAAGTCGACAAGTAACCCACCTATTATTGCTCATTCAAACCAGAGCTGTTCCCTGAGGCCTCAACCCAACTTTCATACTCTCAAACTTCAGAGTTTGGATCCTGATCGTTATAAAAGTGGAACGACACGCCTCAAAGTCCTATTGTGCTATACGCGACGCGTCTATAACCTGTCTATAGTCTGGAGAAGCGGCTTCTTGATCAAAAGCACCGTATTGGAAGAATAAGGACCATGCCCAAAAAAACAACAATCAATTGTCGCGCCTCCATGCTTCCCACATTCGAAACGCCCGCGCAACCAGCGCCGCTTGCTCTTCTCTCCTCATCTCTCTCTGCCGTCGACGGACCCTCCGCCACTTCCACACGATAGCAGCGGCAACGGGGATGAGAAACACGCCGAAAGCCTTCGGATCGGCCTCTTCGAACTTTGTACGGCGGTCGGAGAACTCGGCTTCTTGCAGCCCAAAGAGGCCCGCGGCCCATCCGCAGACGCTCGGATGGGTGGGGTTCCGGGGAATAGCGAGCATTGCAAATTCTTCGGCCGGGTACACGGGAAGCAGAATCTGCATGAGCTGGACGAGGACGATGAGCTCGGTGAAGGCGACGAGGGCGACCTCGTCGGAGATGGGGAGGACGGTGTCGGAGATCGTAGCGCCGAGGCCGTAGAGGGTGATGGCGAGATCGACGGCCAAGAGGCCCATGACCATGCACTCCCATGTCTTTAAAGTTTTGCCCAGAATCTGCGCGAGCTCCGTAATTGCGTCCTGATGGGATTGTGAGTTGTGTGTGCCGGTAATGAAGTCGCGGACCGCGGCATAGAAATCGAACATGGTCAACTTGAGGCTCGGAGAGCTGGCGTTCGTAGATGATCTGGTCTGAGGCGACGACGGGAATATGGCGAGGACGGACTGTCGTAACCGGTTGAAGAGGTTTCCGCTTGATGATTGACCCAAGTGACGGGAAGACTTTGGGCGAAGGGAAGTGCTTGGCGAAGAGAGGGCCAAGGGGTGTATTGCTGAGAAATGATTCGAAACACGTGCCACTGCCTACTGCCGTTTTACATCCATCACGTTCCTCCGTTACCTGGAGACGCAACCCAGAACACTTTTTGCTGCCTCTGGCTTTCACCTTGGCTTCATCCTAGCTGTGGCCCTCTTCCTGTCCGCACCGCCCTTCCCATAGACACACACGAGTGAGGAACCCGTGTACAACGCAACCTCGCGTAGTCAGTGGCAGAGGTCCCTCAAAGAAATATGAGCTTGCAACAGGTGACATTGGATTGCGAGAGAGAGAAAGGGAAGACTGGTTCTGAGGTTGAGTCCGGCGAAGTGAAACTCACGAAAAGAGAAACAGGTTTGCCAGTTCAACTCGCTAGGTGTCCGAGAGCTTTCAGAATCTGTGCTCATACTGGACCACTCGTCATTTTCGTTGTCAGTAGCAAGCTTGCTGGGCCAAGGTTCGTCCTTGTAAAATGTTCCCAACTGTTCGTCTTAGTCAACTCACTAAGCATACCACAAATTGATTTCCCAGTAATCAGTGGGAAACACTTGCCATGCTTAAAGATGGATAGGCTCTTGTCTTGTTCTCGGAAATGAGAAGTAAAGACAGTCACGCCTCGACCTGTTCTTCCTCCTCGTCATCCGCAAGTTCAGTGATCCATCATATCGCTGCAAGATGAACCAGGTCAGATGCTGACGCGAGTGTCTACTCCGATGCATCTCTTTATTGTATATCAAACACCAAGCGGACTTTAATTACCCCCCCCCC